>CM076580.1:757089747-757433072 GCA_034641835.2 Pinus albicaulis
CCGAAAAGAGTAGCTATAACTTTATTACCAAAATGACCAACATCCTTTGACACTAACCTAAGTTAAAACAATGGTTTTAAATTCTTTTATGAACCTAAGACACTAATACCTACCTATAAAATTAAAGTATTTTGGTTTTGAGACTCTTTTTTGACCTTTATTGAAAATGAATCAAACTTCGACATAGGCTAGGACATAAGAAAAATTTGAAAACAATGATATAATGGCGATCACACTATTAACATTTACAGTGATAAAAATGGCTCTTATTGGGGATGAAGTCCTCCCTATGAGGCTTCAAGGACTGTAGACTCAGTGCCTTAAAATTTCAAAATTCAGAAGACTTCTGGAAATTTTGACTACGAATGACCTTTGACTGACTGAACTCAAGACTGATCATATTTAAAGACACAAGTACCATTGGGCATGGTGTTTTATTGACACATCACATTGCATATTTACAATGAAATGACTCAACTGACTTATTCAATAAAGAACTTTTTAAGAAAATGACCATTAACTGGACCTCCAGTCAGCTGATCATCATCTAGATGCTTGAGAAGAAAAGTATTGTTTTCCAAAACTTGAGCAGTTCTAAATGGTGCAAACCACAAATTATCAAAATTACCATGCTTTCCATGGTCTTCCCTCCTGACATCCCAACACAACGCCAAATCATTCTCCTAAAATAATTGCTGATTTGCTCTTTTGTGAAAAACATATTTGAATTTAGTCTGATATTTCTGTACTTTGTCCATCAGTGATTCTCTGATTTGATGTGCCTCTATTAGCTACAACATTCTCCTTTGAATTGGATTTTCAACATCAACTTCATCTTGCAGAAACTTCATAACAAGAATATCTAATTGCAAAGGCATTACAACATCATTACCATATACAAGCTGAAAGGGAGATATTGCAATTGATTTTTTGCCACTTACCTTGTCTGCCCAAAGAGCATGCACCAACTGAGTGTCCGAATTTCTCTTATTTCCAGGCAACATCTTCTTAATGATTCTCACCAAGATTTTATTGGATGACTAAACTAATCTATTACCTTGGGGGTAATAAGGTGTGGAATGAGTCAATTCAATACCATATTGCTGACAAAAGTTATGCATTTTAGTAGACTTAAAAGCCATTGAATTATCAATCACTAACTTTTGTGGACAACCAAATCTAGCCATAATGTTTTCCAGGAAGAATTTTATTATTACTGTATCAGTGGCATTCCTAGTTGGAACAAATTCAATCCATTTGGTGAAATAGTCTGTAGCTGTAAGAATCCATCTATGCTGTCCTGATGAAGGTGGATGAATTTCATCGATGAAGTCTAACCCCCACTGCTAGAAAGGAACATTTTATGAAATAGGAATAAGAGGTCATGGTAGCAATTTCTGTTTACCAACAAACTTCTGAAATTCGACACAAGTCCTGACTTTGGAAAAAAAACATAGAAAAGAGTTGGCCAATAATATCCAGCTCTTAAGATTTTGTTTGCAGTGGCTTTCAAATACAAATGTCCTCCACACACTCCCACATGTATTTCTTCTCCATATTTTCCTTCAGCTACCTCCATATTCAGATTTAGAGCCTTGTGGTTAGATTCAACCATCAAGCGAGGCAACCCTTCTCCTTTTATCAATTTAGTAGGTCTGATCTCAATATTAAATTCTAGAATTTTGGTCAGCCATATTCCCCTCCTGCCATATGTGTCTGGCTGCAACAATACATCTTTGAGAGTGATATTTGGTACAAAAGAAACATTTTTTGAATGTAACACATAAACTCGAAAATACTTTATGGCCTTAACTAGTGCATATGCTTTTTTTTAGTCAAGATGGACTTTAATTCAACATCTCTTAAAGCACTACTGAAAAATGAAATAGGATGTTCTAAACCTTCTTTGTTCTTTTGTAACAAGATTGTTGCAATTGTTTCTTCTGAAGCATATGAAAAAATCAGAAAATCTTTTTTAAAATCAGGACTAATCAAAACTGGAGCTTCAGTCAAAGCAGACTTGATTGCTGAAAAAGAATTTTTTGCTTCATCTAGCCACTTGAATTCTACATCTTTCTTCAGCAAGACATGTATATGTTTGATCAGATCTGCAAATTTAGGAACAAAGCACCTCAAAAAATTTATTTCCCCCCAAAATGACGCAATTATATTTTATTTGTTAGCAAACTAATCTTCTGAATAGCTTCTACTCTCCATGGATCAATACAGATACCACTTTTGGTCATAATATGTCCCAATAATTTCCCTTCTTGAGCAACAAAGGATGACTTCTTTGGGTTCAAGGACAGACCAAATTTTCTGCATTTGTCAAAAACTTGTTTCAAATGTTTCAAGTGATCTTCATCAGATCTTGAATATACTATAATGTCATCCAAGTAGATGACTACAAATTTGTCTTTTTCTCCCGCAAAGGCAATATCCATTGCCCACTGAAACATTGCGTCTGCATTCATTAGACCAAATGGCATTTTGTTGTACATGAATGTACCCCAGGGTGTGGTAAATGCCGTCTTTTCTCTGTCTTGTCTGTCAACTGAAATATGATTATAGCCTGAAAAGAAATCTATCATTGAAAATATTTTGGATCCTACAAATTTCTGAAAAATATAATCCATCTTGGGTAATGGATAGTTATCCTTCAATGAACACCGCTTCATATTGCGAAAATCGACACAAATTCTTATCTCACCATTTTTTTTCCGAATCGGGACTATATTGGCTACCCAATTAGAAAATCTCAAAGGCAGAATTATTTTCACTTCCCATTATTTTATGATTTCTTTCTCAATGATAAGGAGCAGCATGGGATTGATATGCCTAATTTTTTGTGCTACAGGATTTGCATCTGCTTTCATATGAATTTTGTGCTCCATTATACCTCTATCATAAGTTTTCAGCTCACTATAGGGCCATGCCAAAATATCTACATATTTTTTCAGCAGCTTCATATATTTTGTTCTAGTTTCAAGAGAAATAAATTTAGAAACTTTGACTAATTTTGGATGATCTTCTGTAACAATATTACAGTCAATTGTACTCTCTCCATCAACTTTATTTTGAGGCTTCAGGAAGACATCATTATTGTCAAACAATCTTTCTAAAGGAACTAGGTCTTTAGGAATATAGTTAGTTTTTCAGATCTATAATGTCCTTCCCAACCATGGTTTTCTTGAAAGAATTACTGTTTTTATTTTCAACAATATCCTGCTCATCATCAATTTGAATGTCTGCAAACTCTTCAACACATTCAAATTTTTTTTGAATTTCTTTGTCATCCTCAAATACTTGCCAATATTTGATGTTATCAAGAATAGAAGGTCTGTTTTTAATTTGAACATCATATGCTGCCTTGACATCTAGAGGAACTTTGAAATTAATAGTAGCAATAACTAGTGAATCAGCCATTTGATTTTCCTCTCTAGTTACAAAATTTATATTAAATGCTAAAAAATAATCCTCAATCAAGTCCCACACTTCATTCCTATAATTCTTCAATTTGGAGTTTTTCACTTGGTATTTTTTTCTCACCTGCCTTATCACCAATTCTGAACCGCCAAAAGCAACTAACTACTCTGCTTCCAAATCTTTCACTGCCTTCATACCAAGAACAAGTGCCTCATATTCAGTAGTGTTATTAGTGGTAGCAAATTGCAGTTTATATGATATAGTTACCCTTTTTTGAGTGGTATAAATGAGGACTACACCAGTTCCCGATGTAGATCTGTCCTCCCTCTAAATGCTGCTCATTTGTACCTTGGAAATGACGTTTTTCACTGATTTCAGGCTGGAAATTGTTATCATTAACAACAAGGTGTAATATGGATGACCCCAATTCCTTCTCTTCAGCATATATAGGATTATTTGAAGGATTATGTTGATCATTGATGATATAGGCCATTTAGGTTTCCCTATACAACCTTCTAAATTCCCCTCCAAACAATGGGATTGTGGCATATGACATATCCATCTGAAGGGTGCCTCCCAATTTTTTAGACAAGATTTGGAAAGTAACATCCCAAATATAGAAGGTATGTCTACAAATATGATGTCCATCACTAAGCTTTTCATAGGAAGCTAGGTAAGAGAAACAAAAAAGTCCTTAATAACTCCTAAGCACTTGACTTTTTGGAATCGAAGGTGTAGAGGTCATGGTATTGGTTGGTGATTTCTAATCCTAATTCATCCATCAATTTCATTGGCATTAGATTGTGAGAATCCCCAGAATGTAATAGACAATTATGCAACAATTTGTCATGTATATTGAGTGAGAGGTAGAAAGGTGGTGAATTATCATCATTTTGGCCTTGGACATGGAAGCCTAAATAAATAGTAGGATGTTCATCCTCAATATTAGCTGAATCATGAGTGAGAGGTGGCTGTAACAAACTTTTGAAACTCTTTGTATGCTGGATTTTTCAACAATTCTAGAGGTGGGATAGGAATTTTAATTTTTTTCAATTCTGATTTGAAACTGAAATAAATTGGAGCCAATTCTTTATTTTCTGCAGAAATTTTGATAATTGGGGCAGAATTTTGAGGTGCAGGAACATCACTGACTTTGGCCTTTTTTTTGGTAGGTTGTTTGACAGAATAAGACTTTTGTTGAGGTTGCTGAACAAGACCTTTAGACCTCAAAGGATAATTTATTTTTTGAGCTTCTTTTTGTTTTTTATCATTTTGTGCATAAATTTGGGCATTCTCATGATCTGAAAACAAAAATATCATTTACTGGTCTTCATATTCTTGCAAAGTCAAACAAGTGACTATGAAGTTTCTCCTACAAGGTTTATTTCTTCATTTTCTTCATCATGTTCTTGTTGCTCTTATTCGACAAAATTATTCAAAGGAGGCTAAACATTTTGATCATCAACATTCCTCCTTGGGTGCTGTAGGATTTGTTGAGGTTGAAAAGGCCTTCTGAAGGGAGCCTGATTTCTATTGGCCTCATTTTTATTGGATCTAACAGCTGGTTTATTTTCTAGCACTAGGTTTGTCAATTTTGAGGCTAGTTCCTTGATCAAATTGGACATTTCATCAATATTTTCTTTAGCTATAAGAGTTTTGGAATAAGAAGGTTTTTCGTCTTTCATTTTATTTTTGTCTTTTGTTGCTTTCTCTTCCTCCATTTTCAATTTATTTGAAGCCATAATATTAGACTGCACTCCAATTACAGCCTCTTGCATATCCATCAATGTATTTTCTTTCTTAGCCCTCAACCATAAAGTGAACTCAGAATCTAAAGCATTAGAAAAAGTTATTAAAGCAGTAGTATCAGGAGGCTTATTTTCTTCAGGATTTTTCTGATAAATTTTATTAAACCTATTTGTAAAGTCATCCAATGACACATCTGCCTTCCTTTTCAGAGTTCCAAACTCTGTAATATAGTACACATAGTCTTTCCTATCACCCCATTACTTCACAAATACTTCCTCCAATTCATCTATTCCTGTTATTGAGTTTGGTGGCAATCTTCTAAACCATTTACGAGCTTCTCCATCCAAGCCATGAACAAAGAGTCTTGACCAGACATATTCATGTTCAATGTTTTAGTTATAAACATAAATATAGAAGGAAACTAAATGTTCCTCAGTAGAAACTCCTTCTCCCTCCTCGGTGTATTTTGGAAGATATTTCAGGTAATCCCCTTGAGGGAGAGGATGAAAAGGTTGAGGAAGAGCAAGTGGTGCATATATTGCAGCCACTATCTACTGCATCCTTGTAAGAGAAGGCTGAGCCATGGTTTGCTGATGTATAGTTGATGGATAGCTGGTTTATGTAGCTGTTTGGGAATTAGGAATTACAATTTGTGGATTTTGAATATGATTTGGGACAATAGAAAATTGGAAATCTTGGGTTTATTCTTCAAGTTTTGGGACTAAAAACATTGGATTTTCAAAGAGATGAACAAAGGAGGTCTTGACTTCACCTTCTACAGAAGAATCAAATTCTAATTTTGTCACTTGAGGGGATGAGGTAAATTCAACTTTATTTTTCTGAGCTAGGAAGTCAGATAAGTTGAAACTGAGGCCTTTAGGAACACTCTCTTCTAGTGGATGAGAAGAGGATGACCCAATAGCTAGATTTCGAGACAGAGGAAATAATCTTGCTGAGGGGTAATAAAAGACTGATATTCAGGATGAGTTTGAATAAAATTTAAAATGGTTTTAAAATCTTCTTCAGTCAAAACATCCTTATCAAGAAAAGGTGCAATTTCCAATACTTGTTCTAACTTCATTTCAGTCAGCACAAAATATTCTGATTCTTTATTGACACTTAAAAAATGTGTTTTTTCTCTTTGATTGGAATAGTAATTATCTCAAATTTACTAAATGCTGAGTGGTAAAAACTTTCGGTTGAGCCTAGGTTAACACCACCTAATTTATTTTCTAGGGAAGCAGTTTCAACTTGAGAATTTTTAGAAGAATCTTTTGAAACTAAAGCTTCTTTTGATTTTAAAGTAGATGAAGGTACCTTTTGATTTGGAATGTAATTTTTGTGTACCTTCTTCACTGACTAAGATGTGGCTTCAACTAATCTCTGCTTTCCTTTTGCATCTTTAATTATTTTCTCTGGGTCAGCAACTGGAGTCACAATAGGTGATCTCTGATTTCTCCTTGTAGTAGGAGGTATTGAAATTCCTATTCCTCTTTGTGGAGTCACCAGTTGAACCAATTTGCAGTCTTCTTCAAGTCACTAATTCTTGTTCACCATCAATAATTTATTATCAACAATTTAAAACAAGAGACTTGGGAGAATACTTCATTTCAAGGCATTCATCTCTTGGCAGACGCACCAAAATATGTTAGTGCTAGAATCAGCACTTGGACTGCTTAAAGCACCTGAATAGACACATCCTAAGCTCTAAGGAAATTTAATGATTTGGATTATAAGATTGGTAGGTGGTTTAAACCCTCAATCACTGAAAAGGGATTTTAGTCAAGTTCACTGTCACACTAATGAGGGTATTGAGTCCTCATGTGGTAGAAAAAAGGTAAGTTTATAGCCTATGGAGAGAAGAGAGTGTGAAGTAGAAGAAGAGACAGTGGGTTTGTAAGGCAGAAATCCACTGTTTTTGAGTGAAAAGTAACACAACGTACAATTTGACAGTATTTCAATAAGAGAAAGCTATATCTAGACTTACAATAATCTTATTAAAATATCATGAAAAGTGATTGTCATAAGTGATGCTCTTTACACTGTCATTATGTATATTTCATCAAGAAATATCACTGTGTGAGACTAATAAAAGTTGATAAAACACATGAACATATAAAGAGACTGATAAAAACATACAACAGTATCTGGAATTACAAACTGCATTGAAGAAGATGAGATATGGAAACACATGTGAAAATTAACAATACACACATCAAGTATGTAATAAGTCCTCATACGTTTATTCCAATTTCATTCACTGAAAAGTGTACTGATCATATGAGTAAATGATTCTAAAACCATGAACCTTTTATTCATAGAGTTTTGTCACATATATACCAAAAAAAATTATACTAACATTTCCACAAAAGGTGTGAATCTGTTCAAAAAAGTTATTATAATCTCATACAAAAGATGAAGCTTATCTTTAAACTTTAATACAAAGTGCTATAACATAAATAAAGTAAACATCATGATGGCTAGAATTCGAAGTGGCTAAATGATGTGGCGATTTGTTGGAAGAATGCTCCTCTATTCTAGTGCAACCATCTTCAGAAAAAGTGTAAATATCAGTGAAAGTGACTTGTGACTGTTTTACCCAAAAAGTGAAAAATAGAACTCTGAAATTTAGGAGGGGGCTTGATAAATGACACCTGGAAGCATCTATTATAACTGAAATCTCCTCCACTTCACCTGCTTTGATGTCACCATTATGCTAATAAACCAAAAAGCAGCTCCTTTTCATCATATACTAATATTAAAAAATAATAGCTACATCTGTTGAAAAAGTATCTATATCCAAAAACTTAGAAAATTAACTCAAAATTGAAAAGCTTCTTCAAAGGTAGCCCTATTCCTTCATTCTTCAGAGGTCCAAAATAAAGGCAAAAATCCTGATGGCCTTAGGTTTAGTTACTCTCTTGTCTGACCTATTCCTCTGTATTTGACTCTTTGGCTGAGTTTTTTTCTTTTTGGTTTTATCTTCTAGACTATCATCAATATTAATAATATCATCTCCCATTGCAGGATTAGCAATCAATTTTCTGGTTAGTTTGAGTTTATTTTTGGGCTTGGTATGAGGTCTATGGATGTAGGTATTTGGAATGAACTTGGACCTTTTACCTCCATGCATGAATCTACTAGATTCTCCTTCATCATACCATGTCTCTATAGATTCAGTGTCACTACTATCTTCATAAGAGGAGTATGAATGTATCATAGTGTTCTTCCTCTTCTTGACTGAAGAGCCAATGGAGGAGAGTAGTTGAGCAAAAGTAGGCTCTTCCTCTATGACAACCTCTGCTATTTTATTTTTTCCTTTCTTAAGAGATAGAAAAACCTATGAGAGAGTGGAGTATGTGAGTGAATTACCACTGCTTGGTTGAGTTTGCTGAGTTGTTTTAGAAACATGGCTTGTTCTCTTTGCTCCAAGGTTAACTTCCTCTGGAGGAAAAACAAGCTTAGAAGTTAAAACTCCAGAGTTGAATTCCTGTGGAAGTTCTTCTACCACGATGAGATTTTTCCGAGGTTTTCCTCTTGAAGAGGAAGTTGTATGTTCCATGTCTTTTGGCACAGGATTTTTAGGAGGCATAGTATTTTTCTGCTTCAATTTCTTCTTATATTCCTCCATGAATGACCTTAAGGTCTGAGGTTCCTTAGGTGAACTACTCACCGGTGAACTGCTGACATGGGCTTCATTGACTGGTTGTTTTTTTGGCATAGGTGTAGGGTCTCAAAATTTCTTAGTCGAGATTCTTGTTTTCCTTTTGATTGACATGGAGGGAGGGTCAAATTGGTAGAAAATTGATGAATGAATAGGGTTTGAATGTGAACTATTTGAGACAGGAGCTGCACTAGTTTTTTCATGAGTATCTCGTTTCTTGGGCCTCCCTACCCTTCTCCTGGAGTTTATAGTACCAAACCCTTCCTCTATCAGGAACTTATACGAGGTAGTCCTCTTCTTTTTAAGGTGGTAGACAATCAAAATTTTAATTAGACCCTATGATATAAGTTGTGCAAAGGATTGTTATGGATCTTCTATATTTTTAAGGACATATTGAGCAAGGATTTGTATAATAAATAGGGCAAGTTCATAGGTTTATCACCTGAAATATGAGCAAGAAATCTCATTTGATAATGGTGGACAGAGGAGAACCTACCCTCATATGTAATGTAGCGTTGAACAATGGTGATCACATGTTGCCATTTAGCCTTAAAACATGAAATATGTGCAGTCAGATTCCATTTAACGTTAACATGTTCAGGTAAAAGATATAGAATTAATTCTCTAGGCACCGTTTTATTCTTGAACTAGCGTTCACCAGTGGTATAGGTTTGAGTAGCATGGGCTATGATGGCTTCAGAGATCTTGAAAGTCTTGCTACCCAACTTGACCTTCTCTCCATCTAAAGCTCTTGACAAAGGCCTGAGCTAAAGCCACATTTTCTCCAGATTTTTTTTGTAAAAACCTATACCAACCAGCTGACTTAAATTGAGGTTTGGCCCTAGCATCAAAGAACCTGGTGTTTGCTGGCTCAGACCATTTACATTCCCACCTTTTCCCATACTTTCAACAACTAGGCTCCTTCAAAACACACAACTGTTTAGTCTTGGAGGAAAAACCCTACATAGAGCCTTGTTTTCATGCCTTGAAATGCTAACTGTTTGCTAGAAGAAGTGACTTCTGTTAGCTGTAGCTTGCATAAAGAACCTCGTTCAAGTGAACACTAAACTCAAACCTCTAATTCCTCGCCTATAATTATGGTATGGAGTAATGTCATGATTTTAAATCATTCAAATACGGGCGCCAAGTCACTCCATAACTCATAAAACTACACAACACTCAAAAACATCATTTAATAACTGATACCTTGTACCATGATTTCCGCTTAAGTTTAGTAGGGTAGCTATAGGTTAACTGCATTGATAACATAACCATTCATCTAAAATAATTCTCCTAAGTTGAAAAATAATTAATCTTGTTAAAAGGAATAATCATGCTTATAACATAGGAGGTCTTCAATCATCTACAAACATGAATGATATTTTATTTGAAAATATTCTTTGCAACTTCTTATGCCCAAGAAATAGCTGACTTTACCACTGTATTGCAATATAACCAAATTTCAGCGAAACAATTGCACTTTTCACTGTGTTACCAATGGAAACCGGTTGTTGAAGAAATAACGGCTATTTTCACTGTATAAGTAATGTGATATTCAATTAGGAAAAATAGCTACCCTCCATTATATCATTATGTTAACAATGAAACTTAAACAGAGGTATCCATTATCTCAGAAAGAGCAGCTGTAACTTTATTACCAAAATGGCCAACATCCTTCGACACTAACCTAAGTTAAAACATTGGGTTTAACTTATTTTATGAACCTAAGACACTAATACCTACCTATAAACAAAAGTGTTTTGGTTTTGAGACTCTTTTTTGACCTTTATTGAAAATGACTCAAACTTTGACATAGGCTAGGACATAAGAAAAAATTGAAAACAATGATATAATGGCGATCGCACTGTTAAGATTTATAGTACTAATAAGAGCAACGGTTTTGCAGATTCCCTATGGAGGATAATCTTTAGGAACCTTGAGGGAATATTTCAATTTCTTTGGAGGTCAAAGTTCCCCGGTGTCAGAATGAGGTCAAACTTATACTCATTCTTCTCGAAATTTCGCAAGGATATCCATGGTGAGATCAGATTCCTGTTTTGAGTTGCAGATTTCTAGATTCCCTGTAGAGCAGCATCTTTGAGGAAACTAGGAGGAATCTAAATGATTCTCTAAGGCCCAGATTTTCACTTTGTCAGAATTCAGCAAATTGATAGTCAATCTTACACCTCTCGATGACATGAGTTCTGAGCCTTATGTGTAGTCAGATTTTCCTTCTGAGCCTTATGTTTTTTTGACCACTTTTTAAAGTGGAGTTGCAGATGTCAACATTCAATGTGTGAGCAATTGTTTTTAGGATACTCAACGCCACGAGATTGATGGTACAACTAGATCCAACAGTTTATCATCCTTTTATTCAAATAGCTCCACGATGTGTGCTATATGTAGTGTGATCATGTACTTCTTTGTCCATTTGCTATAAGATGCATTGTGTTGTATATATCCCTGTTGATGTTTGATGAGGGATCTTGTTTTGTTCTTGATGTGAGATGTAATTTCTATCATGGATTTGTATTATGTACAAGATCCTTTTTCTGCCATGTTGGTGGGATACTCATTGTCACATGTATGCTTTATTTAGATCCCTTTGTTTCTGTTGGAACACCTAATCCTACATGGGTAGGTGTGGAATGCGAAAAGTCACAATGGAGTCCAAGTGACCTTGGAATGTGAAACCAAGAGTCACACCATTGTATTATAAATTTACATCATGTGTAATGGAAAAATAAGAAAGCCTCACACTTATCTTTCATTGTGTGTTGAGTCTCTTGTGTGTGTGTTTATTCTTCTCATACACCATGTGTGTGCTTAACATGGTGTTTAACATGGTATCAAAGTGGGCGATTGCTGGCCCTGCTCCAAATTGAGTGATCCATTTGTGTTTATGGCTTGTGCATATCTGCAAAAAATCTTGACATTTTTGCAGCACTCAGAGTTTCTACAGCAGACATTTTTCCGCATTCAGAAAGTGGTTTTGGAGAAGGAGCAGCATTCAGAAATTGGTAGCATTCAGGCATTGGCTTTGAAGAAAGGCGACACTGCCCATCTGAATGTTTTCATTCTAATTTTTCTCTGCAATTTCTGCTTATTAAAATCTGCAATTTGAAGCGCTGCTGGATACTATTTATATTGGGTTTCTGAAGAAGATTCTGGATTTTCACTGCTATAATTTCCAGAAAAATTCTGCTATGTATGCCTGCTTAAAATTCTACATTTTTAAAGTCCATTTTCTTGCTACTGGGCTACTAGAAAGACTTCTAGTTTTCACTGAAATATTTCTGAGATTTATGAGTTCTCTAACTCCACAAATTCTCCAATTTTCTACTGCTATATCGCCCTATGTAATATTCTGAAAAATTATGAGGTTTTTGGTGAAAATTTCTGAGCTTCTGAACTGCATTTCTCTGTTGCTTTTTTAAATTCAGTCTCCTCTCTGCTGTTTCAATTAAAAATAAATAAATAAAAAATAAAAAATAAATAAATTAAATAAATAAATAAATAAATTTAATTTCTACAACTCTGCAATTCGACCTTTCAGATTCTAACTCTACACTTTCCTACACCGCCCTCTCCACACTTCGGCGCCCCCTCATACCTCACTACTCCCTTACATGCAGCGCTCTCCTACCTCATTTACTTCTCTACGCCTGCCCCTCCCCTATCTGCAACTACGCCCCACACCATATCTAACCCCCTATCCATTACCTAACGCTCGCTCCCTTACAGCACTACGCTCCCTCTCTCCAGCAGTCGCTCCGCCTCCCACTCAAACCCCGCTCCACCCACTCCAATCTCTCACGGTTGTCCTCCCACACTACTCGCCCTACCTGCCCCTTCTCTGCTATCCCTCCCAAACTCTCACCTCGTCCTACCCGCTGCCAAATCCCAACCCCCCGGCCCTCTGCACTCACGGCCGTGCAGCTCACCTCCACGCCCTTCCCTGTGCATTCAACGCCGTCCCTCCTGTCCCTCCATCCCTCCCTCCCTACGCCATCCTCTCTGCGCTTCCCATTTACCCACCCGTCCCTCGCCTTGCGCCTCCAAAACTCTCCTCACACCCCACCACAGACCTACCCACTACCTGCTAACCCCGTCACCTCCCTACCTGCTATACTCACCCTCCCGCCTACCACAAACCCCGACCCCCCTCGCCCTGCAAACTCCCTTTCAGCGCGGCCCCTCCCTTTCAGCTCGACCTTCCAAGTGTTTTAAAATTTTTAATTTTTTTTTTAATATTCACCTCCCATACAATATCTCCTCCCTCCAATTAAATTTCCCTCTTACATTTTAAATTCATTTTTTAATTAAAAAAAAAAAAATTAATTTCCATTTTTTCCCTCTCCTCTTTTAATTAATTCCTTTTTATAAATAAAATTCCCTTCCAAATACCTTCCCATATAATAACATTCCTCCCTCCCCCCCAATTAATAAACCCCCTCCATATAATACCTTTCTTTATTATCCCCACCTCAATTTTTTAATTAATCCCAAATAATTACTTTTTTTTAATTAATTAAAGAAAAAGAAAAAGAAAAAAAAAAACAGCAGAGAGGGAGGAAAGAGAGAATATGAACAACAGAAATGAAGGAAAGGGCATATGAAGAACATGTACTATATTTAGAGAAAAGTGGATTTGACATTGTGTGATTTGTGGCATAAGGGTGATTTTTTGAAGAAATTTACACTTGAAGACAAGTTTGCCATCATTGCAAAACAACTATTTGAAAGAAAATTTAGCTGCCTTAAAGGCTTCTTGCATAGTGTTTTCAGCTACACATCTACAAAATATTTTGCAGAGACATTGTATTGCTTCTTCATAGTTGCAATCAGTATTTGAGTTGTTGGAAAATTGTTGATATAACTCATTGTTGATTGCCCTCCATCATTTGAGGAGCACACTTTGTACTTTGAGATTTCCATAGTTGGAAATTATTTGGAGTCATTTGTATTTCTTGTTGAATCACATTGTAAACGGGTGCATTTTCGGTTGAAGCCGACACCCTTTCATTTTTTGAGCCTAAGTTGTTGAAATGGCTAAAATCAATGAGGCATTAGAGTTGTTGAATGACCTCATTCATTCCAATGTTGATGACATGATAAAAATGAGCAAGAATGCTCTTTGTAATATTCAAAATTGTTTACGAAATGCACAAGAACAGATTGAGTTTTTGCAGTTGGAATCTCAGCTTCAGTAAGATGAACTTCAGCAAAAGAGTCACCATTCTGAACCTGTTTTTGTTCAGAACATTGAGAAAGACTCCCATCAGCAGCAAGTCAGTAAAGTTCCAGATGATTCCCATTCAGTTCCTTGCACTAGAGCAGATGTACATGCAGATGTAGCAGCTCACCCTGCACTTCCTAAGCCCATCATCAGACCTTGGGAAGAGCTTGTCCACAACAAGCACAAAACTGGTCTTGGATATGACAAGGATGTGTCCTTTCATATTCCAGACTACACCAAGCCCATCATATTTCAGAGTGCCAGATTCCTATATGACAGTTCAACTGCAGCTGTTTCAAATCCTGTTCCACTTCCACAATAGATTGAGAAATGCCAACACTGTGATCAAGTTGGCCATATGAAAGATCAATGTTTTGATCTTCATCCATGCAAGCATTGTGGTCGGCACACTCATTCTTCAGACAGATGCTTCAAACACAAGCCTCCTGCAAGAACCAAGATTCATCTTGGATGGATCGCTTCTTGGAAATGGGCATCAGCAACCAAGAAGATGTTTAAGTCGCATGTCAGAACATGTTCACGGATATTGAGAAAACTTGCAGTTGAGTTTTCACCATCATCTCACCTTGTCCCTGATAGGGGGGAAAATGGTGGTCATGTACAAGCTTCGACGACAGATCATTGAAGGTGAGCCCTCTCTACGGGGTCTCTTTGCCCCCCTTTCGCAGCTGCAGAGTCACGCAGCTCTGCTTAGCCCGAGAACACAATTCTTCATTCCAGATTCAGAGATGTAGCCAGAGACACGGATGCCCATGAGCATGCCTTCGGTTGGTGGATAACCTTAAACCATCATCTTTGGTTGGTGGATAACCTAAAACCATCACAGGTAGTAGACCTCCCTTCTTTTAGGTCAAAGGTCTCCCTTTCATATATGAGGAACACTTCCTCTAGCAGAAGCCTTCAGCTTCTTGCCAGCTTTGGTTGAGTTCCAGGAAATGCTTCAAGCATTCCAGAGTTTTTGGTAATCCTAAAACCATCACAGGTAGTAGACCTCCCTTCTTTTAGGTTGAAGGTCTCCCTTTTTTATGAGGGACAATTCCTCTAGCAGAAGCTTTCAGCTTCTTGCCAGTTTTGGAAGAGTTCCGGGAACTGCAACAAGTTTTGCGTTCCAGTGTTTGTGGTCATCCTAAAACCACCTCTTTTTTTCCAACATTTCAGAGAGTTGATTCAGCCAAGCGCTGCCATGTAAACTTTGCAGATTTGTATTACAACTCTTTTCTTGGACTCACACATACCCCTTCGGATTAAGGGGGGATGTTGGAACACCTAATCCTACATGGGTAGGTGTGGAATGCGAAAAGTCACAATGGAGTCCAAGTGACCTTGGAATGTGAAACCAAGAGTCACACCATTGTATTATAAATGTACATCATGTGTAATGGAAAAATAGGAAAGCCTCACGCTTATCTTTCATTGTGTGTGTGTGTTTATTCTTCTCATACACCATGTGTGTGCTTAACATGGTGTTTAACAGTTTCCATGCTGGCGGGATGCTCATAGTCATTATGTGTGAGATATTGTCATACTAATAGGAGTCCTTTTTTAGAGTGAGAGTTCCTGTAGCGAAACATCTCATGGAGAGATCCAACCACTCCTGCGTGAGGGCATTTTCTTTGTATGAAAGAGAAAATACCATCTATGTACATCATCACCCTTAGGGGAATTTTGAAGTCTAAAATGGGTCTCCTAAGGAAATTATAAAATAATAGTGGAAATCATAAAATAATATTTGATGACATTATCAAATTTTAGATGGAAAAAAGAAAAAACTACTTTTTTCAACTCGTATTTTAAACTTATCTCCCAAATTTTTTACTCAAATTTTGAGCGGGAGTACTCGTTGGATGAAAAATTTAATTCCTCATCCAAGTAGTACCCATGTTGCATACTTTCGATGGACCTTGCTACACGAAAAATGAAAAATACATGAAAAATTTGATTGTAATCACGTTTTTCATGTATTTCTCATTTTTCGCATAGCAGGGTCCATCGAAAGTATGCAACATGGGTACTCCTTGGATGAGGAATTAAACTTTGCATCCAACGAGTAATCCCACTCTAAATTTGAGTAAAACTTTGGGAGATAAGTTTAAAATACGAGTTGAAAAAGTAGTTTTATTATTTTATTATTTTTTAATCTTTTTACCCTTTTACTTAAAAAATGGCGAATCATCCCCCATGGTTGACATCATCATCTTGAATCCTATTGGTTCCTATAAAATTTATTTTGGTTGTATATTTTTCTTATGAGGCCCATTTTAAACCTCAAAATTCCCCTAATGACTTAATGCAGCGACCTACACCATCTTGACACTGAGGCCTAAATACATAGTCCCTCATGGACGAACTCCGTTATCAATATCGTATGTTGCTAATGCTTATTATGTTACTCTTCTTTACATCACACAGATGTTCATTTATGTTCATTAACTCTTTAATTAAATGCAATTCTAACACATTAGACGAAGTAAAAGGTCTTGGTTAAAAAGGGTATCGGGAATTTACCCGGATCATTCCATGGAGTCTTTACAAGAGAAGACAACTTGTTTCCTTAGGAAAATTAGCCCACTTACCCTTAAAAAATTCATAACTCCATTTTGACAGAATTAAATAATTTTCGATGCATTAGAATCGTCTCAACATCCTCTATCATATTCATCCATTAAATTTTAAAGTGTGCCCATTGTTTTGGTGCAAATCTTGATGGGTACAAAACCCCAAGCTTGGGTTCCAAGCTCGCAAGCCTACTTGTGGCGCTTTTACCTCCAACACTTGAAAACTAGGGCTTGGAGCACCTTCCAAGCTACACAAAAATAAACAGCCAATATCTCTCTAGGATTAACTTCTTGCATGCTTTAAGGGAGAATAATGATTTTATCAAGATATATGCAAATAAATCCATTAGTACCAAAAGAGAAGGGGATTGATTATCACTGATAAGTTGGGCCTTTATCTCATCCCCTAATTTTCTCATGATAGAAAAAACATGTCTCTATTATTTATAATCCTTATCGTATTCTATTGATTTTCATGGTCCTTATCATATTTTATAAAATTAGTAAGTCACCACGTCCACAAAGACTTTACATTCCATACATGGTTAGTCTAAATTTGTCAGAAATATCTAAGTTGATTAATGAGCCAATCTCTTATGATATTGCGTATCGCACAAATTCATATAATATCCCCTCAATATTACTTAAGCCCAAAGTGGTTTACCTGAAAAGTATAAAATATTTACCTAAAAGTGAGACTTCCATGCTTAATAATATGCATTAATCAAGACCATAATATCTACTCAATCTAAATTAGTTTCTATACAATTTGTATAGGTATTTGAAGAATGACTAAGTGGGAGAAAATTAAAAATTTGGAAGTTGAAGACCCAAAGGATATGATAATATTTTCAACCAAGACTTAAGATGGACATAGGTTGATGGGGACCAAGTTGCAGTTATTCCATATTGTCAACTTGATGATTTTATAAGTGTAGTGGAATAAAATTAATTGGCACCCACTCAGTTTCTTCTTAAGTCTCATCGAAATAAAATGTAGGGTATATCAAACACACATATTGTTCAACATATCTGGAGTTTTCTATGTGAGTCTCTATATATTTTTTCAATATACGTATAATTATTTCAATATGCATAAATGTTATATCTAATTTTTTGTAATTTTTTTACATATAGTTATTGGTGTGTATATGGTCCGGGGTCGCAAAAGAAAATTATGAGTGCATCCTCATATCAAAAGACAAACCAAAATCGACATGAAAGCATTAAAGTTGGTTGTCAATGTCACTTCATTGTGCGACGACTTCAACTTAGACCAGATGATGCTGTAAAAATATATACTACATGTAGGCATATTGATCAATCTAATGTTGTTTGTCATGGGAAAGTTGCAATCGGTAAGCCTATGAGATTCAATTATGCACCACATTTAACAAGGGATATGCGATCTAGTGTCCAACATTTCATTCAAAGAGGTTTTAATGTTTCAATGATATGGGACAAGTTCATCTCTGATGTGAAGGATAGACCTGGTGAGTTATACACAGGGATATCTCGAGATACATACATGAAAAGACTAGATATATTAAACATTTACAATGATACCATAAAGCTAGAGTATGTTAAAGATCAAAGTGATCCAAATAGTGTAGAATGTGGGTATAAGGAAAACCCTGAGAGTTTTTTCTTCTATTAGAAACAAGATATTGTTGAAAACATCCATTTTATCATAGGCATACAAAAAAATTGGATATGTTCAATGATGCTAAAATACTCTCATAATAATATTATCTCAATGGATTCAAAATTTAATACAAATAAGTATGGGGTGAGTAAATATTTATCCTAAATCCGACTAATTTATTAAATATCATATTAATGCATGCATCTTATATAATTATAATTATGCACATTTTTTGTAATGTAGTATCAACTTTACACTTTAATTGTTTTCGATGAACATCGCAATGGGGTTCCAGTAGCTTGGGTGATATCATCACACAATACTATAGCTGATATTTCTAAATGGATATTGGCCTTATTTTCCATTGGAAAGAAAGAGCAACCAGATTGGCATGTTTAAGCCTTCATCATAGATGATGCTACCGCTGAACTTGAAGCATTAAGGTGATGCACTTATTTTTTTTTATGAGAGGCATAAATAATATTGTTAATGTATATTCTCTCTAAGAATTATGTTATTCCAGGTCTTCAAACAATTGTACAATATTATTATGTCCGTGGCATGTTCGTCGTGCATGGTTGAAGAATGTTGGAAATAAGGTCCACGAAAGGGAAAACCAAATCCACATTTTTCATACTTTAGGAGAAATCATGCACACATCTCAAGATGATGAATCTGTAAAAAAAGGCAGTTGAAAGTTTATTTGAAGAGTTCAACGAACATAAATTTTTTTTGGAATGTTTTAAAACCACTTGTTTAGGAAACAAAAAACTATGTAAGTTTCTTGTTAGTGGTTTTAATTACTTTATTTTGCATGTCACATGTATAGTTATTAATACATAACTAATAAATTTATTTCTATAGATATGTGGGTAAAAGCATACAAAAATTTTCCACATTCTAATCAAGATACAAACAATGCAATTGAATCTTACCATAGGTATATCAAGGAAAGGTACCTATGTGAGAAGAACAATGCATGCCATAGACGGGTTAATTGGTTAATCTATGTGTTGTTTAAAAAGGTTTTATTATATTACAATCATATGCAACGTTTAAAAGAATATGGTTTTGTACGACCCAGGAAAATTGAGGAACAATTGAATTCATCCAAGTGTAGAGCTAACCAAATCCAAAATGAAGATTGTGTGCCTGATTAAAAGAGTAACAATGATTATTGGGTTCGTATCCAAAATAAGGATACTCGTGTCATTTGGTACAATGTCATATATAAGGGTTCAAATCTACACTTATGTAATTGCAACTGGGTCCTAAATGGAAAAATATGTAAGCATGTATTGAAAGTTGAGATGTTGGTGAGTAACACTATTTTGGGTGAAAATGTACTACCTAGTGTCACTAATCCTACAACAGAAAGGCATAAAAGTTTATTTGATTTGAATGAAACACCTATATTGGGCCTAGAAATCCAAACAAAACTTCCACCATGCTTTGATTCCCATCCCAATTTGAATTATCATAATGAAACAAGCATTGGTGATTTAGAGAATTTACTGTATAACATTGACTCAATCAATGTACGACAAGATAGTGCATTCTCCAAAGATGAAGAGATAAAACATGTTAACTCATCAACTCATGAGAAATTGAGATCCATAACACCTACAAATTTGGAACAAGCATATGCATTGAAAAACTTGGTAGACAAAGCGTCTCAAGAATACAACAAAATGTTTTTCAATACTATAACTCCATCCAATATCACTACCAAGAGAAAACACAGTTTCTTGAGCCCCTGCCAATAAGAAAAGGTGATGTGGTCGCAAGTCAAAATCAGGGAAAGATAAACTATAATTTGAAAGGGTGGGACGAGTTCATGCAAAAAAAAAAGCATGGATGAACAATTGGAGTTATGTTATATAAAAAAAGAAATGTGGACCACATGCTTGAGTTAGTGCAACATTCTATTATAGACAAAATTGGTAAGGAAACTTGATATGCACTGTTTTACGTGATATGTGATATATTATAATTTTCAATACATTTTCATAACAGTATGAACTTTTTTATTGTTATAGTTGAGGGACTGACATCTCACAACATTCTAACTTGTCAAATTAGATTATTTGATGAACAAGTTACTGAAAAATATCTACCATTGGAAACACTTCTCCAGCCAGTAGCATCCCAATTTCATCCCTGAGGGTGCTTCCCCCTATTGTACAGCCAATGGAGATGTATCGTCTCCCATACCCACCACTTATTTCCTTAATAAATTCTTCTATGCATATAAATGCCTCTCCAAAACCTTCCCAATGCTCACCCCTACCCTTTAGTCATCCACAATTATCATTGTTTCAATCATCCACCCTTAACATCCCAATTCCCCCTCCTAGGTTGATTCCCTGCCCTATGGTGATTACCACTATCGTACAACCGGTGGGGGTGTATCAACACCCACACCCACTAACTTTTTCCAATTTCAATTCTAGCATGCCTTTATCCATCACCCTTGAACCATGCCTATATCCATCACCAAGTGATCCACCATCTACCGAGAAAGGGCAGTATTCTCCATTGCCTTGGATATTTACAGTGAGAATGTGTAGTTGATCAAAATCTCATCATGAATTAATAAAATTTATTATATGCATTTCATTTTTTACAGCTAATTGATTAATGTAACTTTTACAGAAATATCAATTTGGAAATGCACTTGGGAGTGCCAAGAGGGGAGAGGGTGACTTATATGATGACATTTTGACATTATGTCATTTATGGGCATGAAATTATATTATCTATGTTGGGAATGAAGTTCGATTTTGTAAAAAGAAAAATGTATAGCTGGACTAATTTTGAATGCAAATACATGAATATAGACTTGTGTTTAGGACAACATATTCATTACCTTTTAAATTCATGATGTGGATTTGATGTTCTATTATATCAATGTGACATTACTTTTGATGAATGTAGTTAGAATGAATTTATTTTTTCTATTTATAAATTATCAGGTTTGCATGTTAAATTACTTTTATAATAATAGATGTATCATGTACATTTAGAGAACATGGAAAAATTTAGGGGCTAATATTAGCAAGTGGGTTAATTTTCCACGTTTGAAAAAAAAAGATTCACTAATTTCCATATTTTCTAAAAAATGATTTTCCCAAAATTTATGAATTATTTTTTTTTACACTAAAAATCGTAAATATTTTAGAGATACAACACAAAATCATTAGAAACTTCAATACTTTTACAAATATATTGCCTATAATTTTATAGTTTGCATATTAGGAACTAGGAAGATTCGTCAAGGGTTTTAAACTTTAAGATAAATTTTCATTTTTAAAATTTTCCCTAGAAGAGAGCATATATTATGTACATGATATTGATGTAATTGTATAATGTACATGAAATTAGTCTTATGCATTTTGTTTCCTACAACTAATTGATTAATGTAACTTTTGCAACAATATCAATTTAGAAATGCACTTGGGAGTGCCAAGAGGGGAAAGGGTGACTTATAGACCCATATTCTAGATAAATCATGATGCAATTTTTTCATTATGTCATTTATGGGCATGAGATTCCATAATTTAAGTTGGGAATGAAGTTCCATTTTGCAAAAAATAAAAATGTATAGCTGGACCAATTTTGAACACAAATACATGAATTTAGACTTGTATTTATGATAACATATTCATTGAATTTTAAATTCATGATGTCGATTTGATGTTATATTTTATGAATGTTATATTATATAGTTATTGAAGCTAAGTATATAAGGAGGTTAAAGTTGTTGACAACTTCTGTATATGCACATATATGGAAGTTGCGTATATATGTAAGTTGTGCATATACTCTGTATATGTGTATATCTTCTGTATATGCACATATAAAAGAGTTGAGAATATATAGAAGTTTTGTGCATATTTCATAATACGCATACGCAAGTCTTTATATATGTGCATATCTTCCACATATGCGCATATCTTCCGTATATGCGCAACTTCCGTATATGTGCATATTTTGTATCGCATATCTTCTATATATGAATAACTTTTGTAGATGTGCCTATCTTCCATATATGCCCATATCATCCGTATATGCAGAACTTTTGTATATGCGTATATATTCTGTATATGCCCATATCTTCCATATATGCACAAATTTCGTATATGTGCATATTTTATATCGCATATATTTCATATATGCATAGCTTCTGTATATGCACGTATATTCTGTAGATGTGAAACTTCCTTATATGCGCAATTTTCGTATATGCGTATATCTTCTGCATATACGTATAAATTTTGTATATGCACAAGTTTTGTAAATGTGCATATATTTCATATATGTGCTTCTTCTATATATGTGCATATATTCAGTATATGCGCATACACGGAAGAAATGTGCATATACAGAAGATACACATATACATAAGTTACACATATATGGAAGTTGTGCATATATAGAGATTTGTGTATGCATATTTCGAAAGCTATGAACAATTTCCGTATATGCGCATATCTTCCGTATATGTGCATAATCATCTGTATATGTGCATATGTTTTGTATATGCACAACATTTGTATATGTGCATATACAAAAGATATACACATTTATGGAAGATATGCACATATATAGAAGTTGTACATGTATGAAAGATGTGCAAGTATAGAAGTTGCAAAATTTTTATATATTTGCATCTTTTGTATCAAATATCTTCCATATATGGATAGCTTAGGTATATGCACATATATTCTGTATATGCAAAACTTCCGTATATACGTATATCTTTTGTATAATATGCACAAGTTTTGTAAATGTACATATCTTTCGTATATGTGCAACTTCTGTATATATGCATATATTTGTACATGCGCATATACGGAAGATATATGCATATACAAAAGATACACATATACATAAGTTGCACATATACGGAAGTTGTGCATATATGAAAGTTGCACATATATAAAGACTTGTGTATGCATATTATGAAAGTTACGCACAACTTCTGTATATGCACATATCTTCCATATATGCACAGCATCCATATATGCGCATATGAGTATGTGCATATACAAAAGATATTTTCATATATAAAAGTTGCACATATATAGAAGATATATGCATTTATGGAAGATATGTGCACATACGGAATATATGCAGATATATAGAAGTTGTACATGTACCAAAGATGTGCAAGTATGAAAGTTGTATAAATTTTATATATTTTCATCTTTTGTATCGCATATCTTCCATATATGCATAGCTTATGTCTATGCACATATATTCTGTATATGCACAACTTCCTTATATGCGCATATCTTTCGTATATGCGCAACTTCCGTATATACATATATCTTCTGTATATGCGCAAGTTTTGTAAATGTGCATATCTTTCGTATATACACTTCTTCCATATATGCACATGTCTTTAGTATATGCACATATACGGAATATATGTTCATATACAGAACATACACAAATACATAAGTTGCACATGTACGAAAGTTGTACATATACAGAAGTTGCACATATATAGAGACTTGTGTATGCATATTACGAAAGTTATGTACAACTTCTGTATATGCATATATTTTCTGTATATGTGTAACTCTTCTGTATATGCACATATCTTCTGTATATGCGCATAATCTTCTGTATATGCGCAACATCCTTATATGCACATATCTTCTGTGCCTATAATAAATAGTTGCATATACAGAAGAAGAACATAGACAAAAGACATGCACATATACGTAAGTTATGAAAATATGGAATACATGCGCATATATAGAGGCTGGAGTTCCGTGCAACGTCAGTATAGGGTCATATCTTCCGCATATGTACAACTTTCGTAAATGCACACATATTCCGTATATGTACAAATTCTGTAAATGCACAACTTCTTTATATGCATATACATAGTAGTTGCACACATATGTGGAAACTATGTATATACATAGGTTAGAGTTGTGCATATATAAAAGTTGCGCATATACAAAAGATATGCACATTTACGGAAGATATGTGCACATACAGAAGATATGCTCATATACAAGATATGTACATGTACGAAATATGTGCAATTACGGAAGATATGCGCACATATGGAAGATATGCTCATATACAAGATCATTGGCCACTACCATTCTGCCTGCTTCGGGTTTGATCATTGTCCTATTTAACTGCAATGGTCCCACCTTAGCGCAACAAGAAATAAGCCCTTCCGCTTTGAAATTTTTTGGCTCACTCATCCTTTGCAACGTCATTTACAAGCTCATATCAAAAGTGATAGCCAACAGGCTCATACCTCTCCTCCCACTACTTATATCACCCGAGAAAACATGATATGTGGAAAGAAGACAAATACTAGACGACATCATCCTAACGCATGAAGTACTAGACGACATCATCCTAACGCATGAAGTCATCCACTCTTTGAAAATGCAGAAAAATACAGGTACGCTTCTCAAAATTGATCTCTCCAAAGAATTTGATACACTCAATTGAAATTATATCTGTCAAGTGCTCCTGGTGTTCGGCTTCAGTCCCACCTAGATCAGATGGATCATGAGTATGCTCTCCTCCTCGTTTTTCTCCATTCTGGTCAAAATTTTACCCTCTCCCACCTTCTCTTCCTCAAGAGGTATTCTTCAGGGTGACCCCCTAAAGAGGTATTCGTCAACTTTGACGGAGCCTCAAAAGGAAATCTGAGCGAAGCTGGCTTTGGAGGAATCTTTCGTGAATCTGAAGGCGACCCCTTTCTCATCTTCTATGGATCCATTGGTTGGGATAACAACAAATATGTTGAATTGGAAGGACTCATCCAATGCATCAAACTTGATGAAGAGAATGATCTCTTCCCCTTGGAGGTTGAAGGGGACTCTCAGATCATCATTAATGCAGCCCAACATCTTCTTCATGGCTCCTCCTCATCCAAAATTTCAAAGATTTGGTGGTTAGCCTCTAGACTGGAAAACCTAGAAAAATGGCTTCAAATCCACAAAGCCATTACCTTATTGCATGTGCCTAGATCAGATAATGAAGTTGCAGATCTCCTAGCCAACAAAGGTGTGAATCAGAACTCTCCTCTTACCTCCAGTAGATTCCACTCCATTTCCAATGCCTCTCTACGCAATGCCTGCACTCAATTGGTCCTCAAAGATCTTCAACCCCTAGATGTGGGTGCTCAACATGATTGATTTGGGCTATCACTTGGCCTCACATCATGGGGGCACATGGCCCCTCCATGTGGCCGCACCCACTTCCTGCGTGAAATTTTTAAATGCGTAGAGGGCGTCGACACCTGAATCAATTACGCCTCTCCCTCGACCTATACTCCTGCAACTTGCCTCCTGGCCCTTTATGGCTCATGTCTCCTATGTTTATTCCCATATGTGCATACACTTCTCATTCTATTTCACCCTCCTCTGTCATAGCTCCGTCCACTGCTATGCTACTCCTTTGTCTCACTCTGAGCCTTCTACTCCAGGCCAACAGTCCCCCCATTCGACGGAGACAATGCCCAAAAGGCACCGGATGAAATGCTGTCGCAGAATGGGCAGAGGCTCTCCCTCCCACCCTCCAATTCTTGCAATTCCTGCAAGCTCCCTGTCCATTTATTTTGCAATGGAAGAACCTGAGGTTATCGACCCACATTTTCTCTCTGCCCAGTTCTCGATTCATCTCTCGGAGGAGCAGCTCCACCTCTCCGGATCTGGTAGCAGAAAACACCTTCGAAAATCCACTCTTTCATGCTCCTCCTCCCCTCTACCATGGAAAATTTTAGGGGATAATATTCGCAGGTGGGCTAATTTTCCATGGTTTTTCCAAAAAATATATTCACCAATTTCCATTTTTTTATAAAAACGATTCGCCCAAATTTTGCACTATAAAATTAGTTTACCTTAAAAATCGCCAACATTATATAGAAAATATATCTAATATCATTATAAATTTTAATAATTTTACAAATACATCAATAAAATTTTTATATTTTGCGTATTAGGGACTAGTGAGATTCGCAATTTTTTAAACTTCAAAATCATTTTCCATCCTTAAAAGTTTCCCTGCCCTCTACCACATAAATCTGTTGGCTTCCTAGTCAAGCAACTGGCGGAAGACTTAGATAGTGGTGGGAGTAGCCCAATGGAGGACTCACATCACAAAAATGTAGAAGCGAATCATGCAACATGCTCATTTTTTGCAAAGAAAATCAATTTGGTCTCCACCTCAAATCTGTAGAGAGCCCCCCAGCTCTCAAATAATGACATTGAGACCATGTCCGACTATGGATGCTTTATAATTGAGGAGAATCCTCATCAGGAGCACCATGACATCCATAACCGGTAGCTGCAGCTCCTTGGAGCTCCTCCTCTTCTGTGTACACATGTTCCTTATTAGTTTTTATGTCTATTTTTATCTTTGTCTGCATACATTGTCACTTATGCTTATGCTAATGGTTGGTTTCCCCTGTAAGGGAAACCCATTTTTTGAATCTCTGAACTCATTAAGGGATGGTTTCCCCATGAAGGGTAGCCCATTTTTTAACTGTTTGTTATGTCTTCAACCAACAGGGGTTGGCTAATCCAACAACGCTTGTCATGAAGTTTGATTGTAATTTTTGTACACTATAATATAAATTAGCATAAATTAGAAAAAAAATAAAAAAATAAAATAAAATTCTTTGTTGAATTTTCACTTTTGATAGAGATATGAGATTTTATTGTGATTTCGATTTAAAAGTAGCAAAAAAATTGATTTGACCAGGTCGACCTTCATGACCTAGGGTTTGGAGGTTTCAGTGCAAGTTGTACCAAGAAGACCTCCCTCCCAATGCTTTAGGCTGTGATCACACTCTTGGTAAGCCTTGAGGCTCACCTATGATAGAAATTAGTGGGGGCACTGTTGCTCCCCCTATGACAGGCCAGCCTCCCATAGGAGAAGCGACAGGGGTTGACATCGACAGTCAGCAAAACTCTGGCTCGCCTCATGACACAACAGGAGTGACTCCCATAGTGAAAATGACATCCACACCAGAATTAGAAGCAAAAAATATCACATCAACCACATGCATTCCTAAGGGTATTAAAAGAACCATGATTGAGCTCCCTGCGCATCACATAAATGAAAGAATAAAGTTCATGAATGATCATGCATTGATAGGCAATTTAATGGGTTTTTTGCCCACTGAAAAATCCCTTTGAGGATGGATAGCTTCCAAATGGAAGCCCAAGGGTCACATTGACCTTAAACTATGCGCGAAAGGCTTCTTCAACGTGATATTCACATGTATTGAAGACAAAAATAGGATCATGGACGGAGGACCATATTTCTTCAAATCAGCAGGCTTATAATTTCACCATTGGGCTGAGCGCCTCAATCCAGACAAACAAGATCTCACATGGGCCCTGGTTTAGATTCGACTCTATTCCCTCCCCTAGGACTACTGGGATGATTTGACTCTAAGGGAAATAGGTAATTCCCTAGGAGATTTCGTCAAGACAACGGAGGAAACACAGATCAATAGATACACAACATATGCAAAAATCTGTGTCTACATGAACATAGTGGAGTCTCTACCTGGCAAGGTAAGCCTATTACATGATGATTTTGAATGGATACAAACTGTAGAGTATGAATATGTTCCTTTCAGATGTCGGAGGTGTCACCACATTGGGCACCTATTCAGAGACTACCCCCTAAATAAAAAAGAGGAAGCTAATAATGAATCAAATGACTAAGCAACATAAGGGTTTACAAAAGTAGCAAGCAAGGAAAGGCACAACAAGAGATCCAACTCTAACTAGAACAAAAAAGGCCCTATGACTAGCAATAGCTTCGCAACCCTAAATCAACTGAGTGAAAACGAGAACGAACCTGCCAAAGAGGTAGGGCGATCCTCGCAGGAGCAACCCCAGACTTGAAAGAAACAACATGACAAGATCCAACTGGAGGCCTTTCTAAAACCCCAAACCCCTATCCATGTAGAGGACAACTTTGCATCAAAGCTAAAAGGACTTGTGTTGGACTCAATACCAGAAGTCATGGAGTAATAGCTAGAGAGCATTGGCTTTGAGGGCGTGGATCTCATAAGGTTAGAGGATGCATGCAATAAGAAGGAATTTCTCTCAATACCCGAGAAGAAGATCCAGAAGCTGAAAGAAATCCTCACCCGAGCACAACAACTCCCCTCTCTGGGAATTCAGGGTGGCACGCTCATGAATACAAAATACTTCACGAAAGAATACCACAAAAGAGGGTGGAAAATAGTGTTACAAAGAACAATAGAAATGGGCAAAGAAATGGTAGAATCTGGGAGATTCCCCAAGTTAACTTGATTCTACACCTACTCTCCCAACCCCCCTCAATAAAGATCATCTTGTGGAATATCAGAGGGCTCAACAGCCCCACCAAGAACATGATCATCAAGAAAAGAATCACTGAGGAACACCTTGCAATTTTCTACATGCAAGAAACCAAATGCTCCACTTCCACTCTGGAAACAATCTTCAAAAGGATATGGAAAGGATGCAAAACAATAGCGGTAGATGCCAATGGAGCTTCAAGAGGATTGAAAATCATCTGGAACCCCCACATCATCACCCTAGAGATGTATCATGCCAATATTCATTTCATTCAAGCTAACTTTTACTTGATTGGAATGACCATCCATGGCTTGCTAATGAACGTATACTTTCCCCAGAATCTCTAGCAGAAAACTGAGCTTCTGGACAACATTGCTGAGCTCAATAAATATATATCTCTACCACTCTAGCTGCTTGGAGGAGATTTCAATATGATAACCATTCTACAGGAAAAAAAGGGAGGAATGCAGCATCTAGAAATAGATAGCAATGGATTCAAGAACTTCATCCAAGACAACCACCTCATAGATCTACAAAATTCCAATGGCATATTCACCTGGAACAATAGAAGAGGAGGTAGCCATAAAATCACCTCCAGATTGGACCGGTTTCTCATCACGGAAGACTTCATACATCTGGGGGGTGATCTTGTAGCCACCCTTATTCCAGCCGTAGGCTCTGACCACTAGTCGATACAACTACAATGGTTAATACTAGGTACGCCTATGCCCAAACCATTATGCTTTGAACACTGCTGGCTTAGACATCCAGGGTTCAAAAAAATTGTCTCCGACTGGTGGCCCTCCCTTTCACCACCTCAAGGAAAAAAAATGCATCAATTCTAGACAAAGATGAAGATTCTCAAAGGGAAACTGAAGGTGTGGAACAAAAACACCTTCGGAAATATCTTCAAATATCAAAGTAACTGGAAGAGAAAATGAAGAAGCTTCAACAAAAAATCATCTCGGAAGGTCGCATGACAGATTCAGAGAACAAAGAGAAAATATTAACAACTCGTATGGAAGAGAGAAGAAGCTAGCAAGAGATCCTATGGAAACAAAAATCTAGGATCTGCTGGCTCAAAGATGGAGAAATAAACACAAATTTTTTCCATCTCTCCACCATTGAGCACAAGATGCATAATGGAATCATAGTTATAAAAAATCAAAATGGAGAACGATTGGAAAAACAAGAGGATATCATGGAAGAGCTATGCAACCACTTCAAGGACATTCTCCAAGAACCCAATCATCAGAGGCACGAGGCTATAAGAAAAATCACCCAACATATACCTAAATTGGTCATGGAAGAACACAACTGGATGCTTCCTAAAGCCACCACTCTTACTGAGGTGGAACAAATAGTCTTCCAATTGAAGGAAGGGAAAGCTCTTGGCCCTGACGGATTCACCACCAACTTATTCCACTTATTTTTGGAAACCGTCAAAGAAGAGGTTTGGGGTGTCGTTGAGGAATCACACACCACACATTGGCTCTTTCTAGCTCTCAACACCACCTCCCTCACTCTCATACCAAAAGAAGACAATGTTTCAATGCCAAGTAAGTACATACCCATAACACTCTGCAATGTCATTTATAAGAGAATTTCTAAAGTTATTTCTAATAGAATGAAGCATCTCCTTCCCTTGATCATTTCCTTCGAGCAAATGGGCTAAGTAGAAGGATGAAAAATCCTTGATGAAATCATTTTAACCCGCGTGTCATTCATTCTCTCAAAACCGCCAAAAAACCTGGTATGCTCCTCAAAATTGATCTATCCAAGGCTTTTGAAAAACTCAGTTGGGACTATATAAAACAAGTACTTCTAGCCTTTGGCTTCAACCACACCTGGGTAAGATGGATAATGAGCCTTATAACCTCCCCTTTTCTTTCCATCTTGGTCAATGGTATACCTTCAAAAACCTTCAATCCCTCAAGAGGTATCAGATAAGGAGATCCACTTTTGCCCTTCATTTTCATTGTTATCGCTGAAGGGCTGGGCCGTCTGCTCAAAAGCTCTATCCATTCAGGAACCCAACAAGGCATACCCCTTCATAATCTCCCCCCCACTTCTCATCAAGAATTTGTAGACGATAATATTATCATGGGACACCCCTTGGTCCAAGAAGCCTGTTCCCTCAAATCCCTGCTAGAATGTTTCTCTGAAGCTTCTGGCATAGAGGTCAATCCTGGAAAATCTCAAATATTCTTCTTCCATACTCCCCCTATCACCCAACGCAATATCGCCCCATATTAGGCTTCTCCATAACCTCCTTTCCCTCCAAATACCTTGGCGCCCCTCTCATAGCTACAACCAATAATCATTCCTCATGGCGAGCACTGCTGGATAGAATGGAAACCAGGTTATCCAACTGGACCCATCGCTCTCTCAATATAGCGGGCCTTATGGTTCTCATCAAAGCAGTTCTTCAGTCTCTCCCCATATACCTCTTCTCTGTACTCGCAGCCCCAAAATGGGTCCTCAAAGATATGCACAAACTACAAAGGACTTTCCTGTGGGGAGGAACCAAAGAGAAAAATAAACGGGCATTATTCAACTGGAAAGAAGTATGCACACCAAAAGTTCATGGGGGGCTAGGGCTGCGATACCTAGAGCACAACAACAATATCATGGGAGCCAGTATCTAGTGGAAATGGGTCTCCAACCCTCACACACCTTGGGCTAACCTGTGGGCAGCCAAATATGCGAGCAACTGGCCTATGGAGGACCTTATCAGATTCAACATAGAACCAGGAGGATCCAAAATATGGAAAGCGGCTAGCAACCAAAAACAACTGATACAAAACCATAGCTTGTGGGAGATGCGTAGTGGTTCTCAAGCTATATTTTGGGAGGATTCCTGGAAGCAATTTCCTAGTATCTCCTCAATATTTCCCAGGCCCTTGTGGAGTACAACATTACAGGCAATACAACGGAAATATGTACAGGATTTCTAGACCAATGATACAACTCAGGGATACAGGAACTAGATTTACAATGAAAGATGGAAAGAAGACTGGAACAATGAAAATCACAATGACATTTGGGAGGAATTAATAGATAAAAGAAAAACCAAAGCCCAACCAGGATCTGATATCCTTCGATGGGGTCACACGCCAAGTGGCAATTACTCCACCAAGGAAGCTTACAACCTCTTACAACAACATAACCCAGATCCATCCAATCTCATCTGGAAGAAGATATGGTCTGCCAAAATCTGGCCCAAAGTAGCCACCATTTTATGGCTACTCAGTAAACGACGAATTATCACATGGGAGAATCTATTGAAGCGAGGTTTTGTGGGACCCTCAAGATGCCCTCTATGCCAAGAGTATTTTGAAACCATTGACCACTTGTTAAACCTATGCCCTACATCCAACGCCCTGTGGGACAAGATCTCAATCCTATGCAGACACACCAACAACACCATCAGCAGGTGGATGGTAAACCCATACTCTAGAAACCTTCTGAACAGACTCTGGAAGCTAGTTCCGGGCCTCCTGATCTAAAACATATGGAAAGAAAGGAACAATAGGATCTTTAAAGACAAGGCATCCAATCAAGAGAAAATTTGGGAATGGATACATGACAACCTCACCGAAACCCTAGCCATAACACCCTGGAGTAAGGAAGATCTCCCCACCTCTACTGCGAAGCGTAACATATGGAGCAACTGGCATATGAGCATAAATACCACCCTAGACAATCCCCCAGGAAACGCAGGAAGAACCAACGCACCTGAATAATGGATCCACACCCAAATGTTTTCTTCAAATCTAACTTCGATGGCTCCTCCAAAGGAAACCCCGGAAATGCAGGATTCAGAGGTATCTTCATGAAATCCCAAGGTGAGCTCCCTCTAATCTACTATGGCAATATGGGATGGGAAAACAACAGCCGCGCGGAGCTAGAGGTACTCATCTAGGGCATCTCCAGAGCCATTGAGTTAAACTATTTTCCCCTGAAAATGGAGGGAGATTCATAAATTATCACTCTGGTGGCCACAATAATTCTCCATGGCTCTGCCACCACAAAGGTATCCACTAGCTAGAGGCTTTCCAACAGGCTCAAATTCTTGGAACAAATGATACAAAACCACAGAGAAATCACTTTTCACCATGTGCACAGGAAAGCGAACACTGTTGCGGACCTCTTAGCAAACAAGGGCGTGGAAAGTCATAGAGAGCTGCATTATTACAATCTCACCCAGATTGAGGATGATTATTTAAGAAGAGAATGCCAAAATCTTATCCAAAAGGGCTCTCTCCCCCCCGGATGCAGGTGACAGTAGAAGCACGCACAAAAATAGTCTCTCCCATGCTCGAGATGATGAAGATCTACAGCGTAGGCCTTCACTAGAAGTGGATCCACACTCCTGCAATAATTCACATGAGATGACAGAGACCAGGCATCATGAAGACACACAAAGACAACAACATCCCCTCTAGGGCACCTCTCTACTGCAATCTTCTGAATGATCTCCTAGACGGATATTATGTTCGAACATAACTCTACGCACATGCTTACTCATGAAAACAATTGCAGCATGCAACTGCGAGCGAGGCATAATAATGCTCAACATCTTTGCATGTGTCATAGACATACAAAAGGGGAGGACCTACAAAAAAAAGCTACTCAGTTTATTTATTTATTCTTTTTCAGTTCCAACCCTCCTATACATGCCCAGTCTGCCACTCAGCCTCCCCCCCAGTGCTATGTTGTGCAGAATTCCTCGAGCTACGCATCTTGCTGTATGCGCGCATCACCTAGGCTCCACCTGCCTTGCTAGTTTCACCAATCTGCTTGCCCCCATTAGCCTGCTACCCCTGCTGCACATCCTCCACCAGCGTACCTCCTTGTCCAATAGCACCTTACTGCGCACTTTTCATCTTGGGTTAGAGCCGCTCCTCCACACCTCTTAGACCCCCATCAACCCCCTGCTTCATCTGACAATGGATCCTAGACTACTCCAAATAACAATCAGAGGAGGCCAAAGAGGTGTGCTCCCTGGCTGCTACCACTGAGGGCCAGATAATTGCTTGGAGTTCGTTGAAGGCTCCTCTTCGAGTAGTCATGTTAGAGAGGCCCCATAGAGCCTCGAGCTTGATCAAGGGGAGGAGGCACCCACTCAGGTAATGCAGAGAGGCAGAAGCAGACCAAGGAAATCCACCATTGCACACCAGGAGCACCCCTTGCCCTGCAAAACTGAGCCTCTTCCGGTATAGGAGGCTGAGGGGAATGACATAGATGTTTGGATAATGGACTTGGAAGGCACGTGGACACGTGTCCCGGATGCCGAGTACCCAGTTGCTCCCATCCTTTGTGAACCTGCTTCTAGGCCTCTGCGTCAACCCACTACTGAAGAGGAAGCTGTTGCGCAAGAGTACACCCATCCCATTGTGGAGGAAGATCCAAATAGCGATGATGATGCAGAAAAATCAGGACTGCGCAGTAGTACAACCCTTCTTAGTTTTTTGTTATGCTTGTTATTTTCATAGACCTCTACTTTCACTGGTGCTATGGCATACTTTGTAACCTTCTGTTTGAGTTTTTTTCTTGGCTGGTTTCCTCCAAGGAGGTAGCCCCATACTTGCGCATCTATGAAGGCAACAAAGGATGGGATTGGTTAAGCACAACTTACCAACTTAGCCTATAGCATATGTACTATTCTATTTTCGAATTAATATAGTTTAGCCTCAATTACAAAAAAGGAAAAAAAAAAAATTGATTTAAATCTAATGAATAATGTTTATAGCAAAGTGAATATTTCAAACACATATTTATAAGATTACAAATTAACAAGGTATGAAGAGAACAAATTTATTCATCTATATATATTTTGATCGGGGTGCCTGCTTATGTACATATATGTATGTATATGATAAGTATATGTACATGAACCCATAACCAAAAATAGATGGATAAATAAACAAAAATTTCATAAACTAGAATTTGAGGTTAAGTTTAAACTTTATAAACTCTTTTTAATCAAATTATTATGTGGATAAAATCCCTTATCTCACAAACAAACATAAATTTAAAATTAAATTACTATATTTATTATTAAAATAATTTTAAATTTAACAAAAAAAATTGATTTCAATTTAAATAGTATTTATGAATTCATGACATGATAGACTTTGTAATAATATTCCATCTTAATCTTAATAAAACATAACAATTGAAATTGCATTTTTATTTATTAATTTAAAATATGTTTTATTAAAATATTTTTATAATATATTTAAGTTATATCTTACAAAAATAAATAAATAAAGTTATAGCTTAATTACAATTATAAATTTATAAAGTGAATCCTCTTAATTTAATTGAATAATATATGGTCATTTTTTAATGATAATGGGCATATGCTTATGTATAAACTAGCCTAGGATGAGCATATAAATTAAATTGTTAGTAAGTGTTGATAGACATCAAACACTTACCTCAAAATACATTTCACATGCTAAAATTTAAAAGAAAAACATAAAAATTTACTTCTTCTTCTTCTTCTTCTTATTATTATTAAAAGAATTAATATATGAATAATATATTTAAAAGAACATGTAACAAAATTTTTAACCATGTAGATTTAACCTCACTTTACCATTGAGAATCTTAATTTGTAAATGGATTTTGTTACATTATTATGGAGCAATACCATGCTATGGTCATTTTTAAAAATTATTAATTTAATTAAGAGAACAAAATGATATAACTAGTTTCAAGATAAATCTCAACTTTTAATTTATGAATATGCTAAAATATTTTTGGAGGTTAAATATTTACCATCTACTTTATAATTAGTGATATTTAAATTAGAATTTTGAAAATTATATTACAAAATAAACATGTCTATTAAAATAATAATGTATATCAATTTATTATAATAAACATAAACAATGTTAGTGCCTTAAAAAAAACATTCCAACAATAATATATGCAACCAATGGACTTATCATATTGAGGCATTTCCCATAGGGTAAAGAAGAAACTTGAATAGGGGTAGTGGTTAAAGAATAAATTTATAAGAGTTTTTTCTATGTTTTTTTTTTTGAGTTGGAGTATCAAAAGGGGATCTTGTTGTATGTGAAGGATGTGGAATTATATTTTTTGCAAATAATCATTCTAATAAATTTAAGGTAGGATTGGGGAGACAATAACTAATTATGAAGAATTCATTACACACTAGTATTGTTTCCCCTAGTGAAAAATGAATTAATGGGTTACACTTCTTTGGTGGCTCTCAAGTTGTTATAAAATGGGCAAAAAAGGAACAAATATGTCACAAGGTATTTCTAAATTATGTCTTGGAAGAGTCCGAAGGTTTGAGAGTGTTTTTCAACCATATTTATCTTCAACATGTGTGTAGAAATAGAAATATGGAACTTTATGGTTTACCCAAAATTAGAATATTATGCAACATGTTACTTGGAGGACAACAAAAAAAATAAGAATGAGCACCTATTTTAATATTATCACCCTCCTTTTCATGACATAGATGATAACAAAAATAGGAATGAAAGATGTTTCTAAATTTATTTATTTTATGTATCTAGAGGAATAATCTAACATGGGGTCGATTCCAACAACTACCACTATTTATGTTGGATTTGAACTTCAAAGCTCCTCACATATAAGATATCATTTTCAATAGCTTCCCAAATTAGGTTTCCCATGGGGATAGAAGACATTTCTAAATATTTTCGCCTTATTTTCTATGAAATAATGGTGGGAACACAAAAAGCTTTATTTAAGGTTCTTCTTATCTCTCATCAAATCTTATTCTTTAACAATTTTTAATCATAATAATTTTTTATATCTAAATATTAAAGTGATATCTCCATTATGGAAAATATATCCTTTTCTAAATAAATAAGTGGGATTTATTTGAATGTATTATATTCAATAAAACTAAAAACTAAATATAATTTTATTGGTTAAAAAGTTTTGAAAGGTTTAAAATAAAAACAATATAAAAATTTATATATAAAAAAGGTAATATTAGTAATATTATGATTTAAAACATTTTATTGGAAAAAAAATAGAAATTGTTATTAAGAATGATGAGGTCAAAGAAAAATCTTTGTCCAAATAAAATACAATATCTATCCCAATTAAGTAGATTAAAGATTCTTTGAGGTCAACCTCTTAACCAAAAATGTTTATTTAGTAAATTTAAGGAAATTGTTACACACTATCAGTATCATATTATTATCTAGATAATTTTTGAATGCAATTTGAGTTATTCTCCATCTAATAATATAAATAATAAAATGATAACAAATTCTATAAATAGGTATTTTAATGTCCATATATAATTTTATTATAATAAATTTTCCTATTAATTGAAAAACTTTATCCTAATTTATAATTTAATATAAATAAAATATATTTTTATATTATTTAAAAATTATTTATGAATAATGTATGTGTAAAAACTATTTATTTTCAAAATAAAAAATATTAATGATAATTTTAATAAAAAATCAGTTGTCATTTTGATAAATTATAAATATTGAAAATAAAAAAAATAATGATAATTATAATAAAAAATCCCTTGCCATTTTGATAAATTATAGATATTAAGATTTAAATATTGTGAGTGTTTATGATTTAAAGTATATTTTAGAAAAAAAATGTTTATCATTACGTTAAAGAAAAAATATTAAATAAACAATTTTGTTATTATGATTTGTTATTTTTTTTTCAAGAATAGATACTAATTATATATTTTTTAGTTAACTGTATTTATGTTCTCAAGGAATTTTACTCTTTTTAATTTAACTAATCAATAGTTTTAAAATGCATAATTGAATTGAAAACTAATTTACATAATATGAATCAGTTTAGAAGTTACTAAGTGAATCAGGACTATAAAATAGAAGTAAGAATATGAGTTTTTGAAATGAGTGTTAAAACATTTTTCAATGCCCTTAGGTTTTTCTTAGCTCCAAAATAATTTTTAAATTACAAAGCACCAAAGGGACATGTCTCTCAGTAATTTAACTAATCAATAGTTTTGAAATGCATAGTTGAATTGGAAACTAATTACATAGTATGAATTAATTTTAAAGTAACTCAATAACACAACATTGTATAAACTAAAAGTAGGAATATGAGTGTTTTGAAAGAGTGTTAAACATTTTTTAGTGCCCTAAGTTTTTTCTTAGCTCCAAAAGGTTTTTTAATTGCAAAGCACAAAAGGCATATGTATTTCAATGTTAGTGGTAGAAATTTTATAATTATTGGTATTGGTAGAATGTAAAAGCGAGTCTAGTTTTTTCTTTTTTAGTTTCTGGTTTCTCAAAAGAAATTTGAGAAATTATTCTTATTAGAAGAACTAAAGTTTAAAATACAAAAATTCTCACTATCTAAGTGTATTGCTTGACTACTTCTCACTATCTTGTGAGAGTAGTGCACGATGGACATCATCAAGCTACCAACAAACATGTAATCAAAGAAAGATTCATGGCCATTTACGTCATTTACTTGTTATAATCATGTACATTTAAGTCATGAACTTAAGAAAAATTCCAAAGAATATATCACAAGTATAGTTGATATGCAACTATTTTAAAGTGTATCATTCATATTTAAGACAAAGTGCACGTAGAATTTCAAATGTGAAAAACACCTTTAATACACCATTCTATATCGAGAGAAAGTTTAGCCTATCATTCAAAAATATAAAATTCATTACAAAAGGAGAAAATTATTTCTACACAAAACACTAATTAATGCCCTAAACATGTTCAAATTACCTAAACATGGTGATTTGTTTTAGTTCTCAATGTGGTAAGCCTAGTGGGTTTAGTAATAACAATACTAGTTGAGCATCTATGCTCTATGTATTGTTTTCGAGACTCGAACCCACATGCTTTCAAGTCTTTTGGTGTAATTTTTGTTCTTTTCACCATACCAAGATCATTTTCCCTTTTTTTCTTTCTAAAAAAGTTAAAACATAATCAATAATATACAAATTGATATCAACATAATAAAAAAATGGGTTAAAACAAATGCAAAATAGTATGGAAATAATGAATAGATGGCACCATGCAAAATGGAAGAAGACACAACGTATTGAAAAACTATTCAATTATAATGTACAATAAATTATATGTCAATGTAATATGAGCTATGATATAGGGTATACAACTTACATCTCCTAAATTCCCTTGAAGACAAGGTGAACATCACAATGGTTGTGAACAATGTGGCTTTGGGTGCATCACTTGCGTGCTATCTATTGTATGTGGATGGCTTTGAGGAGATGCATATTCTTTAATCTAGACACAAGATCGTGTGTGTATATATATATATATATATATGAATCTCAAACCAAATTAAATGTAAAAGCTAATTAAGAATTTTAAACAATTATTTAAATATATACTTGATCCATCTCACTTAACTTTCTTTTCAAGACCATGGTCACATTTTGGGGTTTCAAATGATTGTAATGGTTCCAAAAATAATACCTGCATCCATTTTATTTATTATCATCATAGTAAAATATAATAATAAATAAGAAAATAAATCTGAATAATTAAATATATGTTTTCTCACTTGTCATCCTAGTCAAATAGAGTAATATGTATGCTAATGTTGATGTGAAATAGTTTGTATGGAAACAAAACTCACTTCTTCCAAAACCTGTTGAAATCTAGGTGAACGTCGCAATGGTTCACAACTTGATGCATGTTGGGTTTCTGAGTTACTCGATCGAAAATCAGTGAGAAAATAATATGAAGATATCTCCATGGAATTATGTTCATTAGGCTAAAAATATCAATAAAAATGGGGAATTAGTATACAATTGATACTAAAAATAAACATGTCATTTAATGTGAAAATATCTTGAAAATAAATGCAAGTAAAAATTAGACTTATGTGAGTACTCATTGTTAAGTTTATTATATTCATAGTTTAAGTTAGGGCTATGTCCATCTACCTCTTCTGCCCTTACATCATTAAAAATTCCTTCTCTTTATTTTTGTTGCAAAGCCATTCCTATGCGCCTAATCGTGTCTATACGTCTACGAGGTAGACTTTGGCCCCAATGATAAATTTTCTTTTTGATTTTGAGTATTGAGGCATCATCAAGCTCATCTATCGTAGAAACAGACTGCATAAAAAATTCAATGATTAACATGTAATCATATATTCATGTTATTATAAAAACACACACATAACCATGCCAATAAATACTTACAAGAGAAATAATTTCTTCATGAAAAAGTCTTTTATATGCTTGTTTGCGCGCACGACATAACCTTGCATCTACATCATATTGGATCTTTTCATTTTTCTTTCTAATGTTTCTTGGTGACTTGACCCCACGCCTAGCATTGTGATCTCTTTGTCCCCCTCTTTAATTTGGAGGAATAGGAAGGATATTGTGTATCATTATGCGATGGTGATTAAGGCCACTTAATTTCAATTGAGTGAATACACTGGCACAATCACCAACTAAACAAGAAAAAATGTGTTTGGTGCCTTTGACAATGAATTTCCATTCATGTTTATCTTCCTCCATTTTCTCAGTGCCCTATACATACATAATTTACAAATCCACGTTAAAAAACATCTATTAAATGATTGTCATATACTAAATAAAATGCATAGTTTTACACTAGAATTGCCATAATTTTTGTGTTCATCGATATACACAATTACACTTATTATGATGTATAATATACACTGAACTTTCATTCAAATCAAATTTTGTATTAAAGTAAACCATATAAATTCCACATTAAAAACCACATTTATGTTAGCAATGGAGTTATATTTACTTGAAGTAGCTGGTTGGCTTGGAAGTTATATTTACCAAGCCAACTAGTTACCAGCTACCATATGACTCAACTCTATATTTACTTGGAAATGCCAGCTTGTATTTTCTGATGCTTAAGGCCAAATTGTGGTTTGAAAATTGCTAGGATATCTGTATCCTCATAAAATTTGGGTTTTTTATTTTCACTTTGCCATGACTGAATGATGATGTTGGAATCAGTAAAAACCAGAACCAAAAATCCTCTCAAATATATATCACCACTTTCTGAGCAGTCGTTATCCAGCATGAATGGGCAAGTTCAGTTGAAGCCAAATGGATAGTTCACTGTTCTTGAACCATAAGTTCGGTTGCAAGGAAATTCAACATCGCCGCACACATTGAACCTATGTAGAAACATCACTAGACAAGCTAAAAAAGATTATTGTAATTCTCCTTAATTTTATTTCATTGTTCTCAGCAAACTTCTATGATATAGAAATAATTGATGGATCTATATAATAGAATAAAATAACATGGTTTAAAATATTGCAACATACCTTATTTAAAAGTTAAAAATCTATATCTATATAATAGAGTAAAAGTGAATCTTAAATTTTGCTATATGTTTTTTAATATATATAATTCTAGTTTATATATCACATCTTTTTATAAATAATTATAATAATTTAAAACAAATTATAATTTAATTAATCTATATAATTTAATTAATTTATATAATTATGACAATGTAAAATATATAAATAAGAAAATATTTTAATACTATTCATATGTACCATTTATTTTATGTAACTATATTTAAAAAAAAAAAAAAAACTCTGTGCACATAGAAGATAAAGTAAGGCATTGGCTCACGTGAAAAACTATTCTGTCATAAATTTAACATTGCATAGGCCCAAAATACCATTATCTTTTGAAAAGACATTGACATTTTATATATTAAAATAGAGATGGTATTCTTAGGAAGGTGTTTTCCATGTAAATTTAAGTTGAATGTGTAATTTGAATGTACTATTATTGGTGTTTGTGGATCAATGTGCTAGTAGCTAAATTGCATTTTTACAATTTAGTTGGAGTTAAACTTTCACTATTTCAGACGCTTTAAGAACGAGGAGGAGCAATCCTTGTTTTTTTTAACTAATATTCTTGAAAATAAATTTTAACGATACAAAGCATATTTAGACACACACTCAACCGATAAAATATTCAGATACACACTGAGTCAAGGGTGAATGAAAATGATGACGTGGAAAATCCAATGTCCATAGAAAATTTAGGGTACGGTTCCCTTTAACAGAAACCGAAACTAAATCTTACACTTAGACCTGAAAATTTATTCCACCAACTCGACCTGAAAATTTTATTAAAATCTTAAATAATGAAACTAAGTATACCAAATGCATCAAGAATATGTGGGGGAGAGCCTTACTGGTTATTAATCGCAACTATCTCATATAAAATGATTGCAAAAAACACCAACGTCATGAAATACTGTATAGCAAAACACATAAACTAAATTTTACATTTCAACAGACATAAATATGTAAACAAAGAAATTTATTCCACCATTCAACCTGAACATCTATATATGATTATTATCGAAATATTTACAAAAAATAAATAGAAGCACCTAATCACAACGACTTCTAAGTTTTGGAACATACATAAGAGTTATGTTGACATTGTGTTGAAGCCTCGAAATTCGCTGCAACAACATGGGGATGACCACCTGGTCGGAACCTTAAAGCAACTCCTTTTCCATTTGGAATGGTGGCTCTAACTGGTTTAACTAGGTCCAGTTACCTTCTCTCAATCTCCAATGGCGTAAAATATAACTTTTTTCTACCAATGAGAAAGATACATTAAATCATTTTTCTTGGTGATTAGGCAAGAGAGTGATCTGTAAGCTAATTTGGGGCTCAACCAAAGCACAACTAAAGTTTCGCCTCTTTGGGAAGAGGATTTCTAGGAATGTGGAATTAAATTTAAGTACAAAATTATTCTAAGATGCAAGAAAAATGAAATTTATCCTAATCGTATCTCAGTTAGACAGATATAGATCTAACCCAACCGAGAGCAAGATATTTAAATTATTTAGATTTAAATATGTTTGGCTTATAATGAATATCAAATTAACGAAATAATTCAATTAACTGACACCATAAATACCAAAATACATCCTATTGAGAGACCTATTAAGTAAGATAATCAACCAACAAAATTTAGGAAGTAGTTCACAAAAATGATATTGATTGTTAAATTGTTATTAAAAGATAAATTTATGAGTAAATAGTTACTTAGAAATCAGAATTCAATCCATAAGAGAAGCTATAATTTATAACATATAATTGAAACAAATTACTCATATCAACAATAGTGCACAAGTATGAATAAAATGACACATTCTTGCTATCATAAAATGAAACTGATGTTTAAAACAATAGTTTTATAAATACCAATTTATTGAAACCATTTCTCTAACTCCAGTATCCAACAGTCCTTTACAATGCTTGAATTTCTGCTTTTAAACTAGAGATGAAATAGTGCAAACTCTGTTCTCCATACCTAATGCAACATGCAAAAGAAAAATCCTCAATAATCCCTAGATCTGAGTTTTCTCTCCTCTACCCTACTATTCTAAATCCTCTATACATTAGTGCCTTCAAGAATTCATGAATTGCAGAGAAGAGAAGCTCATATTACATTCTACAATATGCCATTTATAATATTTACAAAGGAATTCTTAACAAGAAATTTTTTTGAAGAAGAAATCCGCTCAATCAATTTTTGTTTGCTTAAAATTTCATTCTTCAATCGCTGGAACATTCTCATTGATTGAGATCTTTTTCTCCTCATCTCTTCAACTTTTTTTCTGCAAAAAATAAATAAAAACAAAATTAAAATGCAATAATTAAAATCAAAATGCCAAATATGAATTAAAAAAAAAATCTAATTCAATTTAATTAAATAAATAATTGAAAAGGAAATTTGAGCTTTTTATTGATGTCTGTGAGGATTTAATTGGCCAAGGATATTATTGATGAATAAATCTCGACTTAGAAAATTCTTGGGCAAATGAGAATGCAGGAAATAAAACTCAGAAAATTGATTTTGTTTAAAAATTTGGAGCTTAATATTCTGCCTAATTTTAGACCCAATAAATAATAAAATCTATTAATAAAACCTCTTCAGAAATATTCTCCATGATTTTATCTTTCCAATGGCCAAGTAAAACTCCATTTATGAGCTTCCAAAATTAGAGTATTAAAATTGCCAGAATTTTGGAAATTCTGTTACCTTTCAAAAATTCGGGATAATTTCGACATTTCGAGATTTCAGGGTTTCGACATTTCGGGATTAAGAAAAGTTAATATTTACAATGAATTTTAATTGGAAAAATGGAATATTATACATTTTTTATAACCCTGGCAACAAAAATGATCAAACTTCAAAGGAGTGTCATTTACAATTTGGTAGATCAAATGGGGCGAAACAAGTATCGACGGAAAGCTTGCTAAAACCGAATTAAATGAAATAGTCAAAATGAAAATCTAACAAAAATGAAAAAGTGACAAAATTGTAGGATGATTATCTTAATAAAAATCATAAAATATGCTTAGCCAAAAATTAATTGAAAGGGTCCACATTATTTGAAGTAATTATTTAAAAAATGGGGGGTTGTTGGGTTTACCCTACAACAACGGCGACACACGGGAGAAAGACTAGTTATCTCTGATTAAAGATGATGAACTTTAATTTACCCAACGGTTAAAGATAATAAAAATCACAAAATCGTCTAACAGTAAAACATTTCCATACATCACACATATATAGATTAAGCAATATGAGTTTTTAAAGATAAGTACTTAATACAGAATTGAGTAAAAGTGATGAGTCCAAATTTGGGAAAATTTATTTTTTAAAATTACCTCATAGGAAATAAAAGAAAAAGGTACAGATAGGAGTTTTTAATAAAACATATGTCCATTTTTTTGTTGTTCCTAACATTGCTTCGCTGCCAGCGAGCCTGAACAGTACCCCGACGAAGTTGTCTTTTATGCCATACAAGCCTAGTTCCGTTGTCAGCGAGCGTCCATAGCCCTGATGGGTTTACTTGTATTTCCCATGCTTCCTCTTTTAATCACCCTTTTGATAAGCACATTTGCAAGATTTTAGTTTGTGATGTATTTGAGTCAAAGAGGTGGGATGGTAATAGATATTTATGTTTGATGGACATATTTATTTCATAATGTTGACTCCAAATTCTTTCCCTGCAACTATCAATAAGAGGTTTTTATGTGGAGGAGTGGGAGGGATTCATTGTATTAAACTCAAATAAGTGTTTTTCTTGAAAAATTAATCTCAATCACTTAGAAAGGATGTGTGTTCCTCGATGAAAAATATTTAAAGCAAGATGGTCTCATGGTTCCATAAGGATACGCCTTTAATGATAAGTGAAATTCACTTAAATGGATAGAATAAAAGATTTCTCATGTATGCCAACAACTTTAAGGTAAGAAAAATGCCTTTTACATAAATCTTAGCAAAGTCACCATAATCAAATCGAAACTGAAAGCAAAAGGAAAATAATTCCTAAACTAAAGTAAGAAAAGAAATCAGCGAATGAAAAAATAAAAATGAAGAAAGCAAAAACTAAAAGAAAAACAAAATTTAAAAGATAATCTCCAACAAGAATGCTTATATAAATTTATCGACAAAGAATTATAAAAGAAAATAAGCATATGTACGTTCCTTATTATGTTGATATTTTAAATTTTTTATCTTGCAGAGTTCTAAGAAATGAGACTCTTAAAATGTAGAAGGTGAATAAAAGTGATGATAAATAATACGCTGAATGAGAAGTCTCTGTCTTTTGGAAATTTTTATTCTTCAAGACAAAACCCGCATAAAATCATCTTAACTATTTTTTAATAAAATTAATGCTTTAAAGATATAGAATAGAGGTCCAAAAACTCCTCAATTTAGCTGATTTGATGAGGATCATTACTGTTTCTTTCAAGAATTTCAAAGAGAAAAAGAAAATGAACTTCGAAAACTGATTTAGTAGAGGCGTGAAAGGTTCATGAAGACCTGAAAAACAGAGTTCGAGACCAACAAAAACTAAAGCAAAAAATGAAGAAATGAAAATAAATGAAATTGGGCACATGAAACTTACCATTAGAGAACTGCATTTAATATTACCTGAAAGGTATCATTTTATCCAACAAAAGATAACTTCTTCCTTTAATTATAATTAAAATCATGAAGATGTTTTATTGACCCAAAATCATTATTTATTAAATATAAAGTAAAAAAGCAGTAAACTAAAAGAAAGCAATGTTTCATGTTCAAGGAATCGAGAATAAATTGAATCCATCATAAGTGAGGATGAAGATATGTTTCTTTATGAATTGCAACGAAGAATGTTCTCTTTGCTTCTTCCATTCTAAATCCATATTAGCCCCAAAATATTGAAGTTGATTCAAAATCCCGAATAATGTAACAATATATGAAGGGGATTTGATTTTTTTTTTTTGATAAGTATGGAGAGAAATTCAGAATAAGAGAGATTAAAATATGAATTAACCATCATATAGGTCAGTGCATTGCCCAATGTTTTGCATTGTGAGATTCTTTTCCGTGCATAACTTTAAAATCTGCGACTTCCACGTTTGCCGATATGCGATTGAGCGATTTATATAATAATTAAAAGAAAATGGTGGAGAGACATATGTCGGTGTTTTATCGCATCGAAATATCTTCAGACAAAGCTTCATTCGAGTTTTGCAATGCGATATAATTGTTGCGATGAAAACGTTGCGATTTGAAAATGTGTGATGACAAACTGCGATGGAGTGATTTGCAATATCGAAGAATAGTCATATCAGAGATCAAAGTTGTGAATGTAATGAAATGCTGATAGTATTCTAGCGATAGTGAAAATGCGATAGATGACATGGATCATTGGTGGGACTGAATTTGGACTTTATAAGAAATCGATGATAGTAAGATTTGAGCACGAGATATAACATTGTTGATATGTCGATTTGCGATGAAGAATGGACCCGATGGTTTTATTATATGGGTTTAATTACATATCGAATCTAGGACATTAGAACCTATAAACATATGTCGCTACCAAACTTGTGATTTATGAACGGACACGATATCTTTCAGAACTGAATTTAACTGTCGTATCGAGTCCAGGTTTATGTGGCATCACAAGTATTAGTGAAGTAGTTTTATTAGAGAATGAGCGGATGGGAATATCAGAAGACTTGCATCGAAGGTTTATTATTTGGAAATGGTAAGAGAGGCCTCCGATTAAATATTGCGATATCTGACGGAAAGGTTTATCAAAGTTTGGAGAGAATGGGAAAAACAGGGGATTAGAGATATTTGGAGTATGCTCATTTCAGAGTCTCCAATATGTGAATTGCAATATATGATGGCCATATAGGGGGTCGATGATTTCTTAAAGTATTCAATTAAAAAATAAGCGAATGATTTAACTTTGCTTTTAAACAAATAACCCTTGAATAATTTAATTAACTGTCGGAATATCTAATTAGAAAGTAATTTTATCATAACTTTCTTATGAAGAGAGTTTATGAAATATAATGATCCCATATGATTCTTTCGAGAAATTATTAAGACTTATAAGGATTTCAATGAATAGAAGAAAAATTAGATAATCCTCTAATTTAGATGAAATCATAAATACTTTCTTGAACATGTTTCGGATTTTGAAAAGATCCAGTTGCTTGCTTACCTTGAGTCTTCATAATCAAGTCAATGAAGACCTAGAAACAAAACAAAATAGAAATAAGAAAAAACCTTTGAAAATTAAAACTAACAATAGATGATGATGAACTTGTAAACACATACTTGGAAAAATTTTGATTGTAAGTTTACCTCATGAATCTTAAAGTTCTCCCAAATTTTCTCAAAACTTGCATATGTTCAACATCACCTACTTATTTGATCTAAAAATGCTAAGTAATGAGTTTTCATATTGCATCGACTTCAAATTTAGATCGGAAGACGAGCTGTAAAACTGAGTTCTTCTGAATTACTTGTGAATAAATTTTTTTTCAAGTTGTAAAAATTTCTTGGAATTTATTCATGTATGATTAATGTAATGAATTTTTTACATAACAAGACAATTACGAAGTTCAAAAATATGTATGATCTGATTATTGAAGAGTTACTAAAATTCTCTATGCTTCTTTTCCATAATTGAAAGGGGATGCCCAAATGAAATTGTATTCATTACTTGATTTATTAAAAATATGAAATAATGAAATAAATGCGAACATAAAATAAAATTAATATATTCCTATTTCTAACTCAATGAATGAATCATGATTAGGTATAGTCATACTTCCAATGTAGCCATGTAAGAATTTTAATTCCTACATATATGTACATGTCAAACATTAGTAACAAAAATGTAAATATAATTAAACTAAGGAAACAAAATCTGAAAGCATAATGTACAGTCATTGCTAATATATTTACAGAAAGCAGCTTATTTAAAATTACCTTCTCTTGAAATGCCCTTTCCAACTAAATTTCAATTGGATCATAGAAATCTGGATGAATTTCCATTATTTATTTGGAGAGGTTCGAAAGAGGGGATGACAAGCTCGGTTGTAAATAAGAAATTTTAAATATAATGGCCCACATGAATTTGTTAGTATTATGTGCAAATTTTAAACTATTAACAATATTCCGTGAAGGAAAACTTTCCAAATGTCTTTCAAATGGATGAATGAAAAAAAGATGGAAGTGCGATAGATCCAACAAAAGATTATTAATTGAATTAGATTGCTGGTCATATAGTGAAAACACACTCTCTTGTTGGCACTGCTTTTGAGAAGTAAGAAGTACTTGATAAGGAATGAACATCAATTGAAATTGGAAGTTTAATAGCTCTTGATGTCCACAATTATAATTTGAATCTTCATTTTTCCATTGAAGTAATGCATCAACTGAGTGTTCAAAATTGAGATTCTCAATCTGCCAGCATAAAGTATCTAAAAATCTAAGACTAAATTATAAAATAAGTCTGAAGTTGGAAATAAATGATGGAATAATAACAAAATTGTATCGTAGTTTACCCTAATATTACAATTATTGTTACACCATAATTGGGATTGATTTAAAGCAATTTCCTCTTCACAAGAATTGGGTAGAATAATGTAATTAGAATGATTGTTGATGCCAAACTGTGAATTTGAGAGAGGGTCATGACTATAAATAGGAATGTGAGCTTGGTCATTATATAAATCATAGATTGGAATGGTTTCTTGAGTGATGAAATCATGATTATGATTAATTTTTTTAAAAAGAGAACTATTTGAATTTTTTTTTAAATTAAATTGTTCTTCATTTTCACATGTGATTAGAATTTGATTATGAATATTCAATTGTAAATAAGACAAATCAATATCCTCAATGTCAAAGTAGCTATCATAAATGACCTCCAGTCATTCATTAGAATTCCCTTCGATCTTATTCAATCTATCAAAATAAGAAGGAATATTGAGCTCATGTTCATTAATGCCATAAGAATGATCAATAATTAATTCTCTATCTTGATAAAAAATAATCAGAAATTAATTTAGATCAACCTCTCTATTTTCTGAAATATCTTTAAAGTGAAGAGAGGATAAATTGCTATTAGAAAAATTATCAGGATAAAGGGAAAAGTATGAATCCGAAACAATGCATTTAAAAATGTCTCTATTTGAGAACTCTTGTGCATTTTCTTCATTGCAAATTTTGGATTTAAAATCATTTACTTGGGTAATTGTGCTTTCTTGAAGAATGTTGCTTTGCTGTCCTGAATTTGGCATTTTCACATTGTAAAATAATTCCGAAATTTGTACAATAGATTGCATATTATTGGAAACTTTAATTGCTGCTCGTACTTGCTGGATTATGCTTTGATTTTCTGATTCTAATGCATATTGATTTTCAGATTTCAAAGCAGTATCTTCTTCAATAATGTTGCTAATATCTTCTTGTTGTTTATTAGTGAAATTTTCAAAGCAATTGAGATTCGTTAACATGTGAAGGTGAACCTTGATCATTATCAATATTGTAGGAAGTGTGCACTAAATGAATGAATTGATCATACATAATAGAGGGAACTTCATCATCATTTGTTTGCACCTCCATATTGGAATTTTCAATAATTTTAATGAAATTGGAAGTAGATTGAGCAAAGCTTGAAATAATTTCACATGGATTATGAATGGAAGGAAGAGAGAAAATATGTTCATACCAATCTAATAATTCATTTTTCAAAGGTTTGTCTTTAATTTTAAATTTTAAACAATTTAAATGAAATCTAATGGTAAAATCGATTAAAGATTCGCTTTCAAACCTTTGTAGATCTTCAATTTCGTTACATACTTGTTAGTAGTCATAGCCATCAAATTTACAAAGGAAAATTGTAATAAATTCTCCCCAAGTGTGAATTGATGCAACTGGAAGTGATTGACACCAGTTTGTGGCTTTTGCCAAGAATGTAAGAGTAAAAATCTTGCATAAAATACCTTCATAAATTTCTTGAAATCAGAATTTGAATTTTTTTTAATGAATTGTAAAGCATGATTAAATGTAGAAGTATTCCTCTTACAGTTAAACTTTACCTGAGACAAGTGTCTTACTATTTTTGGTGGAGTATTGGAAGATGCATGTCCAGAAATACAACTCCAAATTGGAAGTTTTAGAGGAGCCATTGTAATAAAGTAAAATGTTAGAATACAAAGAATCCAAAGGAAAACAAGTCCCAAGCCCTCCTTCTAGAGCCAAAATGTTGAAGCCTCGAAATTCGATGCAATAACATGGGGGATGACCACCCGGTCGGGACCTTAAAGCGACTATTTTTCCATTTGGAATGGTGGCTCCAACTGGTTTAACTAGGTCCAATTAATTTCTCTCAATCTCCAATGGCTTAAAATATAACTTTTTTCAACTATTAATAAAGATACATCAGATCATTTCTCTTGCTGATTAGGCAAGAGAGTGTTCCTTAAGCTAATTTGGGGCTCATCCAAACCACAACTAAAGTATCGCCTCTTTGGGAAGATGACTTCTAGGAATGTAGAATTAAATCTAAATGAAAAATTATTCTAAGATGTAAGCAAAAGGAAATTTATCCTAATCCTATCTCAATTAGGCAGATATAGATCTAACCCAACCAAGAGCAAGATATTTAAATGATTGGGATTTAAATATGTTTAGCTTATAATGAATATCAAATTAATGAAATAGTTCAATTAACTGACATTATAAATACCAAAAAACATCCTATTCAGAGACCTATTAACTAAAATAACCAACCAACAAAATTTAGGAAATAGTTCACAAAAATGATATTGATTGTTAAATTAGTATTAAAAGATAGATTTATGAGTAAATAGTTACTCAGAAATCAGAATTCAACCCATAAGAGCAGAGATAATTAATAACATATAATTGAAACAAATTACTCATATCGACAATAGTGCACAATTATGAATAAAATGACACATTCTTGCTATTATAAAATGAAACTGATATTTAAAAAAATAGTATTACAAATACCAATTTATTGAAACCATTTCTCTAACTCCAGTCTCCAACTGTCCTTTACAATGCTTGAACTTCCACTTTTAAACTAGAGTTGTAATAGTGCAAACTATGTGCTCCACACATAATTCAACATGCAAAAGAAAAATCCTCAATAATCCCCAAATATGAGTTTTCTCTCCTTTACCCTACTACTCTAAATCCTCCATACAATAGTGCCTTCAAGAATTCATGAATTGCAGAGAAGAGGAGCCCATATTACATTCTACAATATGTTGTTTATAATATTTACAAAGGAATTATTAACAAGAAAGTTTGTTAAAGAAGAAATCTGCTCAATCGAATTTTATTTTCTAAAAATTTCATTCTTCAATTTCTGGAACATTCTCATTGATTCAGATTTTCTCCTCATCTCTTCAACTGTTTTTTTGCAAAAAATAAATAAAAACAAAATTAAAATGCAAAAAATTAAATCAAAATGCCAAATCTGGATTTAAAATAAATCTAATTGAATTCAATTAAATAAATAATTGAAAAGGAAATTTGATCTTTCTATTGATTCCTTTGAGGATTTAATTGGCCAAGTATATTATTGACGAATAGATATGCACTCAGAAAAGGCTTGGGAAAATGAGAATGCAGCTTAATCCTATACCTAATTTTAGACCAAATAAATGATCAAATATATTAATTAAACCTCTTCATAAATGTTCTCCATGATTTTATCTTTCCAATGAGCCATCGTAGGCCTTATTTAGCCAAGTAAAACTCCATTTATGAGCTTCCAAAGTTAGAGTGTTAAAATTGCCAGAATTATGGAAATTGCCAGAATTTCGGAATTTTGGGATAATTTCGGAATAATTTTGGCATTTCGGCATTTCAGGATTACATGATATCGGCATTTGGGATTTCAGCATTTTGGGAGTTTGGGATTTCGACATTTCAGGATTTTGGCATTTCGGGATTAAGAAAAAGTTAATATTTACAATGAATTTTAATTGGAAAAATGAAATATTATACATTTTTTTTAACCCTGGAAAAAAAAAAGATCAAACTTCAAAGGAGTGTCATTTACAAATTGGTTGATCAAATGGGGCAAAACAAGTATCGACGGAAAGCTTGCTAAAACCGAATTCAATCAAACAATCAAAATGGAAATTTGACAAAAATGAAAAAATGGTAAAATTGCAGGATGATTATCTTAATGAAAATCATAAAAGGGGCTTAACCAAAAATTAATTGAAAGGGTCCCCATTATTTTAAGTAACTATTTCAAAAATGGGGGGTTTTTGGGTTTACCCTACAACAAATTGAAAGGATTAAAACAGTCCAATTCACAACCTGAACTCGTTACAACAAATATTCATTCCTAGAAAAGCTTTAAGTTCAGGCCAACTTCGTTCAACATCCCGTTGTGTTCAATTCTCTGACAGATAATGAAGTTTGTGGAGGGTTTTCAGGTTTTGGTTGATTGATCGGCGAGAATGAAGAAAAACAAATGGTCCAAATTCAGGACCCAAGTTATCTAGGATGAAAGAAACTTAGAAGAAATTGAGGCCAACAAACCTATAAGGCAGAAAATCGACGAGCCAAAAACTCCATTTCATCAACCAATTTACAGTGATGGGTCCATATCACCATTTCCAAATAGAGAAATGGACTCAGGTGATGTTGCACATGCAGAAGCAATACGATCTTCATTGAGCCAAGTTGCATCCTAAAGTAGGGGACAAAGAAAGCAAAGTAATGGGTGGACATCATTTGAAGATGAGGCAGATGCAATGGACCAGGATGGAGAAGATTCTGAATATTATAGAAAAAAATTGAGTTTCCGAGAGCACAGGCGAGCACATTATGATGAATTTTGAAAGATCAGATAATTAAAATGCCATAGCTCAACTTTCAATGAAGTATATGGAGAGGATGGGAAATAAAGGTTTGAATATGAGAGAAAGCTTTGCAACGCTTGTGATAGTTCATTAATATGTGGCATGGGTGCAATAGGAATCCAATAATGTGGTATTACAACTTAATAATACCTTATGATGAATAACTAAACAAGTAGACTTACAGTGTAATTTAGGAGTTTGTTAAACTTGATATCCATAAAACTATAGTTTTTTGTTTTAGTGTCGGATTTCCTCCTTGAGAGGATTTGATTGTAACCCTCCTTGGGTCACTTTAGCAATTTCAAACAATGGTGGCAGACTCCTGATAATGCCTTAGTATCACGTGGAGATTACTATGGAGTTGAGATTGGAAGAAATGGAGTGATATTGTAAGAGTCTTGCAGTGGATTCTCAAATTTTTCATATGTTTCATAGTTTGATAGATGTAAGGAATTCTTGAAATATTGAAAAATCTTGACATTGAAAGAATGTTTAAGTGGCCCAAGTAAATAGGAATATTATCCAATACCTTTATTATTTAAATAACATTGTAAAAGCTCATTTTCCACTAATTTTTAAATAGAAATAAATCTTTGAAAGTTCCAGTCAAATAAAATTTTCTTAAAACCTTAAAGAATAGAAGAAAAGTATGTCAAATGCAACAATAAAAATTGGGAGAGCCTTACCGGTTATTAACTTCAACTGTCTCGTATAAAACACTTGCAAACCATCGGCGTCCTGCAATTTCTTATGCACTGAACTCATAAACTACAAATGGTTTCAATTCCGTGGATATTAGCAGCCTTTACAAGATATTGCTCGATTTCCAGGGAGTAAACAAGAAGAATTCCTCAGAATCCACCGCGATGACTGACTGTTAAAAACCATGAATTTTTTTTTTTATTCAACCATTAAGCACCAACGACCATAGTTTTTAATTTTATTCAACCATTCCTGCACTATATTTTGTTCTGCACTTTAATAGCCTTGTCCACCAAATTTGTCAACGCCTCCATATTAACTTCGCTCCAGCTACTAGTTAGCACTGTCACCATGTATAACTTACTCCGCCATATGTATCACTACCCAAATGTATAGCTTCTCCATTCGATAGTTGGTGCCGATTCTATAGTTGGTAAGGTCCAATGTTATAGTTCCAAAACCATTGGTTAAAAACAAATGTGTAATATATATAATCACAGTGGTTTTTAATATATATTATCACATCAACATGTAGACCACCATATAGTTTGAACCATGGAATAATTAAAGTCCAATCTCCCATGCAACTGGGGGGGGGCACGTGGCATGCCATGTGGCCCTTCCCCATTGGCTAGAATTTCCTCATTAGACAATGACCCAGAAATTGAAAATTCCAACCTTCGAGAACATAGGGAAAAATTCCCATTCCACATAAAAACACTGGCAAATCTGGTGGTGCCACTTGGCACAGTGTCATTGGCTATTTCTGGAGGATATTCGCTATGGAGCTAACTGGACTTGCCACATCATCCCTATACCTGTTTTGCTCATTTTTTTGCATGTTTGAAAAAACGAACAACAGACGATAACTCAGTTATACGAACTCGGATTTTGACGAAACGAGTTGCGCCAGAATCCTGGCGACGAACTATATCTAGTCTTTTAGGTATGAAGTATTTCTGAGCACTTTGATTTTTTAGCTAAATACTGATCCCTTGATAACTCTTCCCCACTAGAAGCCTTTTGAACCGCAAAAGCTCTCTTGATTACTGATTATGAAGATGAGGGGATTGTTCCCTCACTCTTCTAGTCTTTATCCATTGAAATTTTCCTAATTTCATCATTTGGAGATTTTAATAAAAAGAAAAAAATTTCCTTGATTTTGACGACCATATATTTATTGCAAAAATCTCTGGATTATCCACAGTGTTAAGAAAAAATGGTCGACGTTTCGAATCCCAACGGGGATCCATATTTAGGATCTATTGTTTTCTTTGACACCATCATGCTGCAATATTTATGAATTTGCAAAAAAACAAGATAATTTTTCAAAAAACATCTTTTTTCTACCTTGGTCAACAATCAAAGAAAACTTGGAATCTTTTTCACCTTGCACACTATCACTATGGTGATTTTTAGCTGCTTTTTCCTTGAGATTGTGTCGAATCTTGACCAAGTATCTTCACCATTGTAATGTGCCTTTTGGAAACCAACAATGAACATTTGTGAAATCTATGCCTTTTTTGCCAAGCTGCTTTGTCCTCTCTTTGACCTTTGCAACCTCTTGCACCATCACCTTGTTTTCAACACCGCTCAACACCAATGTTGACTGCTGCAATTTTTTTTTTCCCTCTTTCAAATACAACCTATTATCAATCTGAAACAAATCATTACAATTATAAGAATATGTTTGAAAAAGATGATGCAAAACGTCTCTTTGTTTTATCATCATCAATGTCAAGTTTTGGTTTGCATTGACTAGCCTCTTCATTTGCCCGGCATTAACTAAAGAAGTATTGAGTTTCTTGTGATGAGCTCTCACAATATACTCCACTCCATCTTTAAGAAAACAATATTTGTTCTCATGGCGATAAAAAACTTCTTTCCTGTCATACAAATATGTAATTCCCAAGATAATCCCGGAAATGTCAAGTGGAATTACATCTAACTCGAATTCATCAACAAAGTTTGCAGTAATAGAAAATCTAAAAATGGATTTCCTTGTAACCTGTAAATTAGCATTCTTAACTATCGAACCTAAAGGGTATGGCTTATGACGAGGTATGGTTTCAAGGTTTAGTTTTTTGACTAAGTCTTCTGAAATCAGGTTTGCTTGTGACCCCGTATCAAATAATGCATCAATATTTACATGATTGGAAATCACTCTAACATGGAAAAAATCTATCCTTGTGTCTTCATTTGGAGTGTTATTATGACTGTTTGAGGAATTAGAACTTGCTATGGCTTCCTTCCCTTTGTTAACCATGGCTGTTATCTTGGTTTCATCTCCTGAATTAGATTGAAGATATTGTGTTGTTGTGGCAGTAATTTTTGTTTCCCTTTGTTATTTGGCTTCTTTGGCCTTAATTCGGGATGTAATTTCCAATAATAGGATTCATCATGCCCCTCTTTGGAAAAAATTTTGCATGTCGGTTTCTCCCCTTCTTTCTTAACAATTGCATTCTTCTTTCCCTTCTATTTTCCTCCCTTCTCTTTTCCCTTACCCTTGAATGGATTTTTCTTACTACCCTCTTTAGAAATGTTCTTTCCCCTTGCTTCAAGATGTGTGGCTTGCACACATACTTCATCTAAGTTGCTTGGGTTAAACATAAGAATAACATGTTTCAAATAGGAATGTAACCCTCCAATATATTTCAAGAGTGTTTCTTGTGAATTCAGGTTTACTCCTAATAACAAAGCCTACTTCCTGAACTCTTGAGTGTACTCTTGGACAGTTTGGCCTTTGAACTGCCTAAAGTATTTCCAACTCATAATTGATTTTTGCATATAGGCTAATGGATCAAACTGTATTTTAATGGAATAAATAAACTCAACCCAAGTCATGGAAATATTACCATGGATTTGCATTTCTTCTTGAGTCTTTGTCTCCCACCAAACTAGTGTTGCTCCTTCTTGCTGAGATTCAACAAGAATATCCTAGTGAAAATGAAGCACCTACACTAGGATGGAGCCTCAGGCTATTTTTAGGTGTATGTCTATTTATATATGTATGAATTCTATTTATAGATGCATGTCTACTATTATTATCCCATAATATTAGTTGGACAATAAACTATATTCTAGTCTCAATGAGCACTTAGAAATAGTTAACTGAAGTAGAAAATCAATTAGCTAAAGGAATTTCGAGTTAAGTGGTTGGTTGGTGGGACATGCAGGCTTACTTAATTGCAACTGAGTGATTCGAAGTTGTAACAGAGTTGGAAGTGCAGTTATGCAAGTTGTAAAGTAGTTTAACTCAATTAAGTGAGTTAAAATCAATTGTGCTAGTTGTAACTAAAGATACACTAGTGAAAGATCAAGTGAATTAATTATTAATTACTTCAAAATTAGTGGTCTCACATGCAACTGAATATTTACTATTATTAACTGCATGCATGTCAGATCCAGCGGAGACCCAGTTGAGTTCTAGGCGAAATGGAAGTAAACTATTAGTTGTGGCATTATCTGGTTGCACACATGCAACCACACACACATTGGATGTGCCCATGAGGATTGCGCAGTCAAGTGAGGCAATATTTCATTCATTCAAGGATTGCTATCAACAGGGATTGTGCAGTGGAGGCGGGCTGTCTGGAGAGAGTAAATTGGCTAAGGAAATTACCAATTTTTGTATGACAGTGTGAGACAGTTAGCTCACGTACTGAGAGCTCTTGGATTGGAGCTTTGTATGTAATTGTTTCATGATCCATGATATAATATACAATAGAATATAGTGGGGTTTTTAGCTATAATTTTTCCTCGGTAAATTATCTGTGTTGTGTGTGATTGATCTTTCTTCATGATATTGTAATCATAGATTGTGTTTTAAATTCCACAAATAATTGTAGAAGCGATTATGTATTTAGTAGTAGCATATTGTTAGATCAAGAGAATCCAAGACATACATGTATTTTGTATAGTTTCTACATGGAATTAGAGCACAAGAAATTGCAGTAGTGAAGCGGGAGTTGAGTTTGTTGGTGGAAAGAATTCGAATTTGCAGAAATAATTTCTTAGTGCTACAGCCGATTAAAGATCGAAATGGCTTTCAATGGCTTGAGGTTAGAGTATGCACTTGAGGGCAGCTCGAACTAAATTTCTTGGAAGGATAGGATGGAGGCAATACTCGAAGACAATGGCTTGAAGGAATTCATTGACAATGATGTTCCTAAGCCTGCTTCATCAGATGCTGCCAATATTGATGCATGGAAAAAGAAAGTGGCAAAGGAGAGGAGGCTCCTGTTGGAGGGAGTACGAGACCACATTGTCTCAAGCCTCCATGGGAAAGACACACCATATGCTATGTGGAAGGCTTTGATGGATCTATTCCAAAGCAGCAACGACTATAGGAAATTGGCGCTCAAAGATAAACTCAGGAAGATCAAGATGGAAAAGGGCGAAAACATTCCAAAGTATCTCACGAAGTTTGTCCAATGTCGAGATGAACTGGGGAATGTGGGAATCACTATTGCTGAGGATGATTTGGTGATATTGTCTCTCTTAGGACTTCCTAAGAGTTGTCACAGTTATAAAGACTCTGTCAACAGATGAGAAAAATTAACGGATTGGGAATGACTGTGGTCGGATCTAGTGGAGGAGGAGTTCAGGTAGAACACCAGAGATGGCTCTTAATTAAAGCATGATGATGAAGAGGATTATGCTTTGGCTGCCAAGGTGAAGAAGGGGAAAGGGAAGAAATTCCATTCCAAGGTGAAGTGTTTTCACTGTCATGAACATAAACATCTTGCTACTAATTGTCCACAAAAGAAGAAGAACAAGAAGGCTGCTGGAGTTGCAGCTGGTGAGGCCCTTGCCTCGCAATTTGAGCTTGACTTATCCTTGATCACATGCATGGTGTCAAGTGAATTGGGATTGATGTGGTATTTGGATAGTGGCGCTTCCTTTCACATGACGGGAGATAAGGAACTTTTCAGTGACTTGGAGGAGAAAGATTTGCAGATGCATATAGAGATGGGCGATGATGGTCGGTACAGTGCTATCGGGATTGGTACCATTACCTTTCATAGGGAGCTAGGTAAAACATTTCAATTGAAATGTGTTATGCATGTTCCAGGTCTGAAGAAAAATTTGGTCTCAGTCGCAATGTTGGAGGACAGAGGCTATGACGTTGTTTTTAGTGATGGAAAAGATTTCCTGTGACATAAAACAATGAGTCAAGCCAAGAGGATAGGGATTCGAGTTAAGAATTTATACAAGCTGGAGGTAGATGGCTACACTGCCATGATGGCAAGGCAGGAAAAGTGGTGAGCCGGGATGAGGGCAAATTATGGCACAGACGATTTGGCCATCTTCATCATGGAGCCTTGAAAGTCATGCAACAAATATCTATTGGAATTTCCATGGGAATACTTTCTCAGTTAGATATGCGCAAGGGTTGCACCATGGAGAAGTATGTAAAGTCCACCTTTCATGAGAAGGATAACCGTTCTTCAGGGATCCTTGAGAGAGTTCACATAGACGTGTGTGGATCGTTCTTGGTTGCTTCAACAACAAAACATAAGTACTATGTAATATTTGTTGATGAATTTTCTTGTAAATTTTGGATCTTCTTCATGCAGAAGAAGATCAAGCATTCTAAAATTTCTGTGAGTTTAAGGCATTGGTGGAGAAAGAGTCGGGGAAGCAAGTGAAGGCTCTGAGGAGCGATAATGGTGGAGAATACATCTCTAACGAATTCAAGAATTTCTATAGCAAAGAAGGAATTCAAAGAGAACTCATAGCGCCTCATAACCGACAACAAAATGGGGTCATAGAGAGGAATAATAGAATGATCGTGGGTCCAACATGAGCAATGTTTCATGATCAAGGAATACCAATGCATTTGTGGGCAGAAGCATGCAACATTGCGGTTTATGTGCAAAACCGTTGTCCTCATAGAATATTTGGCATGAGTACACCTTAAGAAGCTTTCACTGGTAAGAAACCAGATGTTTCACACTTCAAGATTTTTGGCTCATATGTTTATGTGCATGTGACCAAGGATGCCAGGAAGAAGTTGGTGCCGACTGCTGAAGTTGGGATTTTTGTGGGGTACACAGAAACAGCTCATAATTATCTTGTGTATTTTCCAAACAAAAAAATGACTGTTGTGCGATGGGATATAAAATTCGATGAGGGGAAAGCCATGTAGTTGTCGCTTGAGAGGGAGCTGGACTTACATGCGGAGGAGAAACTACTGGTTCCCAAAGACGAGTCTCTAGATGTGGATCAACCACAAGAAGAGGTTCATGGAGTGGATGAGTCCACTTACACAAAGCCAACCATAAGAACTGGCATAAGGCATACCATAGAAGCTGATGGGCTGAGACTTGATCCTACACAAAATGTAGGAGCCCTTACTTCACAGCGTAGACAAAGACAGTCTCCTGACCGATTTACTGGATACATGGATCTCATGAGAAAATGTATTGTGACTGAACCATCTTCCTTTTAGGAAGCAGTGTAGGAGCCCACATGGGTAGATGCAATGGTGGAGGAGAATGAATCCATTGTAAAAAACAGTGCTTGGGAAATTGTTCCAAGGTTAGTTGACAAATTAGTGGTAGGTTTGAGATGGAACTACAAGGTAAAGCAAGCTGTTGATGAGAGTGTGGAGAAATACAAGGCCAGATTTGTGGCCCAGGGCTTCTCACAGATCGAGGGGATAGATTATGAAGAGACCTTTGCATCTGTCGCAAGGTATTCTTCCATAAGGACCATCCTTGCTCTCTTAGTGCAGATGGGCTAACACATTCATCAGATGGATGTGAAAACTGTGTTTCTCAATGGTATCATTGAGGAAGAGGTGTACATAGAGAAGCCTGAAGGTTTCAAGATCTTCAACAACAAGTCGCATGTGTGCCTACTCAAAAGAGCGATGTATGGGCTGAAGCAAGCACCCCATGCTTAGTACTCTTGGATAAACAACTATTTCACTGGACTGGGCTTCACCAAAAGTGAAACAGATGCTAACCTATACCAAATTGTGGTGGAGGGTAAGATTTTAATCATTTTTCTTTATGTTGATGATTTAATATTGACTAGTGATGAGCAGCTGATACACTCATGTAAGGAGGATCTTGCAAAGGATTTCGAAATGAAGGATATGGGCCTCCTTCATTATTTCCTTGGATTGGAAATATGGCAGTGAGATGGTGAACTTTTTGTGTCTCAAGGAAATTATGCAAGGGAGATACCGGGTAAGTTTCACATGGAGGGCTGCAAACCTATGGATACTCCTCTTCCAAGAAATTGGAGGAAGGAGGATGCAACTTCTGGATAGGTAGTGGATGCTACTGTCTATCGACAGTTAGTGGGTTTGCTAATGTATCTAGTGAACACGAGACCAAAAATTTGCTATGTGGTTAACCAGCTGAGTCAAGCTATGTTTAAGCCTACCAAGCTCTTTTGGAAGGTGGGGAAGCATGTCCTGAGATACCTAAGGGGCACAACAGAGTATGGTTTATGGTATAGACAGACGGATGGAGTGAAGTTTCATGGCTTCACAGATGCAGATTGGGCGAGCAGTCCATTAGATAGAAAGAGCACATCAGGGGGGATCTTTAGTATCAGGTCTATAATTTTTTCTTGGTACAATAGGAAGTAGAGATCCGTGGAACTCATTTCAGTGGAATTAGAATACATGGTTGCGAGTCAAGCTACATGTGAGGCTATTTGGATGAGAAATATCTTAGTTGGTTTGTTTGGTTCTCATATGGATTCGACAATGATTCATTGTGATAATCAGAGTTGCATTAAAATCTCAATTAATATTGTGTTTCATGATAGATATAAGCGTATAGATATCCGGTACCATCATCTTAGAGATTGTGTGCAGAGGAGAATCATGTTGCTTCAGTACATTCCTATGGAGGATCAGGATCCAGGTATTTTGATGAAGGCGCTCACGAGGACCAAATTCGAATACCATAGAGACAAGATTAGGGTGAAGGATAATCCCTTTCTTGTTGAGAGGGAGTGTTGAGATTCAACAATAAGATCCTAGTGAAAATGAAGCACCTACACTAGGATGGAGCCTCAGGCTATTTTTAGGTGTATGTCTATTTATAGATGTATGTGAAAATTCTATTTATAGATTGCATGTCTATTTATAGATGCATGTCTACTATTATTATCCTTTAATATTAGTTGGACAATAAACTATATTCTATTCTCAATGAGCACTTGGAAATAGTTAACTGAAGTGAAAAAACAATTAGCTAAAGGAATTTCGAGTTAAGTGGTTGGTTGGTGGGAGATGCAGGTTGACTTAGTTGTAACTGAGTGATTCAAAGTTGTAACAGAGTTGGAAGTGCAGTTATGCAAGTTGTAAAGTAGTTTGACTTAGTTAAGTGAGTTAAAATCAGTTGTGCTAGTTGTAACTAAAGATACACTAGTGAGAGATCAAGTGAATTAATTATTAATCAATTCACAATCAGTGGTCTCACATGCAACTGAAGATTTACTATTGTTAACTACATGCATGTCAGATCCAGTGGAGACCTAGTTGAATTCTAGGTGAAAGGGAAGTAAACTATCAGTTGTGACATTATCCAGTTGCACACATCCAACCACACACACATTGGATGTGCGCATGATGATTGTACAATAAAGGCAAGAAATATTGCATTCGTTCAGGGATTGCTATCAACAAGGATTGCACAATTGAGATAGGATGTCTGGAGACAGTAAATTGGCTAATGAAATTGCCAATTTTTGTATGACAGTGTGAGAAAGTTGTTCATGTACTAAGAGCTCTTGGATTGGAGCTTTGTATGTATTTGTTTAATGATCCATGATATAATATACAATAGAAGATAGTGGAGTTTTTAGTTATAAGCTTTCCCTGGTAAATTATCTCTGTTGTGTGTGATTGATCTTTCTTCATGATATTGTAATCAAAGATTGTGTTTTAAATTCTGCAAAGATTTGTAGAAGCGATTCTGTATTTAACAGTAGCATATTGTTAGATCAAGAGAATCTAGGACATACATGTATTTTGTATAATTTCTACACTTCTAGCCTTAATGAAGCCAACTGGATCTTGATATCGTCCTCTCGTAGATTCTGAATTTTGCAGTATACTTCCAATTGACGAAAACAATTGTCTAGATTCTTAGCATTAGCCTCTCCATTGTACATGGGAAGTTCAAACTTGATGTCCAACTTGAGTAATGGGGTATTTCCTTTTGGGATCCTGGAATGAGTATGGGTGTGAGTTTTTGTGGTGGATGTGGAAGATGAAGATGCTAATGAGGATGATGAGGATGAGGATGGTGGAGATGGAGGTGTCTTTTCTCCACTACCTTTTGAGCTGTTCTCTTCATCCTTCTTACTGTTTGAATATACTTCTCCATGTGGATGATTTGAAACTTCTGCAGCTTCCTTTTCCATGAAAGCTTCATACATAACTTTCACCATTATTTGCATCTCTTTGAATTATCTCTTAACATTCTCTTCTTCATAATTTTCACGAGTCTCTTCATAGCCTGACATTTAGACTTTGGATTCAAGCTCAACCTCTGTAGCTTCTACCTCTTCAATCACTTCAGCCTCTTGTGCAATTTTTACCTCTTCAATCTCAACTTGTGGAGATGGAATTTGAGGTGCTTCAAGTGTTGCTTTGAGTGGTCCTTTGGGTGAGGATGATTCCTTCTCAGCCTTCTTCCTTCTTGTCCTAATATCAAGACTAGCTACCAATAGCTTCCCTTCTCCTCTCTGCAATCTCAACCTTGTAAGCATCACAAAAAATGCAACTATTAAAACCCTTCAATAAAAACAAGAAAGCAACCTTGTGCTCTGATACCAACTTGATCTGAAATGATTGCTAGTTGTTTTTATGCTAGTATCATTTCCAGATAAATTTTTCTTTGTTTTGGTTTTCTTATTAATCAAGAGTTTGTCCATGAGCATGTGATTGCCAATTCAATTTACTTGGTGAAATTTAGTGTTTGTCATAAACTTAAAAGCATAATTTTAAATGACTGAAAAACAACAAATATATACACAAAAAACACACATAACATAACTCAATATACAAAATTTTGTTGAAGGAGTTCACCCCTCCTGGGCTACATCTCCTTGGTCCAACTTCATAGCGTGGGCCTTTGTATTAGATTCAAGTGTGCTCAAATTTCTGTTACAAGCTTCAAGTTCTATTGGAACCTATTCCAATGAGTTTAAAACATCAAAATATATCAGAAATGACTATTTGTTTGCTCAATTTGGATTCTGGATGCTCTAGCAATGCCTCCAACATGTGGTGGCCCTCGCCGTCAAAAATCTTCAAATGCACAAAAACACATGTAGATGACCTTTTCTGCCTCTGCAACCTGCTTCAATGGCCCCAAAACATCAAAATATACTAGAAATGACTCTTCTTGAGCCGATTTTTGTCGAAAATTGATTGAGTTATGACATTAACAACTTCTCTTAGGATTTCTCCACTAAAACTGGAGTTTCACGAGCTAAATTTTCAAATTGGGAAGTTTCGCCTTAAAAGGTGCCGCCACTAATTTCCCCACCAATCTAATCCATAATTAGCTTAAGATAAGCCACACTTATCTTAGTGATAAGAGAACTTAAATTCGAGCTTAGCGCAAAGCACTATTTAAGAATTAAATTAGATTACTTAATGTTTAATCTGGCGTTAACATAGGATTGGCATTAATGATCACGTTAAAATTTTTCCATTGCATTTATGTCGGAGCTCTTGGACACATCAAACGATTATATGGGAGGGGGTTGGCCTGCGAGGCTGGCCCCCTCTAGCCCCCAACTGCAGTGCCATGTTAAATCAAATATATGTGGAACCCATATGTTATTAAGGAACACACGATAGGGCGACTGGTTATGAGCGTGGGTGGTAGGCGACAGGTTAGGGGTTCGAGCCCGACCTCCAGCACTATATTTTTTTCCGCCCTTTAATAGCCTTGTCCCCCAAATTTGTCAACGTTTCCATATTAACTTCACTCCAACTGCTAGTTAGCGCTGTCACCAAGAATAACTGACTCTGCCATATGTATCACTGCCCAAATGTAGAGCTTCTCCATTCGATAGTTGGTGCCGAATCTATAGTTGGTAAGGTCCGATGTTATAGGTCCAAAACCATAGGTTAAAAACAATGTGTAATATATATAATCACAATGGTTTGTAATATATAATATCACAACAGCTTGTAGACCACCATATAGTTTGAACCTTGGAATAATTAAAGTCCAAATTTCCATGCCAAGCCGGGGGGGGGCGGGGGGAGGCACACGTGGCCCTTCCCCACTGGCTAGAATTCCCTCATTAAATAATGACCTAGAAATTGAAAATTCCAACCTTGGAGAACATAGGGAAAAATTCCCATAACAACACTGGCGAATCTAGTGGTGCCACTTGGCACAATGTCATTGGCTATTTCTGGAGGATATTCCCTGTGGAGCTGACTGGACTTGCCACATCATCCCTGTAACTGTTCTGTTAATTTTTTTGTCTGTTTGAAAAAACGAACAACAGACGATAAATCAATCATACGAACTCGGATTTTGACGAAATGAGTTGAGTCGGAATCCTAGAGATGAACACTATCTATTCATTCAGGTTTGAATCATTTCTGAACACTTTGAATTTTTAGCTAAATACTAATCCCCTGATCAGTTTCCCTTTACCACAATAGAATAACAAAATTCTTATCGGTGATTCAATATGGTTTTCGTTTTTGCAAAATGGTTTGGAGACTTAGTCTTACTATACAAAGTAAGTTAAATTATGGTCAATTAACCCAAAGATTTTTTTTTTTCAAAAAATGATTGTCAAATTAGTGCCAACATAACGAGTATCTAAATACACATTGTTAAAAATTTCCCACAACTGAAAAACATATTCTTATCGGTAATTCAAGATGGTTTTCATTTTTGCAAAATGGTTTGAAGACTTAGTCTTACAATACATAAATTAAAATCAATTAACCAAAAGCAAATTTAAGCCATAGTGATTCATTTATAACAAATTTATAATTATTATCTATGATATAAAATAAACTTTTAAATTATAAACGGTTTTATCTTTTAAATTAAAAATTAATTTGTTTCTTTCCTTGTTAAGTCAAGAGATTAATTTATTTCTATCATCTTTCCTGTACATTATATAAAATGAGTGAACATATCAACATGTTAAACTTAAGACAATTACAAAAACTAAAAAGCCTAAATATACCTCAAATAAATAAATAAATAAATATATATATATATATACACACATACGATGTTTAATAAACACGTCACTACAAAGTATTTAATATTTTATTTATTATTAAAATGTAAATCAACATTTCAATTTAGGCATGTTAGGTGAAACTTAAGATAAATTAATAAACTAAAAAGCCTAAATATACCCAAAATAAATAAATAAATAAATAAATATATATAAACACGTCACTACAAAGTATGTAATATTTTACTTATTATTAAAATGTACACCAACATTTCAATTTAGGCACATTAAGCTATAAATTATTAAAATTAAAATGTGAAAATTTACAACTTAACCTATAAAATATCAAATACATTCCAAGTAAATATAATTTGAAGTGATTATATATGTGTAATATTTGCAAATTCTATTACAATAAATAGATGAGGTGATTATGAAGTTAACATTTAATTTAATAAATAGGCTTTATAATTTTAAATTAAGTTGTTGTTGCTTTTTGTTTTGTTTTGTTTTTTTTTTTAAAGTTTATGATAATATTTAAGGTTATTTTGTTGTTTTACAACTCAATATAGGAAATATGAGATATTGTTGTAAGAGTTTTTAATTACTCACTTGTATGAAAATAACTTAGAGATGTCTTCTATTTATAGTAATGAAAGAGGTTCAATGTTGGCTAATGATAGTTATGACAAGTGGGTAGATAACAACCCTACGTGAGCTAATAACTCCCAACACTTATCTTATTGGAAAAGTGCACATTGGAAAATACCAACGCTAACACTTGAAACATAGGGAGTAAACCTAAAGATATTTGGGTCCGAACAACGAGGCTTGATAAGATACCCAAGTACAAACCCTCATAAGCAGAGAAAAGGAGAAAAATCCATAGGAAAAAAAACCCCTATCCAAAAGAGAGAGATGATAGTGCTCAAATAAATATGGAGTTAAAACTATACATCCCACAATGTTCCACTGAATGACAAGAATTGGAGCTCACTCCAATCAAGAAGTACCAAAAACATGTAGATGAAAGCCAATAAATCTTAATGAGCATGGTTGGTCTATGAAGCAGAAGATGTTGTAGAGCTACAAGAAAGGAAAACACTGAAAGCCACCTCATAAATGCTTCAGATGCATGTTGGTAAAGAACCAGAACAAGGGCTTCAAACAAAAGCAACACCATCAACTAGTCAACAAACAATGAAGCATGTGAGTATGACAAACTTGACCCAAACACGGTACAACAAGACTCATGAATATGTCTAAACACCATCACCATCGCATTGATCAAACACAAGAAATGAAATGATATCAAGGTAGTTACAATAAAACAAAAAGATAGCAAGGTCTCATCAATCAGATGACTAGACAAAACAACAACAACAACATTTTTTGTCATCATCAAACTTTCCCCCTGTAACACAATTGAGGATTCAACAATAACAATCAACAAAAAACAACATGAATGTTGTATGAATATATTATGCAACCAGCTCACAAAATAGAAGAAAAGATAGATCATCGACTTATAAATCAACTTATAAATCAACTTCTTCGAGGGGGCAACCTCCTTTACATTACATAAATGAACAATTATTGGATGATACAAATGAAAAAATGTACTTTCTATATATAGGAGTCTAAGGGGTCACAATATAATCAGAGCCTACATAACAATAACACTGTAAGGGCACAATAATAGAAATAGTGGGCTTCTATGGGGCACAATAATAACAATATGGGGACTACATGGACACAACAATAAAAATAAGGGGGCTATACTAACAATAACAATAGGGGGCTACAAAAGTATTATAGGAACCTAACATGCTCCTCTCCTGCAAAAAAGTGTTGTACTCAACGCTTTATTAGTTATGGATGCTTCTGTATAAAATTCTCATCCTCCCATGTGGAATCTTCAGTGAGTAAGTTTTTCCACTTGATGAGATATTCTGAAATTGATCGATTTCGTAGCTGTCGAGTTCTTATTTCCGTGACTGCTTTAGGTTCCAATATGATTTTTCCTTCCTCATCAAGTACTGACAATATTGTTTCAACTAGGATTTTGTCACCTATAACCTTCTTTAAACATGAAACATGGAAATCTGGGTGCACTCGGGAAGATGCAGGAAGCTCCAATTTGTATGCCATAGTACCAATCTTTTACAACACCTTGTAAGGACCATAGTACTTTGGCGATAATTTATTATCTTGTTTGAGGGACATTTATTTGTATGGTTGTAGCCATAAAATAACCCAATTGACTACATCAAAACTTCTTTCGTTGTGATGTTGATCTGCCTGTTGTTTCATTCGATTATGCGCCAAAGTTAGGTTATAATTTAAGGGTTGGAGAACTTGTTGTTGATGCTCGATGCGATCTTCCACTAATTGAACCTTAGAATTTTCTCTTAAATATGATATGATCTGATTATCTTTCCTGGTTTCCTTGCGATACCCCTTAATTCAACTTCCTTTCCTTCCCAAAAAAATTTCAAGAAAAATTCTTGAAAATTAAAAGCTATCGTACCCAAAGATTGTAACCATTAAAGTCCTAGTACAACATCAACACCACCCATTGGAATGGAAAGCATTGGGCTATTCAATACATATTCCCCCATGGTTAGCTTGATATTATGACACTTTCCATAGCAATTTATAGTTCCTCCATTTGCAACCATCACTTGAAACTTTGGTGTTGGATATAGGAAGAAATTCAATTCCTTGGCTATCTTACAATGAACGAAATTATGGGTATACCCGAATCAATAACCGCTACTACTTTTTTCTTCTTGATATGTCCTTCTATCTTGAGAATTTGAGGAGTGGTAATTCTTGCTAATGCATTACAATATATGGTCGGATTCATTTCTTCTTTCTCTAAGGTCAGTTGCTGGTGTATATCCTTTTCTTTTGAAGTTTCTTGTTCCTTTTCTTCCTCCCCTTCACAATCTATGTAAAATAATTTCTTCTCAGCACACTTATGCAATTTAGTGTATTTTCTATCACAACTGTAACAAAACCCCTTTGATATTTTTTATTCCAATTGATGTGGTGTCAACCTTGTAGGTTATGGAAGGCTATGATCAGCAACACTTCCATATTTATAGTTGTGAGTGGTAGGCTTCCTTGTTGCCATAATTTTTCTTGCAACCCTGAATGCCTTCTCCAATGAATCAGGTTCCCAAAGGCGAACCTCATGTTGGATGTCATCCTTTAAAGTCCCTATGAATACATCAATCCTATGCTCCTATGGAATATCATTTACCCTTATATTTAATTTTTGAAAATCCTCAATGTGTTCCACCATTGAACAATTTTGTTTGAGATTTATCAATTGGATAAAGAAGGTGTTTCTTTTTGTATCCTCATAATTTATATTATTTCCTACATAAAAATTGACCAAGTGACAATGGTTTACGAGAAAAAATCCATCGATACCATACAAACTAGTTGGGTTCCAAATATAAAGTTGCAATGCGTACATTTTGTGTATTTTGCACATTATGGAGATCAAAATATTGGTCTATCTATAGTATCCATGTTACCGGGTCCTTGCCATCAAAATTCCTCATATCGATCTTTGGAATATGGTGGGTCTTAATCTAACATTAGAGTCTATGAAATCATGATTAACATTCCTTTTGTTCTCATCATGAGTTTCATCTACTACCTTTTCGCCATTAAGAATAATTTCTTGTAGCAACTTTGTCAAACCTTTTTTTGAACCTTCCATGTCTGCTTTTAGACCATTCTTCATGTCTCCCATGTTGCCTTTCAATTTTTATTCTATACGATCGATCTTAGCTTCCCCGCCATTCTTTAAACTACCCATGTCTTTCTTCAAACCATCCATCTTACTTTCCATTTCGCTTTTGGTTACTCTTTGTGAGAGCGAAATTTGTTGCACTTGGTCTCGTAATTGTGATATATCATGTTGCACTTCTTCCTCTTCATGCGTCATAGTTGAGATTTATGAGTGCTTAATGGGAGTGGAATTATTTTTTGTAGGAACTTTAGAACACAATATTGATATCAATGCTTCAATATTCCCTTGGAATCACTTCAAGTTGATTTTTCAAACAAAAGTTATGCAGTTGTAAAACAAAATACACACCTTTTTCTTACTTTTGAGGAGCTCGATATTGAACCTGATGTATCTATGTGATTCTAGATCCCCAATATTTTAATTTTGGTCCTATAGTGGACCTCTAAGTCTTCTTTCCAACGCCACATGTCATACATAATTTCAATTCTTCAAGGTAAACTTATGCCTGATCTCCCACAATGGCCTAATTATGGAATGATTAAGTAGAGCAAACTTGTACAGGGTGCCACGTGTCACTGTTTCAACCTTTGGTCCTAAAATTAATACAAAAGAAATTAAATTCCTTGCAATTCTGACCACCTTTTACAGAATTCAAATCTGATGCCTGAAATGACAGTTATGACGATTTTCCCTCGGTCACTTGTTTGAGATGAAATTATGGAGCTTGCAAAAACCCTAACTTCCTCAGATCATATCTCCGAAAATATAACAAAACAAGATCTGAAATTCATATACTAATTTCACCAGTATTTCAAATCCACATGGTTTCTATTTTAGCTTCTAAAGCTTCGTAGAAAATAAGTTATAGTGAAAATTCCAATATGCCCTATTTGAAGAAGCGAAACCCTAGAATCCAAAGCTCTCATACCAAATGTTATGCAAACAACTCACAAAATAGAAGAAAAAATAGGTCAAATACTTAGAAATCAGTCTCTTCGAGGGGGGGACCTCCTTTACGTTACGTAAATGAACAATTATTATATGATACAAATGGAAAAACCTACTTTCTATATATAAGAGTCTAAGGTTTCACAATATAATCAAAGCCTACATAAAATTAATAATGTAAGGGCACAACAATAATAATAGTGGGATTCTATGGGGCACAATAATAAAAATATGGGGACTACATGGGCACTACAATAAGAATAAGGGGGTTGCACTAACAATAACAATACGGGGCTACAAAAGTATTATAGGGACCTAACAGACTACACAATCGATGAGCCACAATGGTATGAAGTCCAAAAACATCTATTCAAATGATGCCATGGCCGTCTATCGACCCAACAAAAAATAATCATTATGGTTGGAACTAGTCCACGGTTAAGCCTTTCTGATTGTCTCTGTAATGAACTAAATGCATAAGTATCAAGTTTCTAATTCTTGGGTAAATAGTTTTGAGACGAAGGCTCTGACTTTTGTTTTGTAGGTTCAAATATAGGTGCAGTAATAGGAGGACAACCCTATACATCAAAAATTATATAAGTCATCTCATCAATATATGCAACACAGTCAACAATGGATTGATCTTATAGCATCGTGTTGAGCCACTTACACAAAAAAATTGTGCAAACCATTGTGCTATTAACACGATTCCTACCCCTAAATAGACTTTAAAATAAAGCTACCAAAATAACTAAAATTCAAAGTCTCGGTAAGTGGGCCCCCCTAGAGAGATAAGGAGTGTTAATATGACATCATTGTGCAACTTCATGTTTTTATTTCAGTATATGGTGTTATAAGAAGTCATACACGCTTATGATATGCTTATATATACATTTCGGATATGGTTTCATTTTTTTTATTTATACTGATGATGTTAATGACTTAATGAGATTAGTAGTTATAGTATTATTTTGCCCATACTTTTATCTCATTTATGACCAATATTTGGTATGTAATAATAGTGAATGCCTAATTCAAAAGGAAATCATGTTTATATTTATGTGTACAGGTACATTGAAAAATTAAAGGTCTAAACATGCCATTCATTCACCAAAGGTATAAACAACCACGCCATAGCCCATAAAAGGCATAAGTGCACAATGAATGAAGTGCTACAAAGTTTTTAAAGGTTTGGCATGCCACCAATCTTGTTAATGTATATGCAGCATCATTTGCAGGGGAGGGGATAATGGTGAACACGTGACACAAAGTTTTCAAGCATATTTACAAGAGCAGGATTTAAAATATTTTTATAAAGCACTGTCAACTTGGCATTGATGATGCATATGTGAAGTTGCTTGACCTTAATTGTTGGAAGCACAAAGTAATGGGGGTGAATTCTTCAAATACTAAATATAATTGATTGTAAGATAGCTCATAAGTTCATGGTCGCAAAGGTATGGTAGTAACATCCTATATATAAAGCATCAGACACAACTCACACTCACTGTTGTTAACTTGAGATATGTCACTGAGAGACCACCCACGACATACATGTGGGACAAAATATTATATATAAAATATATTAAGCTATGGTTAATATAGAAAACACGACTCTAACAACGCCCTTAATGCATATATGAATGTTGTTAATTGTGTGATATACGGTAGGGCAGAACGACGAACCATGCCTAACATAAACATTACTCACTCTCTACAACATTGCTAGTCATATATACCAGATTAAGTTAATGTAGTCAATCACATCAACACTTATAACATGAATATTACTAGTTCGTAATGTCCTTGGAGTTGGTATTGTAATGGATATTATGAAGTCATGCATGTAGGTGAAAACATATGGTGAATTGGAAAAATAATGACACTCGACATGCGTTTACTTTGACGCACCTCGAGGAACACATCGATGTTCACAATCGAAGAAGGCAGTTGATCCTGTCAACATTCCATTATGCACCCTTACTCCTAAAGAGAGGTTTATCTTTGGAAGTTAGTAGAATACTGGTTTCTCCCCCACAAAGGCTGAGTGGAATCGTTGGCAACTGACTAAGAAGAAGATTAAGATTGTGGTTACAGGTAGGAGAAAATATTTTATCTCTACTCTCTATTTAATTACTTATCTTGCGAATATTGGATTTTATTAGTTTTTTCAACGTTGTGTAGGAGGAGTTAAGGGCACTAAGGGTATTCCATTTCCATTATCCCCTATATTTGTTTCTTCTATTTTCATGTATGCATAAGAGTCAATGTTTTTGTTTGAAAAAGCATGCAAATAGCTCATTTTCCTTTAACCTTCACTATGTAAGCTTGTTGCCTATAGCCAACATGGTACTCTCGCTCCAAAACTGGTTGTGTCAAGTCAGATCTAGTTATGTCGATGAGAAAATCCAAGTGGAAGAAACAACGTGTTTACCTTGCATGCTAGCTCTATGCGGTGCAAGCTCTATTCCCATTCACCGCATAACTCGAGAAAAAATATAACCAGTATGTCTTCAATACGTTAGTGGGTAGAATACCCACCAATCACGCCCTACTCTACATTTGCCTCACATTATATTTATAGAAAGCATGTGCACAACTCACATTTGAACACACTACATAAAACCCCTCATTGAGGGAAAGAAATGACATGAGTTTGTTGCGAGTCATTGTGGTATACTCACTCCTTTGTTTTGTTATGTTTACTTCACATTCCATATGGATTTAAAAAATTACATCGACCTCTGCTTTGAGACATTGAAGATACGAGCCTCAACAGTGGTTGGCAGAGAAAGCGTGGCCCAACCCGCACTATCCAGGCAACTACCCAACATTAAGTTTCACTCAATCATGTTTCAAGTCACTCTACTAATCCACACTTGCATCCCAAACCACACATTTTGTATGATTTTATCGAGACTATGTCGAGCCATCCTGTCATGAAGGGTTTATTGCTTGTTAAAAAATAATAATCTGACCCCCATCTCGATCTCACTCCATTATACACTGTAAGCGTTTAATCTTGGAATGAACCCACTACGGGCTTTGATATTCAATTGAAAAATGCAACTCCCCAACCCACATTTGGATGAACATACATCTTTATCCGATCATTTGTATGATGTTTGGTATATATGCTTTATTAGTCCCTGCCGCTTGCGGCATGGGACTATAGTAATCGTTTTCGAAGACATAGCATTAATCCATGCGAATAAGTTAAAGTTTTTAGCCCCTCCCGAAGCTTAAGGTAATGTTTGGTCTAGCCATTCAACCTATCAAATAGAGACATAGTTTTGTCCACCAATAAGATTTTTTCTCGTTTTATTTGGCCTCTTCTCGAGAAAAATAGAATAAACTATAAATAAAAAGGCTATATTATCATGGTTAAGGCAATTTGTTTGATTCGTATTTCCAAAACAAAAAATAATGTCAACATTAGTTCGCTAACATTAAATGTTAGTTGTTTTGGTTGCTAATATATGTATCTCTTGGTCCTGTAGGCTTGTCTCTGAGCCAGACCACATGGCAAGCTGCCGGACTACATGCAAATAGTGCTACATGGCCATTTGCATGTGCATGTGAACCAGCGATGACTATGTTGCTTATTTATATCCTGCCCTGCTTATTTACTTTAGATTTATACCCTGCTCACAATATGGCGCATTATCATACTCTGTTGCCTTCCTCCAAAAATATTTCCAAAAGGATCTCAGATTTCAGAATACAATATTTTTCTAAGCTTCTGCTATCTTCTAGATTTCATAGTACCAGTATTTCTCTACGTTTATGTGTTCTTCTGGGTTTCATAGTATCAATAGTATCAATGTTTTTATGTCTTTCTATAACAACCAGTTTTGCCTTAATCCTTCTATGTTTTTCTAATTGATTTTCTTATAAGAACCGATTTTTCCTTAATACGCGTAGCTTTTGATCAGACATTGAACTATTCTATCAGCATGAACTGCTCCATTTGGGCACAAAAAAATGGACTGATGTAGGAGGACATATACGGTTTCATTCTGCCCTAATTAATTAAAGTCGCATGCACTGCTCCATTTTAGTTTAGCTTTCAGTTTGGCCAACTGTAACCACTATCCTGAAATGAATAAGACAATTAAGAACTAAACAGAACAAGAATAAGAGTTCAGAATAGTAATAACTTGTTCACTATGTCTAAGAGAAACCTTAGAGAAGAACATAGAAACCTTATGCTGAGCTTCAAAACACAGAAACCTTGTGCGAAGCTTCTCTGCCAGCAGAAGCTGTGGTAGAGGCGCAACAACAGTGGTAGAAGGCACAGGCGAATTTCTATTGAAGTAAAAGTGAACTTGTAGATATTGAATAGCATTTGAATTTTCACTAAATTTATTCTTCCTTTCAGAGGGTGCATAGATTTCTAAAATATATCCTTTGTAACTGCATCTTCATCATCTATGGAAATTTCTTTAGTATATATTTATACTCTTTGTAAGGACTGTAAACTTGAATAAAAAAATTGGTGGATGGCTTGATTTTTAATGTACATTAGCTATATCTATATATCTGTGTGTCTTTTTGTGTACCTTCCATCTTCGATGCTTCTGGATGTAATTCTTAAATGAGAGGTGGTCGAAGGATCAAAGACATCAAATCTATTCTCAACCTGGTAATCTATGTGAAATGACTCTAAACTTTCAAAATTCGATATTTTCACTAATTTCAACAGAAAATAAATACCAATCACCTCTGTTAGAGCAATCAGTGCGCAACAAATTAAAAAACAAAACAACAGCAAATCAATCATGCACATAAAGACACAACAATTAACGTGGTTCACCCAACCAATCTGGGCTACGTCCACACAACATAGGCATCGGCAATCTTATTAATCAAACAGGAGATTACAAACTCTCACACTCTCTCAAACCATCCGTATGGGTACCTGTTTTATAGCAAAGAGAATCTAACTGCCTCATAAATCCTCTCACATCAAATTTAGGATGCATTAACTCTCTCCCAACAACCTGGAGCTAATCTAGCAACAAATTCCTAATTTTTGTCACCTACTGAGATTTTTGCCTATTTTATTTAAAACATAAAATCTCAACAATCTCCACCTTGACAACAATTAGCCTGATGCCCTGTTTGTTTATTATTTTATCTCTTCTGCAAGCCAAGAGAAGCCAAACACCAGCGTAGCTTCTCTAACAAAACTGGTTTCGTGAACATGTCTGCACAATTCTCCTTTGTATGCACCTTTTCAAGAGAGACTCCCCTTTCAGTGATAACCTGTCTTACAAAATGATACTTTATTGGAATATGCTTTGATTTACTATGATAGGCTGGATTCTTAGCCAAATTTATTGCACTTTGACTATCACACAGTAACTTGATGTTATCCTGTAACCTACCAAACTCACCAAGCAAACCTTTCAGCCAAACCGCCTCTTTGCAAGTATGCGAAGCAGCAATGTATTCTGCTTCAGTAGTGGATAAAGAAACAATGTTTTGTAGCTTTGACATCCAGCTAATAGCTCCACCTACAAGAGTAAAGACATACCCTGAAGTTGACCTTCTCTTATCCAAATCACCTGAAAAATCAGAATCAACATACCCGCAAACAAATTCACTACTCTTATTGTAAGTGATACAATAACTACTTGTGCCTCTCAAATACCGAAGCACCCATTTCACTGCTGACCAGTGTTCTTTACCTGGATTTGCCATGTACCTGCTGACAACCCCAACTGCATGTGAAATATCTGGTCGAGTACAAACCATCGCATACATCAAACATCCTACTACATTAGCATATGGAATTCGAGACATATAATCATTTTCTTCATCTGTATTAGGACATAAAATGGAAGAAAGTTTAAAATGGGAAGCTAAAGGGACTGACACAGGCTTCACATTGTTCATACCAAACCTCACAAGTATTTTCTCAATATACTTCTGTTGTGATAGCCACAGCTTACCACTGCTCCTGTCTCTGAAAATCTCCATGCCCAAAATCTGTCTTGCTGCTCCTAGATCTTTCATATCAAATGTCCTTGCCATCTGAGCCTTCAACCTGTTGATTTCTTCTATGATTTTGCTTGCTAAAAGCATATCGTCAACATACAATACTAAGATAATGAATATGCCATTTTTCAATTGCTTAAAATAAACACAATGATCATATTCACTTCTAACATATTTCTGACTCAACATGAAAGAATCAAACTTCTTATACCACTGCCGAGGCGACTGCTTCAGGCCATATAATGACTTCTTGAGCCTGCAGACAAATTTCTCATTGCGATGCTGAACAAACCATTCCGGTTGTTCCATATAAATTTCCTCATCTAAATCTCCATGTAAAAATGCAGTCTTAACATCTAGTTGCTGTAATTCTAAATCAAGCAAAGAAACTAATGCTAACACAATTCTGATTGAAACTATTTTAACAACTGGTGAAAAAATCTCATGAAAATCTATGCCTACTTTCTGAGAAAACCCTTTTGCAACCAGCCGTGCTTTGTACCTGTCTTCCGTATCATTCACACCCCGTTTCAGCTTGAAAACCCATTTACACCCCACAGTTTTCCTATCTTTCGGAAGCTCAACCAGATCCCATGTGCCGTTCTTACTTAAGGCCATCATTTCGTCCTTCATGGCTGCTTTCCACTTGTCACTTTTTGAACCTTCTATTGCTTCCTGATAGCACAGAGGTTCATCGTCATTAGCAGTAAATGCAACTGAAGTAACATAATCATCATACCTTCTCGGTGGCCGTTTGATTCTTGTAGACCTCCTTAAGGATGTTTCTGGTGCTTCCGCAATTGGCTGACTACCATCTGTAGGAACTTCTTGCCGATTAGTATTTGAGACCTGTTCATGATCTAAACCTGAACCCTGTTCATGTTCTGATTCTGAAACCTGTTCATGACTAGTATCTGAACTATGGTCATCATGACTATCATTAGAAGTGCTGTCAAACTGAATGTGCTGAAAATCAAATACATCATCCTGTTTCAATTTACTATCTACATCTAACTGTACAAGAGAGGATTCATCAAACTTTACATCTTTGTTGATGATGATTTTGCGGGTAGTAGGATCCCACAATCTATATCCCTTTGTTCCAACACCATACCCAACAAAGATATACCTTTTAGACTTTGGATCTAATTTAGTTCGCTGATGTTTAGGCACTAGAGCATATGCATCACAACCAAACACTCCGAGTTTAGAATAGTCACAAGGGTGTCCTTTCCATACCTCTTGCGGAATCTTGCAGTCTATCGCCGTCGATGGAGATCGGTTTATCACATAACAAGCTGTTGCCACTGCTTCCATCCACAACTCCTTCTGCAAACCAGCGTTACTCAGCATACTCCTTGCTCTCTCCAAAAGAGTCATATTCATGTGTTCAGCAACTCCATTTTGCTGATGAGTATAAACCGTAGTCTTATGTCTCTCGATCCCTGCATCCTTGCAATAGCTGTCAAACTCCTTGGAAGTAAACTCACCACCATTGTCAGTTCTTAAACATTTTATTGTTCTACCAGTGCTGTTTTCTACCAATGCTCTAAATTGCTTGAAAACTGAAAAAACATCAGACTTTCTTTTCAACATGTAGACCCACACCTTCCTAGAAAAGTCATCAATAAATGATACAAAATAAGACGAACCACCATATGAGGTTGTAGGGGCTGGTCCCCAAACATCTGAATGGATATAATCAAGTATGCCTTTACTAGTATGTTTGCCTGTTTTAAACTTTTGTTTACTTTGTTTTCAAAACAGACAATGCTTACAGAAATCTAACTTTCCAGACTTTAGATTTGGAAGTAACTTGCGATCAGCCAAAATTTTCAACCCTCTTTCACTCATATGCCCCAATATTTGATGCCATAAGTGAATGGAACTACTGTCATGTTCAGACACAGTAGACACAAAATCTGACCCTGTACTTCCTTCTAACTGAAATAGATTTCCTACTTTCTTAGCTTTCATAACTAGTAAAATGCCTTTGTAAATTTTCATTACTCCACCTTGAATTACAATTTTATATCCATTCGAATCAAGTGCTCCTAATGAAATCAAATTTTTCCTTAAATCTGGTACATGCCTCACATCAGTTAATATTCTAGCTGTCCCATCAAAAATTTGTAGTTGTATGCTCCCAATCCCCACAATATTACATGTTACATCATTACCCATGTACACAACTCCATCATTAATTGATTTATATGTCTTAAACCATTCTTTATGGATACACATGTGGTTTGATGCACCGGAATCTAACAACCAATGTTGATCATGATTTGACACATTAACTGATAATACTTCGTCGCTCATACCTGAACCAGATGCCGAACCTGTATCTGTCGTGTTTGCTTCCTTCTTCTCTGTCGAAGAGTCTCCTTTCTTCTTTGTTTGCTGTCTCTTCCAACAGTCCTTCTTCAAATGCCCCGATTTGCCACAAAACCAGCACTTTACTTTGCTCTTCTTCCCTTTCGACTTTGAACGCGAATCGATGTGCTTACCAGAGCATCTTTCTCTAGAACGACCTCTAGCCATCATTGCCTCTGATGTAGAGGTGTCAGCATTCGACCGCTTCCTGGTCTCCTCGGACAACAAAGCTCCAACCACATCGTCAAACTCAAGGATGTCTGCAGTACTAAAGCTTATGGAAGTAACAAAGTGATCCCACGATTCGGGAAATGAACACAATAGAGTTATTGCCTTATCCTCTGAATCAAATTTTACATCTAGACTTTGTAATTGTACCAATAGAGTATTGAAAACATTCAGATGGTCAGTAATCGAGGTACCTTCCTTCATTTGCAAACCATAAAGCTGTCGCTTCAGGAGAATCCGATTTGTCAAGGATTTCGTCATGTAGAGCTTCTCAAGCTTCGACCACAGGCCTGCGGCGGTCTTCTCTGACACAATGTTGAACAGAACGTCATCCGCCAGACATAACCGAATTGCGCTCAGAGCTGTGTCATCCAACTCATCCCATTCATCCTCCGTCAAGGAAGAAGGCTTTTTTCTTTTCCCCAACAGCGATTTTTCCACGCCTTGTTGAATCAGCAGATCGTGCATCTTAACCTTCCAGATCTCGGAATTATTCTTGCCATTAAACTTCTCAATTTCAAAACGGGCACTTTGAGTTTTCGCCATCTTGTATCAGAAAAAAACAAACAATCTCCAATTTCAGAAGGAATTAGTTTTGATTAAGAAAAAACCCCTTCTTCTAATAATATGCCTTGCCCTTAATACCATATACAAATGGCATTAAAATCAAAAAATCGATTTAAAAAAAAAAAACTTGTACAACATGGAGTGCCAACGTATGTCTTCATAAAAAAAAAATCGATTTATAATGGGCCACCTCCTCTTAAATCAATTAAAACTTGTAATTGATTTAATACAAATCGATTTCAACTTTATGGTATTTGAAAAACAGGAAAATCAACATTTTATAATGAAGCATATCGATTTTCCAAAAAAACAAAAAAAACTGCAGAACCAAACTCACGACGTTTTAATTCACACCCTGCGTTCTCAATTCATCCTGCGTTCTCAATTCATAGCAGTCCTGCGTTGGGAGCTTTCATCCCTGGGCTTTATCACAGCTCTTGGCAACTGTCCAATGGCCCAAAAAAAAAATTGGATCCTCCAGCAAACAGCCCGGAAGCTCACAACGTAGCTACATCTCACGGCTCTTGCTCTGCTCAGCAAATCACTGCCTCACCAACAGTCCACGGCATACGACTCCCTTGAGATACGACAGCGTTTCAAATAGGCAGAGACGAATAGTGGAAACGCTGTTGTATCTCAACGTACAGAACGAATAAGCACAGAACTCAACGCTGTTCAACGATCAGTTCAACGCAACAGTCCTTCTTCGTCAACGTTTTATAGCAACGGCTCCAACTTCAACCTCTGATACCACTTGTTAGAGCAATCAGTGCACAGCAAATTAAAAAACACAACAACAACAAATCAATCATGCACATAAAGACACAGCAATTAACGTGGTTCACCCAACCAATCTGGGCTACGTCCACACAACATAGGCATCGGCAATCTTATTAATCAAACAGGAGATTACAAACTCTCACACTCTCTCAAACCATTCGTATGGGTACCTGTTTTATAGCAAGGAGAATCTAACTGCCTCATAAATCCTCTCACATCAAATTTAGGATGCATTAACTCTCTCCCAACAACCTGGAGCTAATCTAGCAACAAATTCCTATTGTTGTCACACACTGAGATTTTTGCCTATTTTATTTAAAACAGAAAATCTCAACAACCTCTTCGTCTTCCTCTGTAAAGTCGACAGAGCATTCCACCATTGTTGTCATCAAAATAAAATCAGGGTAACACGGACCTGCAGTGCCCCTACATAAGCTTATTAAAGCTGGTGAGTAGAATCAAGTACAACATCAAAACTAAGTTTGCTAAAGTTCCATTTAATTGCAAAACGAAGCTTAAAATTTCATTTAACAAAAACCTATCTTCCAAGAAACAAACCCAACTGTAAAAAAAAAACTTTCTTCCATTGAACTTTGATTTATTTCGATACTTCTTTACATAAGAAGAATGCGAGATGTTCATAAGCATAAGCAGATCCTTGCTTAGCTGTTCATAGTCTCTTTCTGCAGAGAATTGATAGCCCATCTGTGTACATAATTCATATGGCTTCTCATAAGGAGCTGTAGGTTCTGTGTCCATTCATACATAACACTGAACAACCATACCACATTACACTAATTAAATAAAACATAAAAACTACTACATAAGGGCGTAGATTTAGCAAAAACAAAAGTCCAGAGGTCTAACCAAGAGCCTGCATGACTAGTAGGATTTCTACAAGGGAAGAGTGGTCTAAAATACCTGCTGCACCCCTACATTAAGGCTGCAACTTTGGGCTTAAGGCTTGTGGCTGGGTCTTCAAAGCTTCTTGCTAATTTCACTTCATCAAGACTAAGCTGAAATGTTCCATTGCCAATATTGGCCATTTCTTTGAGAATATTGAATGTAGGATAAGTCCCAAACATTATGGTATGAAGAATCATCCTCAGCTCTTGTTGTTTCATTCTGTTGACATAATATAGAGGATCCCCTCCCCCATTATTTCCTCCGTCACTCAAAAACACAATCATTGGTCTTTTGTGCTCAATTGTAGGATCTTTTGAGGCTTTGATCATCACCCTTTCAGCCAATTCCAACCCAGATGAATAAGTATTTCCTCCATCTGCATTATAGTCAAGAAGCGAACTAACAACTTCCTCCCTCATCTCTTTCATCTCTACAGCAATAACTGCGCTGCAATCGAAGAGAATCACTGACACTGAATCATCAGATACCGCCCTGAGACGAGTTCTTATGAATCTTATTATCGCCTCAAATACGCAACCAAGCCTGAAATCATGCGAAAGATAAAACATGGACATTGTTGGCCCAATATCTATACTGCCCATGGACCCCGATTTATCAATGAAAAAAACGACATGATGAGGAACATTCTTGGAATGATCACAGCCAAAATGATGCCCATCATCTGTTATGTAGCCCGCAGAACTGATATTCAATCCAGTTCTTTTGATAGGAGCATGTGAAAGTTTCTCGGTGCAATAAGATTTCTGAGCTCCAACGGCCCTTTTGTTAGAAAGATCTTCATGTTCCTCTGATCTGCAATAGTGATTGCAGAGGCCAAACTCGTCCTTCTCTTCCTCAGTGCAGGGATCAACGAATCTAATATATTTCCAATAAGTTTCACGAGTCATATCATCCTTGGGCACATCCAGGTCAGGACCATATTTCCTAGTCTCGTGCCTGAAGCCATCGTAGAGCTTGCTGGTGCAGTTTTTTGGGCATGGGACCAAATGAATGTGGATCTCACATATTCCAGGCACCCGCATTTTTCAGGGCACACATGCTCATTCCCGCATAGATGTTCGGCATCACAATTGAGGTCATGAAAATGGTCCTTGTGACCACATGTTCTTGTACAGCCCTTCATGAGGCATGGGGTTTGACATTGTCTCTCATGGCAAGCATGCCTATCATGGTCCCCGAACTCAATTGGGACAACACAAGGATTTTGGCAACTAGGAAGAGAACATTTTTTCTTGCACATATGTTGGGGAGAATTACACTTGTGTGGACCTTCATGCCCAAGCCTAATAGAACAAGACTTGTTGCAGTTGGATGACTTCTCAAACAAGTCACAAATTTCACCACAGGTGTGTTTTTTTATTTTACAGTCATGGGGGCCGTTATGCCCTGCCAAATCTTTGCATTCTTCAACTGAATTCTCTACTTCCTCCTTGGTGCAAAAGGAGCACTTTTCTGAAGATACATGACTACCCATACAAGAATGAGAGGAGACATGTCTCTTTTCCAGCATACATCTCCAAAAGAATTTAGAGCATTTACATCCGCAAATGGACAGGCTTTGCTTCATTTCTGCAATGCCCGCAGCAGCCTCTAACTGTAATTTATGCACCTTGTCAGCATTGGAAAAGTCCACTGTGTAGTATCGATTCGATTGGTGACCTGCCTGCCCAACCTCACACTACCTGTATCCAAAGCCTGCCTCTTCGGCATGATTTCATTTACTGAGGAATGGGTGGTTGCCATGCCTTTGATTCAGCAGTAAGTATAGGGAGGGGAGCTTTTTCTTTTAGGATGTTGGTTCAGAGTGCCACCATTCACCATCAGTTCCTTTTCTTGGCACAACACTTTCTAATATTGACCTCAGCTCAGATAAAATGCTTCCAGCATATTCTGTTGGTTCTAGTGAAGGTGCCAATCCTAAGCCAGTATCGAGGAAATCAAACATGATATCCTCAACAACTACGGGAAAACCCGAAACTTCTTCCTGCATATCCAAATTAACTAGCATTTGGATTTCCCCTGTGGTGGAGGGGCGTCCTCTATCTATAGCAGACTTTAGATTTCTCCTTAATATGTCGACCCTGAGGGCTACACGTTTACCATCTGCAGAAGTCCAGTCTTTTGCTGCAATCTGAGAGATCAGTAGCTTCACATCATTCAAGAAAGCAGTACCATTGTGATAGCATGAATTCATCTCTTCTACTGTACTTGCTATATCCCTTAAGCTATCATGGTAGTCAGGTCGATTATAAGGAGGCATTGCTGCTATTTCAACCTTTCCACCGTACATTTTTGAGAAAAAGTTTTCATGAGTTTTGGAACATGCCAGCCTCAAAATATTTCTGCAATATCGAATACATGAAGCCCGAAAAGACTGTTATTAAATGAAATAACTTCTAACCTATTAAGGTCTAGAAGAAACGGTTACAGAGGGAGAGCGAGAAGCCTGGTTGTAGTTTGGGCTTAGTGTAATTCGGAGACTGAACAAAGAGATTTGTTCTACCAGGCTTAGAGAACCAATGATAAGATTTTCCAGCTGGCTCAGAGAGAGATTGCACTTGAAGGAGAAAGGTATCGCATGAGGTTACGCTCTTGAAAATGCATCATCGCATGAGGTTCAAATTATTGTGGCTTGCCTCATATAACCTGTCGACTTCAACTTCAACCTTTCAACCTGAAAACTATAGGAGGAGAGGCTGAAAGTAACTCCATCGTTGAGAAAGAAACCACAAGTGGGTCATACTCCATCGGTGAGGAAGAAACCACAAATGGCCACCATGCATTGTGTCCAACTGGCTTTTCTGGAGGGCAAAGAAGAAACGAATGTCAAGTGGCCACCATGCATTGTGTCCGACTGCCTTTTCTGGATGGCAGGAAGTAAAAAAATGTGAATTAGTTCCATGTTCTGGGAATTATAAGAAAATGTGTCACATTTAAAATCCCACGTAAATTTCACACCCTAATTAATTCGAGTTGGTCTGTCACGTCTAAGACAGAATTAGTGGTGGTCCTTTTATACACTTACATATGTCTCTGGCCAGCTAGTTACTAGTTACTATATTCATTAGCCGCAAAAGTCAATGGTTTATCTACAATTAGCCGAATTGATGGATTACTGGGACGAGCTACTATAATTCGCCGGATTGATTCGATTACTTGGACGAGCTAGTCAATTGAGTTGTTCACTTCCTCGGCTTGTTAAATATTGCGCTGCTTAGCTGGATTTTACAATTCAGTAAAAACCACTGGTTTATCAAACTTTACTTACTGCTCACCCAACCTTTATTTATTGAGTGGTACCATTTTCTTGTATTTTATATGTCTATTGGTCAGAGAAGCTACGGCTACCATCGCGGGATTGATTCGATTACTCGGACTAGCTAGTCAGTTGAGTTGTTCACTTCCCCAGGGTTGTTAAATACTGAGCTGCTTAACTGGGTTTTACAATTCAGAAGCATCAACTGGTTTATCAAACTTTACTTACTGCTCACCCAACTTTGATTTATTGTATGCTACCATTTTCTTGTTTTTGATGTCTACTGTTGATAGGAGCTACGACTACGATGCTAGGTAGCTTGGTGGAAAGCTGTGAACAAATGGCTTTACATCGCTTTTGTGACATAAATTCAGTGGCCCACTGAAGGCAGGGACTTGCTGCCCCGCAGCCTTCTTGTTCTCTTTCATTTTGGCTTCACATTTTGAACTGCGCCCTACCCTCCTCGGTGGCCCACCATGCAATTAATAAAAAAGGGGTTCCTTTTTTTTTTATATGATCCATATATGATTTTTTGAAGTTATCCTAGCCCCTATCTCATCATATATCATTATGCTGAGAAGAAAAAAAAATGGCGTTTGTACACAAAAGTATTATCCACACTCCATACTTACAATGTAACCCCTCCTATGCTAAGAAAACATCCTCATCCCTCTACCATTTTCAAGAACAAACTTGAAATATTTTTTTTTGGTAATTTATAAAGTTTATTTGCACATTAAAAATCAATTTGGGAAAAAAAATGTAACACTCAGCTCATCCAAGGCATGCCTTTGTTCATTATATTTTCATAGTTTTATATACATGTATTGATCCGTATTGACGCCCATGGTCATCATATTGAAGCAAAGAAAAACAAACTCATAATATTGTCTCGTCCTTTTCTACGCTGCAAATATTTTATGTTATTTCCATTACTTTCGGTGTGGTACATCTGTTACATACTATGTTTTTCATATACATCATCCCTGCTCTGGTTTGTCACCTAAAAAATAGGAAATGCTTCGAGATTGATTGCTTTTATGAGTATGTTGCACCAACCCATACATTACTCTTTCACAATATTCTATGATGTTCAATCAACATTTCATATAGGCATAAAAATGTTTCATTCTCCCTCCCATATTCATTATATCTACATATGAGTTCTCATGACACTTGTCTTAGATGCATGCATGGACCATTCCCTTCCCCTTTGTTACATATTTCTTTTTGTGTGTATGCAAAAATACTCCAACATTTATGTGACTTCAAACAATCTTTTATTTTCTATTTTATACTCATAAAATTGATGGTTGCATGATGAATTTTTTGGATCATAGTATCGTATGAGTTTTTCACAGGGAACAGAAGTAGGAAAAACAAAATAACCAATATGTCATGGAGGGAAAACAAGAATAAAAGGATTAAATTTTCTATTAATTTTGATGTAGACTATGAGGAGTTCAACTAGTTGATCCAAACATGTCACTTATACCTTGAAGGTTCCCCTCCCCCTCCTCCTACCTCACATGCTTCACAAAACATGCCTCTTCCTCATTTGAGTATAATGGAAATTCCTAAACCACATGCATCCCAACAACAGCCAGTTTAGAATGATGGTTGGGAGGCCAACCATGTCAGGCCTACGTCTTGATTTTCTCATTGACCTACTAGTTAACATCATTCAGTCCACCATTTTATCATTCCTCCTTAGATATCCTCTGCTCTATCTCAAGCTACTTCTTTTCATGATCAACAACCACTTAACTCCCCTGCACACCTAGTAGTGGGAAAATTTCATATGTTTGTTATGCCTATACACTCTCCCCCCAAGGCTACCTCATCTCATACTCATTCTGACATTCCTACGACTAAAGGAGGGGGGAGGAGGGAAATCTCCTTCCAAGACATGCGTCCGGAGGAACAAGGAGGAGTAAAAAAGGAGAAGAAGAGACGACCCTACATGGCTAGCCCTACAAAAGATCTAGAGATGACTTGAGTAATTTCTTTGATATATTACATTTTTACTCTATTTAACTTGGACTTATTTCAGATTATGACATTGTCATATTTTTGGGAAAGCGTATGATTTGTATTTTTTATAGCACATCTTTTGATGACATTATGGTTGATGGGAGACACAAGGAATATTTTACATGCTTGATTATGTATATTATGAATACAAGTATGTTACACATGTATGCCTTTTTTTTATGATGATGGTATTCTCGAAGATGCCATATTTATATATATTTTATCACATAGGAGTTACAAGGTTAATGGAAATATTTTATGGACGTAGTCGGGGACCCTACCTACCAATGTAATATTAATTAATTAAAAATATCCCTTCAAAATGCCTTCACCTAAAATAAAGGAAAAAGAAGTTTAATATAACAAAAATATTAGTTATGAGGCAGTTTTACCCTCCAACTACCCAAGGGGAGTATACAACTAAACAAAATGCATAGAAGGGAGATGGAAAATACTAGCGAGGAATAGTATGCATGAGTTTTGAAATTTGTCATTTTTCCTTTGATTTCTTTATTCTAGAGTACTAGAGCTTACTTGTTTTGGTGACAGTAGGAATCCTTTCGGGAATGACAAGGAGAAAGTGAGCTCATGAAATTTTTGGTTCTTTCAATAGGTTGTTGTTTATTTATTACACTAATTAGTGTTGTTAGAAGGTCTAATATTTGGTCATATTCATGTTATCTGGTACATTTTTTGCAGAAAACATTGTTGATCTAATATTATCGAAATAGTCCATGTTTCCCAAAATTTTTCCTTGCTTGATTATTTGGCATTTCAAGTGTCTTTGTATGCGTTTTGTTACATATTAGACATTATGAAGTTGATTTTTGGTCCTGATTCTCGCAAGAATCGACCAAAACAATAGTTTTTACTCATATTTTTATTAATATAACCAGTAGTTGACAACTTATATTTTTCCAGCATATTTCTCTAATAATGTTACTTTATATCCTTAATTTCTAAGAGCAAAGTTCTCTGATATTATTGGCTGAAAATTATTAGTCAACCTAAATCATATTTTATAACGTACATGTGTGGTCTTATGGTTGCAAGGTATGATCTTAAAAATATACATGTATTTTATTCTTGAGTTTGTTTAAATTTCAGTTTATTTATTTTCAATAATGTATACAGTTGTCTATATGGTTTCTTTTCTATTTATTTCATTATTGTAAATAGTTTTTCTCTGTTTTATTGTACAAATTAGTTGTAAGTAGTAGTAATTTAATTCTGGACATAAAACCTTGGGCCTAGTCCCATTATATCATCATCCCAATGAGATTCAAGGGTGTCAATAGTGAAGCATAAAAAATTTCACGTTAACACAACCCAATATGAACTCCAATTGTAATAAATGACATCTTCTCAAATCCAACTAGATTAAATGTAGGTAGTGAGGGGACAACTGCATCAAATCGAAGACCCACTCGAGATGTCTGCACTTCAAGAGTAACATGAACAAAATTTCTTTATCCATTTTTCCCAAGTCCTCCTCCAGTATATCCCATGTTTATCAAAAATCAGGATCCAATACCGGTAGTATGCTTTTGAAGTTGGGTGACACAAATGTAGTTGATGAAACACAATCATCAACATTAAGATTGCTAAAATCAAGATCATGAAAGATGGAATAAGGTGAGCCTCTCAACATTTTATAGGTGATTGACTTCTTTTTCAAGTGTTTGTTTGCACTCTTGTAAGTGTTGAATATTCTCATTTTTCTCAGTTAACTGCTGCAACAAGGCACCATGATCTTCTTTCAAAGTTTGATATTGATCAAACTATGTCTTATTATCTTCTCGAAGAGGGTATACTTCTTCACAAAGAATTTCCACAGAGTATTTTAATAAGCAACCTCACTTGTTTGTTGATAATTTTTCTCCTCTAGCTTGCAAATTTTCTTCTTCAAGACATAATTTTCTGAATTAGATATAGACTCAACTTCCTCCTCCATATCATCAAGAAGGCCAATCTTGGTCTAAAATTCATTTGGAAGATTTTGGAAATACTTTCCCTTGGTTGACTCCAAATTATCAACCTTCCTAATTTTTTTATCCATTGTATTTTGGAATCAATTATTAAGTGTTGCATTCTCTGCTTATAATAAGAAACAACTAAGTATAATTGAAGGACCTTATTGTGAAGCTAATCAACTTCCTTTTTCTCATGAAGTTACTACAATATTTTACCCATTGTGAAAAAATTGGTTAGAATAATTTGGTAAGTGAACTCAATAGCAATAGCCCCTAAAATCTTGCATAAATAGGTCTTGTTTGAAAACATAAATCCAATTCTCTCTGCAAGAAAGCCACAATCTAAGAGATAAATACCATGATCTACAATCAATGAAGGACCACACAAGCGAAACCAAAAGAGGTATGGAACCACACTGAAGCAAACTCATAAGTATTTCAACTATATAAATCCAAATATCATTGCCTTCCAACAACAATCAAATATTTGTTTATTTCACACTTCAAAAGCCCCATATCCATATGCTTGAACATTTTTATTTTGGTTTGCTATATAATAGTAAACCCAAAAACGTTCTTAAGCCAAGATAAATATATTTTTATTTGAAAAGGTCCTTTAATATTTCAATCCAAAAAATCCTTGCCCAAAGTTGAGTACAAAGCCTTGCCCTAAAAAATCTTGCAAATGAATGTGTTAATAATAGTAAAAAAAATATCCCTAATATGAATTTGTAAAAAAAGAACTGAGCATAGTCAAGAATCTCTAACACTTGCAATGTTTTTGAGAGGATGACTTGAGATTGAAGCAAAAGGATGAACTCATTGAGATTTGGGTAGAGAAATTTTGAAAACTTTGAGCCCGATTCCCTATCAAAGATATGGAAAATGCATATGAAGCTAAGCCCAGATACAATCAAATAGAAGTGGGAGTTCTGTAAAAAAATAGTTGGCGAAGGACAACTAATTCAATCGGATTCTGAATTATCTGATATAAGTGGTGGTGTTCCAATCATGCTCCAAGAGAGACTTGAACCATCAACAACCAGGTAATCATAGACCATTGTCAAGTCTCGAGATATAAACCATGGAATTAGATCGATAGATTTGTTAAAAAATTAAAGAATCCACGCAGATTGAAATACGCTAGTAGTGTGTTACTTTAGGTATATAATCCTTAGCCGAAACTACAAATCCAATCGCTACACATTCAAATTAGACACATGTTTGGAAAATTTCTGAGACAAACTCTAATAAGGGGAACTATAAATGCACATGATAAAATTATATTTATTAGTAGAGCCTGACTAAGACCAAAGCCTATATCTACCAATCTGAAGCTTGGATTAATGCCTCAAGGGTAGAAACTAAATCAAGCCTTAATGAGCAGTGGTGGAGTGAGCTGCCATATTGAGGAAATTTGATCTCACTCACACAAGTCTATATATCTCTTGCATCCACATCACGATGTTTCCAACAACAACTTTCACTCATGTAAGTTAGATACCCTGCAATGCCATTGAAATATGGAAGAAAATAAAAGAGATAAAGAAAAATGTTTCCAACAACAACTTTCACTCATGTAAGTTAGATACCCTGCAATGCCATTGAAATATGGAAGAAAATAAAAGAGATAAAGAAAAAATGAAAATTCATCAGGGAAAAAATGCCTGCTCTGATACCATGTAGGATCTTTGAATTACTCACTTGTATGAAAAATACATAGAGATGTCTTCCATTTATAGCAATGGAAGATGTACATTGCCCACTAAAGATATTTATGACAATTTGGTAAATAAGAACCTTACGTGAGATTTCATCTCACAAAACTTAGCTCATTGGAAAAGTACGCAATGGAAAATAGTAATCCTAACAATTGTCATGTTAAGGTTCCATGATGTTACATTAAAATAGTAATAAATATACTTACATTAAAAACTAAAAACATACAAGTGAGCTTTAGAGTAAAAAGTTTTTGAATTGAAATTAAACTTAAAAATGTTGCTAATTTTATTACATGGAAATAATAATAACAATAAGTTACTTTTAATTATGGTTTGTTGATGGAAATAAATAAAAAATGTCTACTTAAGTTTAAAATAAGAATAATAATGAATATGATAGATGTAACATGTTGATTGAGGAAATATGCTATGCGGAATATGGCTTTAGGTGACTAGGGTTTCCTTAGCCGCTGAAAGTTTTCTTATAGGTATGAAGCAAGCTTTGAGCCCATTTGGATGGTGACACCACAAATACATGGATTGTCGTGCAAGGCATGACTCTATTGCTTTGAGACCCCTCAATCTTGTAGCTTCACTCATTTCCAGTATCGATCATGTCTGCTCTTTATTGGAGTGTTTTTTTCATTGTGCCATGGAGGAGGACATAGAATTTAGAGCCCTAGTGTAGGATTAAAAACCTTGGGGGATTGCTTCTATCCCCAAAAAAATTGTGAAGAAATTAGCTGGGATCCTTGAGGTGGAACTCTCTTAGAAAAAGTGTTGGTCGAAAAGTTTATGGGATTTTGGTTTCGAATGCAAAAGATGTTGAAAGGCTTCAAGGTTAGGTAACTTTTTTTATAGTTGGAAGGGGTTTCTATGTCTTTTTGTTTCTCAATAAAGTGGAAAAAGGTTTGGTTCTCTAATCAGGTGTGTATTTCATGGGGTCTAGAGGCCTCTTTATCACTCCATGGACTCTAGATTTCAATCTAGATTTTGAGATCACTGTTGTGTCGGCGTGGGTTCGACTACCACACGTCCCTCTTCATCTTCAGGGTCTCGATGCACTAAAATATATTGGAAACAAGTTGGGCCTCTACCTAGATAAAGAAAAACCAAAAGGAAGTCATTTTTCTTGTGCCCACATTTGTGTTGAGGTAAACCTCAATGAAGGTTTACCGAAGGTCCTAAAGAAAAATTTTGGAGAATGGAGCCATATCTAGGAATTGGATTATGAGAAGATTCCTTTCAAATACATTGACTCTCATACACATGGGAACTTTGCCAAAAATTTCCCCCATTGAAAAAAAGATGAGCAGGCCCAAGCCCCTATTTTTAAAAAGGAGAGTTTCCAGCCAACAAAAAATCGAAGAAGGAATCAACGGAACAAGGTTGGAGCCCCAGAGAAATCTATTGAAGTAGATATAATACCAGAAAATTCCTTCAACAAAAAATCTTTTGAGGCTCTTCAAGATCTAAAACAAGAAGAAGATAACCCTATGGATGAATCCCCAAACGAGGATAAGGGAAACACAAAATTGTTGGTGGAAAATGAAGAGAAAGCCCCTTCATGGGTCGACCCTCCATATCTAAAGTCATATTTTGAGCAAAGAGCATTGGAATTGACACCCTTTGCTCTTGTGGAGATGAAACATCTACCCCAAAGTTTTACCAGAAATATACGACATTTAGAGTAACTCATGCAAAATCATGCATGTGAGACAATGCTGAAAAATCCTTCTCCTTGGATGCAGTGGAACCACCCCTCACAAAAGGAAAGAAATCCAATAAAGAAAAGTGGGACAGTGAAACAAATTTTAACTTGGCTTCAAGATCCCAACTCTGCCTGGATTCTCTGCTCTAAAAGCCTCCTAAATAGCTCAATGTATTGTTTTTGAATTCTCTTATGCTCGCAATACGAAATAATTTACTCTTGTCAAAATGTAGAAGGACTGAATATTAATACTTGCTGAAAATGCAGGGATTTGTCTCTCATGAATTTATTCATTACCTCAATGGAAGATCCCATATAAAAATGACAATATATTGAATTCCTTGTATATTTTTTGTGATCGAACACAAATCTTATAAATTTTTTCTCAAAGCTTTCAATGAATATGATATGCATGAATAAACATTAGTAATTTATATTTTATGAACAAATGTGGATATATAAATTAGTACATTTCATATTATTTTTGAATATAATATGTTTTTTTTTAACAATTAAATGATTTACAAATATCAAACATAATATATTTCCAATTATTGAACCTGCACGAAGTATGAAGTGATTACCAAAAGATATAGGTATTAAATAACAATGCCTCTTATTTTTCATTTTTGTTGAATAATACTCTTTTCTTTTTTCTTTTTCTTTTTTTTCAGAAAGAAAAAAAACGCTGTATATTAGATATAGCAGTGCATTAACCCAATCATTACATTCTTAGCTGTACTCAACGAGAAAAACAGAAAATCACAACCACTGGTTGTAAGATACCCTTCTAAGCAAGAAAAGGCAATCTAATGGATAGTGGCATACAAAATCTCGAGGGGAATAATCCCGTCCCCTTCATGAATTGATACCATACATCCTTGCATGTAAGAAAAGACATAAAAAGATAGAGAAGAAGACAAAATGATCAAGGGATAATCTGAAAATGACTGTCATGCAAATCTATATTGAAAATGCTGGACAGGAGATTAAGTAGGATATAGATTGCCGACGCATTTGAAAGTTCAGAGAAATCCATAATCCGGTGTGGACAGGCTCGCTTGATGTAAGGCTAGAATAATCTCCCAGAATAGCATGCCTGAAAAGATTGAACAATATCCTAGAATAGCGTGCCTGAAATGATTGAGCTGGACAGCTCTGCTTCACCCTTGCCAAAAGGGATGTATTTCTTGGCCGATATAGTTCCGCCTGATATATAAAGTGTACCAAACTAAACTGGAAATGTAAGATAAGCTTGCTAGAAGATACTGGCTTGCTTGATACCATGGACATCTTGGTTATGGAATTGGCATGGAAGTGTCCCAGATCTGATTACCATCTCTGAAATGAACCACCTGCAAAAACCCAAAGTTAGCTTTGATACCTTTTTTTGATAACGAGTCAGCTCGCGTGTTATTTTCTCTGTATATATGGTTGATAGGCGGGCAATTCAACCTGTGCCATAATCTTAGAGCCCTTTGGAGCCATCCGAACAAAATCAGGTTCATCATATATATGCTGTTTGTTATCCACCCAATAACTAACTTGGAATCTCCATATATGTTGACATCCTGCAATTGTAAGTTGGTGGTCGCTAGAAGGCCACCCCATAGGGCCATGATCTATGCTTCGTTGTTGGTCCTGGGCCCTCCATTCCAAAAAATGTGAATCCTTTCTCGCTGTGACAACTTGATCCATGCACCACATCCCGTAATGCCCTCCTCACATGCCCCATCGAAAAAAATGGCTGGGATGGATATCTCATGTGGTCTAATACGAAAAGAGCCATCCAGGACCGAGACATCAGGAAGAGGCCGCTCGTCAATCCATCTCATAACAGCTGAAAAAACTCGAGAAATATCAAAAGGCCTACTTTCAAATATCAACCTATTTCTCACCAGCCAGGCCTCCTAGATGATAAAAAGGGGAGCGATTTGAACTTGCCTTTCAGCTTATCCCAGTCGAGAGTAGCAGAAATAAAATCCTTTGCAGTCCACGAAGGATTCATGATATATGTGCTAAACAGATTCCACAACCTAGAAACCACTGAACACCAGAAGAATAGATGTGCAATGTTTTCTTCTTCACAACATCATATAGCACATATGCTAGGCCCATATTGTCCCTGCTTAATAAGATTATCCCACGTAAGAACCTTGCCACACCAAACCAACCAGCCGAACAGAGTGATCTTAGTGGGGATATTTCGATGCCAGAAAGGATAGAAGATCTTAGAAGACTGATCCTCATATAAAGAGTAATTGATGCTTCGATATATATCCTTCACGATCACAGAGTTGTCTTTGATAGGCCCATCCCAAATAATCTAATCTCCCCCTTGTGCATGACATAGACCAAAATTTCTTATGCAATTTTGAAATTGATCCCATTCGACTGCATCTTCTCCAACTAATCCCAATTGATGTGCAGTTTTGAAAACAAGGGCGTCAAATGACCAGATATGAATAGTCTGCGAAAGGAAAATAATACCCCTGTGTGAAAGTCGGTGCAGTAGGCGTGGCGAAGGGCCAGAGTGCTGCGGCAGAGTAAGTATGTTCTTGAAGCCTAGCGGGATACGACCACCATCCCGAAAGAGCCATGTCAATCAGTCAGCCACATGACCCAAAACTTTTTTAAAACTCCACCAAATGATTGATATGGACCGAGGGAAAGAGAACTCCTGGCAGATGAGTTGATGGAGGACGTCACCATCGATATATTTGCATCTAATGATAGCATTCAAAATACTATTCCCATTAATAGCCCTCCAGAAATATTTGACTAGCAAAGCCTTATTGAAGACACGAGTGTTCAGTATGCCCCATCCTTTCTGGTCTTTGAGCATGCATAAAATTTCAAACCTGCATAGATGATATTTCTGCACCATATTGGAACCCCCCCATAGAAGCTAGGCAATAATTCTATTGATCATAACAACAATCAGTTTAGGCGGATAAAAAATATGTCCCCAGAAGACCATCAACTGAGATAAAACCGCCTGAATCATTATAAGGCGACTACCTATAGACAACCATCTGTGAGTCCATCTGCAGATCCACGTCTTGAATCTATCAATCAACCACATCCAATCCTTGTTCTTGTAACCACAAGGTTTTATTTTGTATCCCAAGTAATTAAAACCATCATATGCCAACCTACAACTAACTCCCAAGAAGCCAACAATGAAATAAATCTCCTGGAAATCACCATTTTCATAGATAAGAAAATATTTTCCCTTGTTAATACCTAAACCAGTTGCAGTTTCAAACCTTATTAACATATAATGAATATAAAACCAGTGATTCCTAATAAGGTAGCCAAATAATAATATGTCATCCACAAACAGGGAGTGTGATGAAGATACAAAATCTGAAAAGGAGAATCCCTTAATGAACCCTTTTTGCTCGACACTATGCATAATCTTACTGAAGTCATCCATGATGAGAATGAAAATGACTGGAGAGAGAGCACATCCTTGTCGCAGACCTTTGCCAGCATCAAAAAATTGAGTCGGAATACCATTTACAATGACTGCATATCTAACCGAGGAGATACAGGACATGATCCATCTGATGATCCTTAAAGGCAGACCAATCTTGAGCAAAACTAGTCTGATATAAGACCAGTCCAAGGAGCCATATGCCTTGTGAAGATCAAATTTCATCACAACTATCTCCCTTTTTTCTGAGTGCATAGAGTGAAGCACCTCCTGTGCTATGTCAATTGCATCATGAATAGATCGCCCTTGTAAAAATCCATATTGTTCCATTGAAATGTGGCTTGATAAAGTTCCTTTTATACGATTTGCAATGATCTTTGAGGTGACTTTAAAAATTAGATTACAGAGAGCTATCATCCTGAATTCAGAAAAATATTGGGGATCGACTGCTTTTGGAATTAGGGCAATAAAAGTTGAGTTTAGGTTTGCAGGGATATATCCCCAAGTCCGGAACAGTTCCACTATCTCTGTAATTCAACACCCAATAAATAAAAAAAGAAGATGAAAAATTCCACGGGCCATCCATCCGGCCCCGGACATTTGTCATGAGAGAAAGATTTCAGGACCAAAAGGACTTCATTCCTAGTGATACTCTCATATAGTGATCTAATATCCTCTTCATCAAACATCCTTGTGATATGATCCAACAACCAACTCTGATTATCTGCATTGATCCTTTGATCTTTCTGGTAAAAAGTAGAGAAGTGACTGAGGGCTTCTCTTTGAATCTCTAGAGTTGTAATAGCATAACTATCATCTGACCTTTTAATGCGCCAAATTGAATTTTTGTTATTTCTGTCGTTTGCACATTTATGAAAAAATTGAGTATTAAGATCACCCTCCTTTAACTAAGTGATTCTACTTTTGAGTTTCCATGTGATTTCCTCTATTCTCAAAATCTCCCTTTTCCTGATCCCCAATTGTTTGAGAATACCATATGAAGTTTCATCTAGGATGCAGTCCGAGAAACTTGTGTAAATTTCCTCAATCTGCTTCGATATGGCATGTAACTTAGCCTTGAGGGCCTTCTTCTTTCGAGTCTCCCATTCTTTGGAAGCCTTTTTAATCTTCTGCAATTTGAAATGAAAATGGTCCCAACCCATGAGATCCGCCACCTCCTCTTTGTCTTGCCACAACCTCTTAATAAGGTTTACATAATCATCATCCTCCAACCATACTCGGTTGAATTTGTAGGGCCTCCCCTTGATCTCACCACCTGTGTTCCAAGATAATAAAATCTACAGGTGATCCGAGATGTCTGAGACCAAAACTACTGATTTGGGAACCCCCCACATATCCATCAAGTTGTCTTTTACCATAGCCCTATCCAACCTTTTACTAATAAAATTATCACCCGCCCTTTTTTTTGTCCACGTGGGAATCATAGGAAGTGGCCTGATATCGATCATGTGATGAGAATTGAACATGTCATTCATATAATTGGATAGGGGATCCAAACGGACTCTAGTGCCCCATATTTCAACCGCCAGAAAGGTGGAGTTAAAATCTCCCATTATGATCAAGCTTGGCAACGAGAAAATACCCGAGGCTTGCATTCGGTTCCAGAAGGAGAGCCTATTGTTATATGGTGCGTAGATATTTATTATGTTGAGAGAACCTTCCATACCCTGAAGATGACCATATAACATAATTCCGCCAAAAAAAATGTAAGCCTTGAAAATTTCCCTTTTCAGATTCCAAATGGCAATCATACCCCCCGAATGCCCATTTGAATCCACAGCCACCACAATCATACCACCCTGCTTTAATTCTTAAAAAAAAGTTAATAGATTTCACCCGACCACATAAAGTTTCCTGTCCCAGAAAAATGATGGGATCCTTCTAAGAAATAAGATCCCGAAGGCAATGAAATTTGGAGGCATCGCCTAACCTCCTGATATTCATTGAAATGATATGAGTCATGGGGTAACCACATCAGGGTTGCTTGCTCTAAGCGCCCTAAAACTCCCACAAGTGCCTTCACTTGCAGCAATGGGGATATCAGGGAGATTCTCGTCATTATCCGAGAACAAAGAGATAGATTTTACTTTACCTCGAAATTGTTTGTTTGCAGCGTTAGATTTTTTCCTGATGGTGATATTGGATGACAGGGAAGGGGTGATACGAGTATCACTGGATATGGTGGGGGGGTTGTCAAAAACAGTGAGAGCTGCCAAGTATAAATTAGGATTACCCATAAGTGATTCTATGTCACTCCCAACTAAGTTCCTAGGGGAGTCAGAAAGGAGTACAGGGTCAATAGGTTCAGATGATATTTTAGGGGACAGAGGGGACCCCCCCGAAATGACCTCCAGCCGAACAACGGATGGTTCCCCAACAGAGAAATTCGTAGACTGAAATAGAGGGGGGTCAGCAGTAGGATTTGTGAGATCGGCAGAAGGATTTGAGACAGCGAATGGTTCCCCAACAGAGAAGTTTGTAGACTGAAATAGAGGGGGATCAGTAGTAGGATTTGTGGAGATGGCAGAAGGATTTGAAACACAAGGATTAGACATCTCCTGCCCGAGAACATTTGGAGGACTGATAGTTATATTGGTGGGCTCATGATTAGACATGGGTTCCAAAACCCTAAACATGGATTGAGTAGAACTATTAATATTAGAATCCCTAATCGCCCCCTCATTTAAGAGAACAGTTCTATCATTTTGTCCTTCTGCAGATACATACACGTCATCATCAGAAGATGAGGAAATAGGATTACCTGATGCGAATCCGCCAGAAGTACCAGAGGCAGCAAGATTTTGTCGACTACCACCTGCACTGGCCAAAGCAGCGCCAACATGTTCAACGTGGAGCCGAAAGGGATAGTTCTCCCTAAGGTGTCCGGTCATGTGGCATATAAGGCACCTAAATGGAATTCCCCATAAATCTATGCGTTGACGATGGCGTCTATTTCCCTAGATTAAGTCCACGTCCCCAGGTAAACCCCTCGCGAAGTTCACCTTGACTAGAAGCCAAGCTATTCTTTTATCACCCGCACCTAGAATACTTGGATCACTGTATTTGGTACACCCAATGGAGTTACCAATATCTTGCAGATCCTTGAGGGTCCAAAACTCGAGCGGGAGTCCCAAAAACTTCACCCACACAACCCGACTCCGCAGAGCCTCCATGATCGGGTTGAAACTCAGATACCATGGGACAAGTTGCATGAAACTTCGTCCCCTCACCCATGTCCTACCAATGAGACACATCTTTCTCATCCATTAAATTGATACTGAACCAACCATTAAGGAGCATGCTGAATTTTTGCGTGTAACTGATGATAGGATTCCAGAACTATTTAATCCAACAAGTCATGTTGAAATCACTGTTATCCGGGAACATCCATCTACCTATCACAGCCTACTTCTGTAGGCTCGCCACCCTCCCACACAGATCCTCATAATCTAAGTTGACCTCCTTTATCTCCATGTTGTGCTTGTAATAGTTTTTCTTATGCCTGCCTCGCCCATAGTGTCTTTTCCCTTTTAGACATCCATGCACGTTCACCACATCACTAGGGAAATTCCTGATAGCTTGTCTGATGATAAATTCATCCACTTCCAAGTCGCTTGAATGTCTTTGTTTAGCAGCGAGAGATGCTTCAATGAACTCCCCGTGGGCAGATATACTCGAAAGAAGTCCAGATGACAAGTCCGCCATTGCAAAACGGGCGGGAAGATCAAAACAAGTGCGCTTGAGAATTTCAGAATGCCGTCACTGTGATACTGACAATGAAATTTGGATTAGGTGAAATAAAACGACGGTCTCTGAAGAGGCACATATCAATCCTTAGGCAAGGTGCCAACCATGAACCATCCAAGCATCCTCCACCTCAGTAGTTGTCGACCCAAAATGATGAGATATCATCCGTACTAAAGCCACATCCGCAATCTAGAATGACCATATAAAGATACCTCCAAACATTCGAAATTCCAATTCCCTTTGTGGACAATACTACAAACTTCCCAGAAGGTCAAAACTGACAGCTGACAGATGTCAGGCCCCAGACTTTCAGTGGAAACCTTGCAGCTAGCTGCCACCTAAAGAGACCAATAACCAAAGGGTGCCAATAACCTGGAGAACGATGAGAGAAATAATAGAATAATCCTCGGAAAAGGAGGGAGTCCATAGGCATTAATGGAAACATAATCCCAATGAGGAAACCATAGAATAATGCGTCATCATGCTTTGTAATCTACCTTGCCAACCCAACCCCCCTTAAATAGCTACCGCCACTGTCCAAAAAATGACTAAGACTCAGAGAGAAAGAGCCTCGAGATGTCCAGCATATGATAACAAAGTCCCGGAAGGTCAAAACTAACAACTGACCAGCTTCAGACCATGATCATTCGATGGAGAAACCATAGGAAGGGATGTCAGCATACCATGTAAACCAATCCGCCAACCCAGACCCCCATAAATAGCTGCCGCCATTGTCCTAAGAGAATTTGATACCCAGAGAGAGAAAGAGCCTCGAGAGAACCCTTCTATGATAGCAAGAAAGTCAGTTTACCTACTCCATCAGAGGGATATCAGATCCCGGAATACCAATTCAAATTAACCAGTTAGCATGTCGAAAAATAACTTTACGGGAAACTTGTCACCGGAAAAACCAGGCCAATAGCAACCTCAACACTAGACATGGCAGCAACAACAACACATGCATCCGGGAAGAGACCACCACTTCTTGCACAAACGAACACTGGAGCTCTTGCATAGGCGAGATATGATGATGGAATCCACCCATTTACACCATAATGAATACTATCGACTCTCCCGGCGTGAGTCTTGTGCTATTGATTCCGATGACAAGTCCTGGGAAGAAGATGAGTGGTGTAGACTACAGTCCTCGTGGCTTAACATCAGACTTATGTACCAAATATATGGCTTTGAGAATAATAATGGCGATAAAAACTAATACAGAGGTCATGCAAACCTCAATGCCCTCTGGAAGACTCATGGAAACCTCAATAAAAACTCATGGAAGCTGTAGTCCTCCACCTTTAGCTTGTAAGCCGCAACGAAGCAACTCTCATTGTCGATAGCCGAAAGCAGGCCCCTTGTGTTTACAGACATTGTATTTTTGGACTATGTACCCTGTTCAGAGCCTTAGGATCTGGGATTCGAGGAATGTTAGGTTTACGTGTATATGACTTCTGCATATTGGTACAAAAGATGCCATGTGAGACAAATGCCAAGGATTCATCGAAAGAGTTCAACATTTCTTTCCCTTGTTCTAGGGTGTTAGCTGTCATTGGATTTGTACTCATGGAAGCAAAGGGCGCATGCTTTAAAGCCAGACTTGTCCACTTTGTGAGATAGAGCAATGGATCTTTGCGCAACACATGCGTTGCGTCTCTTATTTGTGATGAGGACGATGATTTCAGGGCCATTTCCATGCCTGCAAGATATTGCTTCAGTTTGCCACACTCTTTGGTTAAAACTCTCACTGATCGTAACCATCCTATCGATGGAAGCTCCCACTTTAAGTCTGCTGGTTGACCAGGATCATAATATTAAAGCTTTTATGTTCTTTATTATATTATATTATATTCTATTGCTTTTATGATCGGATTTGTATTAATGGTAGCATATTTTAAGACCAAACTTGTTCTATCTTGTGAGATAGAGCAATAGATCTTTTACCAAACTTGTCCATTTTGTGAGATAGAGTAATAGATTTTTGAGTAACATTTTATTGGTGTTTATGACTTAATAGAATAGTTTGGATGATAGTTTTTTTTTCTTGTAATTTAGATTTTTAAAAATTAGTAGTGTTTTTTTTTGCTTGTAATTTATATTTTCAAAAATCTTTGCCAAATTCTTTTATAATCTTACTGAAATTTTTGAGATATTTTATGAAATATTTTATTATCTTACTAAAATTTCTAAATTATTCTATTAAAATATCATTTCATGTGTTGCGTTTTTTTATTTGTGATACTAATTTCAGGACCATTTCCACTTTGCAAGATATTGCTTCAGTTTTCCATATTATTTGCTTAAAACTCTCACGGATCATAGCTATCCTTTTGATGGAAGCTCCCACTTTAAATTTACATGTTGCATAGGATCATAACATGATTATATTATATTCTATTGTTTTTAAACAATATATTTTTTCATGTATAAATATAATGATTAATGGATAATTCTAAATTTTCATGTATAAATATAATGATTAATGGATAACTATATTGAGAAACGAATAGGTTTATATTTAATTAATTTTTTTTGACAATGTAAAATTTGGAAAATTCTTTAATTTAAAAAAATAAATATTTATGAATATATATTTAATTTTAAAATATCAAATTGAATTGAAGAAAATGGGTCAAAATGTTAAAAAAATATATGAAAAAGGAAAAATGATAACTTATTTTAAAATCTTCAATTTACACTTATAACATTGTAGATAGTTATTAATATTAAACTTAGTCAATTTTACTTCAATTTTTAAATATATGAAGTAACCACTTTTTTTTTCCCCCATAAGATAAAATTATTTTGTTAGAAACCAAGACAATACTGAGAGGGGGTGAATCACTAATATGATAATTTTAAAACTTTCTTTCACAAAGTAAGGAGTACTAAAAACATCAATAATCTCTTTAATAACTATTCAAGTAAGCATCAACAAAAGAAGCATGTATTCAACACATAAAACTTTGATATTGTCTTCATTTACTTTCACAAAGACAAGCTTCAACTTGTTGTTACAATGTTCTCTAGCATCCACGAGAAGGAAGCTACTACTCCCTAATTTATGAGCTACCAATGAAAGAAGCTACTACTCCCTAATTTATTAACTAGCATTGAAAGGAGCTACTACCCCTAATTTATCAGCTACCATTGAAGTAGCTACTACCCATGATTTATCAGCTGCTACTGAAAGGAACTCCAACCCCTAATTTATCGGTTTCTATTTAAAGGAGGTCCAACCCTTTATTTATTAGCTGCTACTGAAAGGAGCTTCAACACCTGAATGTTTATCAACCACCACTAGAAGGAGCTACAACCACTGATTTATAAGTTGCCATTTGCTTGACCTCCTTAATTCATTTTTCATTCCATTTTCAAACTCAAATCATGAAGGCCACTCTCTTTCATACAAAAAATAAATATATCCTCAATCACACACCATAATCACCACAAAGTGAACTTCAAGAATCTTTGATCACTAATCAATTCACCACATACACCAACAACAACATCAATGACCTTCTTGCTAATTCAATTATGATTATAAAGAACTAAAGTTGTATTTTTAGATTTAGAACTTTAGTTAAGTTAAGTTATTTAACTTGCATGAATTCATATTTTCCACTTATGTTCCACTTTTGTGAAGTCTTCTTAATGTCTTAAAGCTTTTTTCAATCTCTTATCTACTGTCCCGAGGTGAGAAACTGCGTTTAACTGTTAATTTCCTCAATTATGGAATATTTACAGGGCTTAGTAGTGAATTTGTCTCTATTTCTAACTTTAGCTGGCTTACTAAATTTGGTTGAACTGCAAAATAATCCACCAAATGTGCCCATGCCCCCAAATATATTTCAACTCATTCATGCACATCTTAACCAAGTTATAATGAATAACCAGTTATGGCTAAACTTCCAAATATGGAACAAATTCACCAAATTCAATGTTTCCAACTCATTTATGCTAGGACCGTGCTCTCAACCACATAACATGCACATAACCAAGTCATTGAGTGAGCACTTAGCCCCTGACATTATTTCCTCGACCATTACTATTGGAGGACCTTCATTTACCACTGGGATATCTCCATCATGGTTGTGTGTCATGGTGATGTGTCTCTGGTGGTCCACACGCCACACACACTAACCAATCAAGGAAATTCCACGATGACCTTTCAATTCCAAATCGTATGCCACCATATCATGACGCTCTCACACACTGGAGAAATAACTTGTGGCTCTTTCAGAAACCATCAAGGTACCTGAACTTCCAAGGACCAGGGTGACATGTCCCTACTACTGACATGTCTACCACTTGTGTCTACCACATTGCGACACATAATTAGATGACTGGTGCAACGTGTTACCCATTTCAACCCACTTGGCCACACAAAAATGCCAAATATGCATGCCACATGTTATGCCCTTGTTGGTGCCACATCATATTGACATCATGTTGCCACTATGTATTCTTTTTCTAATAAGATCGTGTCATGTGTCCTCCTTCAGTTGGTCCGCATGTCATCAAGAGTACTGAGGCAAGGGGGTATTGGGCCTTGGTTTTTTTGTTGTTTTTCTTCCTTAAAAAATTTAAAGGCCAGCATGGGAATCTTTACTACACTTGATAGGAAATGTTTCCTCGCCCTGACAATAAAAATTGGAGCTCCCTTTGATCCCTCTAGGGATGAACCGTCGGGGTGATGTTTCAGGTTGGTCCCCTAATTCACCAATCAATTCTTGTGTATCATCCACATCCTCCTCCTCTTGCATCTGGCCACGTCTTCCGGGTGTTGCATCATCCTAGACGATAGGACATGCGCCTACCTTGGAAAAATCCAGGGAAAATCCATCGGTGTTACGTTTCCCGCATGGGACCTGTGATGTCCCTCATGAGATTATGACTAGTCCACCTACTGGCCCACATGGAGGCACTTGTCACCTTTACATTGATTTTTATACGAGCCCCATGGCCCAAAAACACCAAACTTTTGACTTTTACCCTCTGAAAATTGACTGACCATATTTTTTGATCTAGGAAGTATTTTTCAGACTTCAATATACTGTTGGAAAGCTCTTTCCAAGTGCTATCAAATTATATAATTTCTATGTGCATATGATGATCCAAAATCTTTCGCTTGAGATGTGTTAAATAATTACATGTGAAAATTGGAGCTTAAACAAGAAACTTTAAAAGCATAAACATAAGAAGAGAGAAACAATTAACATCATTCAAGAAGACACAAAATTGATATTGGAGTTTGTCCAGGAGGGACTACGTCTCCGAGCCTTGCTCAAATAGTGGAAGGCCCTCTTTCATTAAGTGGCAAAAAATGAAAGTACAAGTATAAAATGCAAAATTACACCCTTATACCTCCATAGCTGAAAGTGCCCGACAATTGAAGTCCTCTGATGAATAAATGGAGTACAACACCGTTGGATTCGTGGCGTCAAGAAGTACATAATCCATATAAAATTTTCCTGAATCTAGAAAAGTGAAAATTTGACCCCTTTGGAAATGGCTCAGATCATGGTTCCACCCCCCTCTTGCACAGTGCTCCTCGTCCCACTGTCTCGATTTCGTGCCTGCTCCTGACTTTCTTGGGCGCACTTATGAAATGAAAAGTTTATATAATGAAGAGGTTGGTGGAATTCCAAAAGGGAGTCATTGGGCGAATGGTTAGAGATCCTTGGTCTGTGGGAGAGGGGTCGGGTGGTCAAACCCCACCCCCTTCGAATTAAGGCAGAAAACATTTTTATTAACTGCGCATTTCATTTTTTTAAACCTACTGTATTAGTTTGAGGATAAGTGGGGGGCTGGGCTCGCATTGGGCGGCCCGCCCCGCCTTTTCTGCCGATTGAATGAGCATGTGGCAATATTGGTCGGGTTCACAATCCCCGCCAACCATAATATATATGAGTTTACCGTGACATGGGGGGGCGACGGGATCATGGCCGCCGACCCCCTTATTTTAATAATATTTTTGTTATGTCATACGGTGGGGTTGACGGGGTTTGGCCACCCATCGACCCTCTTTTATATATTTTTTGATTTTATAAAACAAACTGGCGATTTTGAAAAATCCGGATTTTGACCGAAGGAGTCAAATTATCCATCCCACAATTTCGCCCGGAACACGGCCGGATTTGTTCGGAATTTGGTGTCCTAGTTTCTACAAAATTTTTGCCTCCTTAAGCTACCAAGTCACCAAGTCAACCCTCAAACTTTGACTACTCCTAACTCCTTCATACAGACTCAGAATTGAGTGCCTTCTACGCCGTTGGAATCAGAAAGACACTATATTAAACTTGACACTAATTTTGTCACATTCCAAACACTTTTATTTTTAAGCCTTTGTACTTAAGCCACTTGTACTTGGACCTGTTCGATCCACATAGATCATTCCTCCCACTAAAGATCTTTTGGACCCAAAAAGCCTTATTAATCAACAGGAAGGTGAGGGAATTGCTCCCTCACCTTCTCCTTTTCAAGCCATATAGCTTTACTTGGGTGCATCCCTTTGAAACCAACACGAAGATATTCCACATATCCTCGTCGTGAAGTCCTGGTTCTTTGATCGAGAATGATGTCTTCTGGAAATTCATCGAGATACTCTGGTGCAAAGTCATCCATTGTAGGAACTGATCCTACCTCCTTGGTGTCCATAATCAATGGTGGGTCATAGACTTTCAGATTCTTGACATTCATGACTGAGTACATCTGGATGTATACAAGCAAATTGGTAAATGGACCATACCGGATTAGTCGCAATTTCTTGCCTTCCCCCTTCATTGGATCCTTGCTGAGATGGAACCACACCTTTTCACCAACTTGAAATTGATTTTCGACTCAATGCTTATCATGCCGGGCCCTATATCGGGCATGAATATTTTCCAACTGCCCTTGCACTGCTTGGTGAATTGTCTATATTCGCTGGATGAACCGTTGTGCTTTGTCCCTGTCATCACATCCACTGGCATCTTCATCCCTTCCATAAATCATGTCAAAAGGGTCCTTTGGTAAGTAACCAAAACATGTCTCAAATGATGAATGTTGTGTAGAGGAATGCACTTCTCCATTGTAGGCATGCTACACATATGGAAGATGCTCATCCCACAACTTGGGATGTTTGCTGCAATAGCCCCGCAACAAGTGTACCACAGTACGATTGACGACCCTGTCTGTCCGTCGGTTCGTGGATGGAATGACATACTTCTCTTCAACTTGGTGTCCATCATATGCCACAAGCTGGTCCAAAAATCTCCAAGAAAGTGAGAGTCTCGATCTGACACAATCGATGTGGGCAACCCAAAGTGGACCCAAACATACTGAAAGAAAAGATAAGCAGTCTACTCAGCCGAGTCCTGCTTTTTACAAGGCATTGATATGCACATTTTACTAAAGTGGTCTACGACAACATACAAATATCCGTGACCATTTCTAGACATAGAAAAACCTCCTATTAATTCCATCAACACACTTCCCATGGACGACTCGAAATAGGGAGTGGTGTGTAGAGCTTGAGTTTTATATTAGAGGGCTTTGAAACAAAGCAAATCAGACATCCCTTTACAAATTGGGTTACAATGTTTTTCATATGGGGCCAAAAGAAAAACCTTTGCAAATGACATAAGGTTTTTTTGACACCAAAGTGACAAGACACAAGAGAGGTATGCGCCTCTCGAATTTCATGTACCCTTTCTGCTGTGGGTATGCACAATTTTCCAAGGTGATACAACAACTTCCCCTACGACTGATAGTTGTCCACCTGTGAACCATGAGTTATTTTTGCATATATTGCTTTAAAGTAATCATTGTTAGTGTATTTTTCAACATAACTTTCAAAAGACAACGAAGCATTATGCAAAATGATAGAAGCAGCAATAGGAGGGCGAGAGAGCATATCTGCTACTTTGTTACTACTGCCCTTCTTATACTTTATTACCAAATGAAAATGTTTTAGAAACCCCATCCACTTGAAATGATGAGACTGTTGTAGCTTGGTCTGTGACTGAAGGTATTGCAAGGGCTAGTGATCCGTATGGATAATGGTTTCCTTGCCGATCAGGTAGTGTTTCCACTTTTTCACACTCTGGACCAAGGCATATAGTTCCTTGTCGTAAGTGGTGTAATTGATGACAACCTGGGAGAACTTCTCCGAATGGTAACATATTGGCTTCTTTTGCTGCAACAATACAACTCCCATAGCATACCCACTGGCATCGGTTTCGATCTCAAAAGGCCGTTGGAGATCGGGTAAAGCCAGGACTGGTGCGATGCTGATTTTCTCTTTCAGTGCTTTGAAGGACTTCTGCTGCATTCCTCCCCATTGAAAGGCTTGTTTTACACCTGTCAGAGCGTGTAAGGGTGATGCAATAACGAAGAAGTTGGCAATGAATCTCCTCCATTACTATACTGCACCTATAAAACTACGTACCTTTGTTACATTGGTAGGCTTAGGCCATTTTACAATCACCTCAACTTAAGAGGGGTCTATTTTTAATTGACCATTACCAACAATATGACCTAGGTAAACCAAAGAGGTTTTCCCGAACTCACACTTTGAAAATTTTACATACAATTCTTCCCTCTTTAATACATCAAGCACTTTCTTTATATGGCATATATTTTCATCCCAATTCCTACTAAAGACAAGAATATCATCTAAATACACAAGGAAAAATTCATCAATGAAAGGCCTAAAAAGATAATTCATGACCCTCATGAATGTGGCTAGAGAGTTGCACAGTCCAAATGGCATCACCATCCATTCAAACAACCCCTGTTTGGTCTTGAAGGCGGTTTTCCACATGTCCTGCTCTGCAATTATGACCCGACGATAACCACTACACAAATCCAATTTGGTGAAACAGATAACATTAGTTAATTGATCTAAAAAATCATCAATGTGAGTGAGAGGGTATCAATTTTTCACCGTCATTTTGTTTAGTGCTCGATAATCCACGCACATCCTCCATGTGCCATCTTTATTAGGTACTAACACGATTGACGAGATGCAAGGAGAAGTACTTGGTCAGATGGCCCCTTGATTCAACAATTCCTGTACCTGCTTTTTGATCTCCTCCATATCGATAGATGAAATCTTGTACATACCAATATTTGGCAATGGAGCATCATGCTGCAAATGGATCTCATGTTGTATTTATCGTTTCAGAGGCAATCCTCTGCGTTCTTGAAAAAACTCATCATAGTTAGAAATAAAATCACATAATTCCTGTTTATGAGTCGGATCACATCCTCAGAAAGCATCAAATGTTTCTACATCTTTTTCTCTCACAACCATGAGAAAACACCCCTTGCTGGAATTCACCAATCTCTTCATCTGTCCTGCACTTACAAGACTGGCACTGACCTTGGTTTGATGAGATCTTACAATATACTCTACCCCATCTTTTGTGATTTGGTTTTTATTTTCATGTTGAAAGAAAACTGCTTTCCCGTCGTAAAGATAGGGACTCCCTAACGCAATACCACACATATCCAATGGTATATCCAATGGTATGACATCCAGTTCTACGTCATCCACCAGTTTAGAAGCAATTACAAATTTAACCTTACATTGCTTGGTTACATTTAGTTTTATTTTGTCATGTATCCATCCAAGCAAATAAGGTTTCAGATGAGGCTTAACTTCTAAGCCTAACGTTTTAACCAAGGATTCTAAGATTAAATTTGCTTGAGAGCTTGAATCAAATAGAGTTTCTAATTTTATATGATTTATGACAACTCTAATATGAAACAACTCAATTCTTTTTCGTTCTTTAGGAAGAGGCTCATCTATTGAACTAGTGCTTTCATGCGATTCAGAATTAACATGAAGAGAATGAGTACCTTTTGTGTCTGCTGCTATGATCAATGCCTAATTGCCAGAGTCAGATCCAAGGTATTGCTACGTGGTTGCTACCGTCTTTTGCTTACCTTTTCCACCATATCTCTTTGGCTTCTTTTCTGGATACAACTTCCAACAATTCTCTTCGTCATGACCTTCATTTTTGCAGTGAGTGCAATAAGGCTTTTCTCCTTCATCCTTCTTCGTTTATGCTGTCTTTTTTTCCTTTCCCTTTGAATTTTGAGGGTTTGAAAGGTGGTTTCTTTGAATGATCATATTTATCATTTCTGCCCCTATTTTCAAGAAGAATGGCTTGTACACTAGCCGAGTCAATAGTAGTAGGTTGAAACATTAACAATGAATGTATAATGTAACTATGTAATGACTCAATATACTTAGTTACAACTTCAGGTGAATCTAATGAAATTCCCAAATTTAGTGCTTGTTTTCTAAATTAATCGGTAAAAATTTTCACGTTTTTTCATTTTCCTTGCCTTAGGTACTTCCACTCCATTAAGGCTTTTTTCCTATAACCCAAGGGATAGAATTGATCTTTAAGTGCAGCAATGGAATTTGAACATGAGGAAAGAAGGTTACCCAAATTACTGCTGCCTTGAAGTTTTCTCTCCCACCAGATGAGGGTTGTGCCATTCAGTAGCAGAGAAGCCAACTGGATCTTTGCCTCATCCTCCACAATATACTGAATCCTGCAGTATGATTCAAGCTGCCTAATCTAGTTGTTAAGTTTATTTGCATTACTTTCACCATTATACATGGGTAGATAAAATTTGACATCTAACTTAAAGAAAGGTTTATTAGATGCATTTCCTGAATTCCTATGATGATGGTTAGAAGAGGAGGAAGAACTTTCACTTGCTGGAGGAGAAGGAGGTGGATCTCCTCCATTATCTCCATGCTTTGAACCTTGTCCTTCTGAAGCATTCTCCCCTGCTTTCTCTAACTTCTCAAGTATAGAGAACAATTTCTCAACCCGATCTGCCATGGTGTAGAAGGTCTTGCAGAAGTTGAGCTCCTCCTCATTTCAAACATCGTCATCCATGTTCCTTCTTTGATGTGCACGCCCCGCTTCGGGATCAAAAGAATATAGTGTCCCTTCGCCTCTTCGTAGCCTGTTTCTAGTTAGAATACAAGAATGTAATTCACATCTACAAACACCTACTCTTATACCACTTGATCCAAAATCTTTCGGTTGAGATGTGTTAAATAATTACATGTGAAAATTGCAGCTTAAACAAGCAACTTTAAAGGCATAAACATAAGAATAGATAAGTAATTAAAATCATGCAAGAAGACACATAATTAAAATCGGAGTTCGTCCTAGAGGGACTACGTCTCTGGGCCCTGCTCAAATGGTGGGGAGGCCCTCTTTAATTAAGTGGAAAAAAATGAAAGTACAAGTATAAAATGCAAAATTACACCCTTATACCTCCATAGCTGAAAGTTCCCGAAAATTGAAGACCTATGATGAAGTAATAGATAGCACCGTTGGATTCGTGGCGTCGAGAGGTGCAAAATCCATATAAAATTTGCCTGAATTTGAAAAAGTGAAAATATGACCCCTCTGGAAATGGATCATATCATGGTTCTGCCCCCCTCCTGCATATTTCTCCTGGTTCCACTGTCTCGATTTCCATGCCCACTCTTGACGTTCCTGGGCGCACTTATGAAATGCAGAGTTTATATAATGAAGAGGCTGACGGACTTCCCAAAGGAGTCATTGGGCGAATGGTTAGAGATCCTTGGTTTGTGGGAGGGGGTTGTGTGGTCAAACCCCGCCCCCTTCGAATTAAGGCGGAAAGCGTTTTTATTAACCATGCATTTCATTTTTTTGAAACCTGCGTATTAGTTTGAGGACAGGTGTGGGGGGTTGGGTCTGCATTGGGCAGCCCACCCTTCCTTTTGCACCGACTGAATGGCCATGTGGCAATATTGATGGGGTTGGCGGTGGGGTTCACAACCCCCGCCAACCATAATATATATGAGTTCGCCGTGAGGTGTGGGGGCGATGGGGTCATGGCCGCCGAACCCCTTATTTTAATAATATTTTTGTTATGTCATGCGAAGGGGTCAACGGGGTTTGGCCACCCGTCGACCCTCTTTTTATATATTTTTTTGATTTTTTAAAACAAACTGGCAATTTTGAAAAATCTGGATTTTGACAGAAGGAGTCAAATTATTCATCCCACAATTTCGCCCAGAACCCGGTCGCAGTTAGCCAGAATCTGGTGCCCAGGATTTCGCAAAATTTTTGCCTCCTTAAGCTGCCAAGTCACCAAGTCAACCGTCAAACTTTGACTGCTCCTAACTCCTTCATACAAACTTAGAATTGAGTGTCATCTATGCCATTGGAATCAGAAAGACGAGATATTAAAATTGACACTAAGTTTTCCACATTCCAGACACTTTGATTTTTGAGCCTTTGTACTTAAGCCACTTGTACTTGGACCTGTTCGATCCACCTGGATCATATCATGTCATATTATATATTGAAAATGGATCCAAAATTTGTTCTCTTTGTCTAATATGCTTGCAACCACTTGAGCTATGCTACTCCTTTGACATCAATGACAACATATTTTCAACATTACCCCTCTTTGGAATTGTTGGAAACACCACAAACATTAGAAATAATCTAAAAGCATTATTTTATTACTTCTCCTCCTTTGACATCAATGGAAAAGAAAATAATATGTTCCTCTTACAACCAATATCCCTTGTCTTAATGGTCTTGTGGACTTGGAAGCTCCCTTTGCATAAGTTGAGTGTTTGCTAGGTGCCTTTCTTCCTTTTGAGGAAAATCTAGTGGAGGGAGGTAAGAGGAATTTCTCTCAATATTTTTCTTATTGAAATTGATCACTTAAGAGAGGTTTGGTGAATATGTTAGCTGCCTCCTCTTTTGTAGGTACATACTCCAACTTTACAATCTGATTTTCAGCTTGCTCTCTAAGGAAATGGTATTTTTCTTTGAATGAAAAACAAGATTCTTTGACATGTTGATTGCACTTGTATTATTAAAGTGATTGGTATTGGTAGGTCATATTTCACTTGCACATCTTGTAAAGTATGCTTCATCCATAATATTTGAGTGCAACAAGTTGTTGCTATATATTCTACTCCATTAGTAGAGAGAGAAATTGAAGCTTGCTTCTTGCTTAACCATGAAACAAGACATTCACCAAGAAAGAAAGCACCACCACTAGTGTTTTTTTGATCATTTGCATCACCTCGCCAATCAACATCAATAAAAGTATTTAGTGAAAAATATTTACCTCTTGGGTACCAAAGTCCATAGCCCATTATGGCTCTCATATATCTAAGAATCCTCTTTGTTGTTAGGAGATGACACTCTTTGGGAGCTTCTTGAAATATTTTAAAAATACCAACTGTTTGCATAATGTTTGTTCTAGAGGCTACCAATAATAGATCCATATAAAGTCTGATCCACGTCTGATGATTTATCATTCTTGTTGAGTTTGCAACCTATAACCATTGGAGTGCTTACCAAAGAATATTCCTCGATACCAAATTTCTTCAAAACTTCCTTGAGGCACTTGCTTTGTGAGATAAAAATTCCTTTTGAAGATTGTGCAATATACGAACCAAGGAAATAAGAAAATTATCTAAGCATAGACATCTCGATTTTGACCTTCATATCATCTACAAACAAATAAGTTAAATGTTCTAAATCACTTGAAAAAATAATATCATCAACAAATACAACCACCACTAAAAATTTTCCATCATTTGATTTCACATACAAATTACTATCAATTGCGCCTCTTTAAAAACCAGGCTTCAACAAATATATATCTAATTTGGAGTACCAAGCTCTTGGGGCTTGCTTAAGACCATACAAGGCCTTTTTAAGCCTACAAATATATTTAGGTTTATTTGATAATTGAAAATCATGAGGCTACTCAATGTAGATTTCTTCTTTCAATTCTCCATTTAAAAAGACAGATTTGACATCCATCTAATATATCTTAAATTTATTGAAACTAGGAAAATCCAAGAACATTCAAATCACTTCTAATCATCGAACACGAGTAGAAGTTTCATAAAATTCCAAACCTTCAATTTGTGCATAACCCTTGCAAACTAACCTTGCTTTGTTTCTTACCACTTCACCACTTTCATTCAATTTCTTCCTCAAAACTCACTTCATGCCAATAATGTTCTCATCTAATGGTCTTAGAATAAGCCACCAAGTCTGTTTTTTTTTTTTAAATCTGATCAAAAGCTTCATTCATGGTCGTTATCCAATTTTCATCTTGGCTAGCCTACGAAAAATCCTTTGGTTGGACCATCATAGATAACAGAGCTTCTTGCGCTTGAGTAGGGGGATATATTAGCCTTCTTCTTTCTAGAACACCTATATTCAATTCACCAACAATTTGGTCAACTATGTGGTGTTTTTTCACATACCTTATAGGATATTTGGGTTGTGGACTAAAGGGTTCTTCAATGTTTTCATATAAAAATGGCTCATTAACCTCCTCAAAACATCGTTGAGTAGATCATCAATACTGACAATTTCTAGTTGTTTGTCTTCACATTCATTGTGCTCATCAACTTTAACATCTATGAAATCCATTATTTTCCTTGTATTCTTATTGTAGCATCTATAACCCTTGTTATTATGAGAGTATCTAAGAAAAATACCCTGATCAGCTCTTGCATCAAACTTACACTACAAGGAAAATACCCTCTAGAGGAGGTTATAAAGGAGGTTTTTAATGTTATAAAATTGGCCAAAATTTTCAAAAACACATTTCCTACAACATCCATTTACGGTTACAGAGGTTTTGGTAGAGATTTTAACGAAATTTCAACACAACTAAAAAAATTGGGCAGCCGAAGGTTATTACGGATGTTTTTTTTATCTGTGCTCTACTAAGGTGTCAATGCACCGGTGCGTGTCATCTAGAAGGTGGCTTGGGTGGTCAAAGGTGCATGCATCGGGCCGTTAAGGTATAAAACCGCAACAGGGCAAAGTGTTGGTGATACAACGCACATGGTTGTTCTAATTGGTCTTGGGATTTGTGTAGTGCCCATAGGTTGTCTCAACACACCAGTATGTCGAGTTATAGAAAAGCACCAGTGCGTAGTATCAGACAAATGCACCATTTGTTCTAATTCGTATTGGTATTTGTGTGGTGCCCATAGGTCGTACAAATGCACCAGTGCGTAGAATCACATAAATGCACCGATGCACAGTATCGCACAAATGCACTGAGATTTATAATTGGTATTGGTATTTGTGCGGTGCCTATAGGTCGTAGAAACACACCGGTGTGCAGTATCATACAAACGCACCAGTGTTCATTTTGTATTTTTTAGAAACATTGACCTGTGAAAGTGAAATTATTGTGATTTTTTTAAAATTCAGTATTCATCAAAAGTCAACACATCTTATAACAGTATTCATATTAATTAATTTTTTATTAATGCATTTGAATGTGATGTTTGGATTAATTTGTTATATCATATCATAATTATTGTGAGTTTTTTAAATTCATTATTAATCAAAAGATGACACATATCTTATAACAGTATTCATATGAATTAGATTTTTATTAGTGCATTTGAATGTGATGTTTGGATTAATTTGTTATATCATATCATCAAATTTCACATCTCTTCATTATAATATTTAATCATCCATAAATTTAATCAGTGGTGTTACATTTCACAACGACAATGGAGAACGCAATAGAATAAATTAAAACATATTTTGTTATATATATATATATATATATGAATAATACAGTCTTTGTCATACAAAATGGGACAGTTATTGGTATCCCTTTTTCTTTAAATTTGGACACTATGTCCATTACATTTAACAAAATTTTTGATCTCACAGACAAATATTTCAAAAAATACAATTCCTTGCTTTGATATCTAAACATAGTGATCATCATTCTTCACTTGAACTACTGTCACTGCTAGAGCTACTTCCATGACTTTGGGCTATTTTTAGGAATGTTTTGTTCATGGTGTTGATTGTTTTCTTCTTCTTCACCTTCCATCTACAAACATAAAAATAAATTGTAATGAGTGTATATACATTGGTGAGAATAATCAAAATTGCAATATTAAATAATATACATCAATGTAAATCGAAAAGAAATGACGTACCATATCAACAATTGACTCATGAACTATACACATTCTTTCAAAACCATGTAGTATGCCATCTTTCAAGATTTCATCTGTTGGCATAGTTCCATACTTTATTTCTTGCAAGTTTTATACTCCATAACAAATCATATAATTAATATAAAATATTTTTTTGTTCTATTAATTATAGACAGAGCTAAGTAAAACAAGATTAATATATGCTTACAAATCCCACAATTAATTTCTGATATGCCAACATATACTTACAACCCATATTTAACCCAATGTCAATCAATTTATCTGATGGTTCTTCTTTGTATGTTAGCACCTGTTTGAAGACATTCAATGATGATTTTTGTAAAACAACATAAAAAATACAAAAAATGAAATCTAGTTAAGTTGTTATAAGGATGTAACAATTACTCCCAAACTTAGATATCAACCCTTTTCTTCCTTGTCGTCCTGTTTTATGTGCTGAATGGGTTCCATTTTATTTTCTTTTATGTAAGAAAATACTTGAAAATTAATATTTAATGCTAAATTGTTTATTTATTGTACCTAATGATCGAAAAATTCAATGATTACATATTACATTTGAAGCAAGTTGTTGTTGAGATGGCTCCTCCTACGATGCAATTTTGACTATTTCTTTGACCATCTCCTTGTACACCTTTTTGGACATTCCTACAGGCATATTTCTGATATCAACCCGTTCATCTTTGAGATTTCCATAATCTTCCTGAAAATGTAACACGAAAATAAATTATTTAATTTTTATATTGATATATGAAAGTAAATATAACAAAAGTGATATTTATAAATAATTCTAGACAAACATTTAAAGGAATATTACTTTTTCATTCCTTATTTTTTGTTGTTGTACGAATTTTCTATTAAAAGTTTAGCGTGTCTCATTAACCAATTCTCTGGAAAATCTTCCTGTAGTTTAGATAAAATTTGGTTCTTGGAATCATTAGATTAATTTTTGTATTGTAAGTGAAAAGAACGTCTATACATTCATTCCACTAGATCCCTCAAACTTTTGTAAAAATTTTTCTGCCTTTCGTTAACCTCTAGCACCATTCCAGATGAGCTAAGGAGAAATTCATTTTCATTTGCATGTTCTAATTTTTTCTTTTCTTAGAAAAACATTCCCTTTCTGAGTTGTTGGTCCTTGTAGAACATTAAATAGATGTGAATTAATATATTGTTTGACACATGCTATCTAATAATTTTAAGTATATTATTAATGAAAATTAAAAAAAGAAACTCATATTGGATCGACAGTATTTTTTCATTCACCTGATTCATCTTTTTGAAAAATTTCCATCAAATTGTTACGCTCTTCTAGTCCTAGATCATAAATAATCTTATCGAGCTTTGTCATTTTGTGGCTCTGCATGATACACAATAAACAATATATATTAGTTAAACCTACATATAGTTCAAAAATATTTTTTGTAAAGAATTTACAAAGAACTTTAATTTTTTTATTTTTCTTGATGTGTTATCAGTATTTTTGTTACTTGATCTCTTGTTAGCAATTTATTTATCAATATGAAACCTGTACCATATCATTCATTAATATATTTTATAAATAAATTGTCAAATTTTCAGGTAAAAAAAAAATCTCAAGAAACTGGTGCACCATTCATGGTGTACGCACCGACGTCGATGCGTAGTGGTCTTATAAACACACCGCCAAAACAATAAAATACACCGTACGATGCTCTGGGTCAACAAGGAGCACCAGTGCGTTACATGTTAACCACCGCACCGATTAACACAGATAAAATAATAAAACTCGTCCAGTGTTAGTTTTGTAGCATAAACGCCTCGGGCAAACAAGGGACCACCATACGGTGCTCTCTGTCAACTAGGAGACCCGGTGCGGTGCGTTATATGTTACATGGTACACCGATTAACACAATATCTTTTTTTTGCGAAATAGCACGAGCGCGGTGTGCCATAATGAAATAGCACACCGGTGTGCTAGGTTACATCGGGCACACTGATAAAAAAATTTCTGTTTTTTAAAAATTCACGCAGGGGCCAACAGGGATTGGGATCCGACTGTGCAAGTCATCCCATGGGTTGGATGTCTTAGGCCTATATATAGCAATACAAACCCTATAAATCTAAAATGAAAAACCCCAATTTTGAAATCAAAGAAATAGGGAGAAGAAAGGGCAAAAACAAAAAGAATGTAGGGTTTAGGGTAAAAATGGATTTTTATTTTTATTTTTTATTTTTTAATTTTTTTTTTTTTTTTTTTTTCTGAGAATGAAAAACAAATTGAAATTTTTTTCTTACTATGTAAAAAAACTGCAGAAAAAGTAAAAAAACAATAAAATTTAATCACGAGATCATTTGAAATTCTATGCTATAGGGTTTGAATCACCAGAGGTTTGGAATTCTGATTGCCTGAATACTACAGTTCGAATGTATTTCACTGCTCCACAGTACTCTCGTGCTCTTTTGCTCCAGGTATGTGTCCTGCAAATCTCTGGCTGAATTTTTTTGCAAAAATAGTGAAATAATGAAAAGTGTTTAGTATTTAAAGAATTGTTTTATGAAATTATATTTTCGAAAATATTTTGCCACCCATTTTTCAATTTACCATTTTTTTTTCACTTAAAGAAAATATAGTTGCGCTTTTTTTATTTGCCTTTATTCGTCACCAATACATCACTTAATAGCACCGCACTGGTGCGTTAGTTAATAACATGGGACTGGTGCGCCGTAACTAAAATGCACCAGTGCAGTGATTTGTAAATTAGCACCGATAACAAGAAGTCCATTTTTAAGGCACCGAAATTAATTTTAGGTGTGTGCACCAAAATTTATTGTTGTTTTTTCTCAAATGTAGGGAGAAAATATCATAATTATATCGAATGGAAAATTCTTCAAAATCTAGCTCGTTCCATAATATTTCTCAAAGTCCATCGCGGAGTTCTCCCTATCCATCTTGAGATGTAATATTTACTTCAGATTTTATTTATATTTTCATTATCTAATTGAATTTATGTTTTTAATCCATGTCAATCATGCACAACTTAATTAAATTTATAATGTATACAAATTTGCAGGTTCATGCAGATTCAAAATCAAGTTCAGATGCACAAAATATTCAAAAAACTCCAAAACGTCGGAAGATATTTTCTATATATATCAACGTCGGAAGATTTGTTTCTATATATATGTCCAAATGATTGTATTCTATATAGAGGAGAATATGCAAACAAAGAGATATGTTCGAAATGTGGGCATGACAAGTATGATAAATAAAAAAAGAAGGGTAAATCACGTGCTGGTCCTCCTTTTAAGATATTGATGCACATGCCTATAATCCCAAGGATTCAAAGGCTCTTTCATTGCAAATAATTAGCTATGTTGTAGGGATGGAATGCCTCACATAGAAGTGAGTTTGGATTTATGCGAATCCCAATTGATTCAATAACCATGAAGCATATAGAGGATACATGGTCCAGAAAATTCAAGGATGAAGTACGAAGTCTATGACTCAGCATATCCATGGATGGCATTAACCCATATTCCCTCCAGAATACCAAATATTAGGTTTGGCCTGTAGTAGTGATCAATAAAAATACCCCCCCATGGTTTTTCGTGAAGAATGAACATCTTATGTTGGCTCTCATAGTCCCTGGTAGAAGACAAGTGAAGAATATGGATGTCTACTTACAACCACTGTTAGATGAATTGAAGGAATTATGGGATGGGATAAATGTATACGATGTATCAAGACCAATTGTAGCAGAGAGGATTTTACGTTGTATGGAATATGTGCTTACACGACACATGATTATCCAGGCTTAGGAGTTTTCTCTAGTTAATTACATGTTTAATTTATTGATTTGTTTATATAAGTAACAATATTCTTTCACATATTAGTTATTTAATTCGTTGTAATTGTTCTAATCTTCATGATATTCTTTAACGTGCCATACATATTAATTGTATACAATAATCTTGCAGGTCTTGTAACAAAAGGGTATTTTGGATGTAAATGTTGTGGACCTTCTCTGAAAGCTAGATGGTCCAAGGACCTATGAAAGCCAATGTATGATTTCTCCAGGGTATTCCTCCCAGAAGAACACCCTTACAAAAGAGCAACATTCGCTTTCAATGGTAAACGAGAGAGAACCCAAAGGCCTCCAATAATAAAACCAGTTGAATGGCTTAGAGCATATGAGAGAGAGAAGGAGAAGGAGTTCATAGAAATGTTCGATTCAAATGGGGAACCTATGTTTGATGATCCAGAATTCTTCGACACCTATGTTGAGAAATTTCCCATTGGGATGAAAAGGAAATCTATCTTTTATAACCTCCATATTGGGATCATCTTAAGATTACCCACTTATTAGATCCCATGCATATATTTAAAAATGTTTCATCTTCTTTATGGAGGAACATATCATCAAAAAAAAGTGTCGCATTGGCTGTTAGGAAAGATCTTATTACTTGAAAAACTAAAAAGAAACATTGGCCAAGACGATTAGAAAGTACAGGATTAGAGGCAGGTGTTGGTCCCTCTAATTCATGGTATTTCAAAGAAGGTGATGTCCCATGGATTTAAAAAAAATATGATATTTCTTTGGCAAAGGAATTTATAATGGGTGTGAGGATCCCATATTCATACGGGTCTTCACTACGACGCTGCTTCACCGTGGATGACCATTTTTCGGGGTTGAAATCGCATGACAATTTGAATCTTCTAAGAGTACGTATAATGTCAAAAGCATGATTTTATTATTTGTTATATTAATAAAATTTATCCCATGCAGGGATCATAAAACACAACTAATTTTGTATATTATTGCACATGTTTATAACTTTGCAGTGTCATTATCCTTTGTTCATATGTGAGTGTGTGAAACATGAATTCCCTCAAGACCTAGGATGTGCCATATCTAAATTATCTGAATTTGTACGTTGGATCACGTCAAAGGAGATTCATGTGGCTAGCATTCCACGGTGGCGTCAAGAGATATTTGAGATTGTTTGTATGTTTGAGAAGGAACTTTCGACGAGTTTCATGGACTTGCAGGTTCATCTTCTAATCCACCTAATAGATGAGGTTGAATTAGTTGGGGTGGTTTCTTGTCATTGGATGTTATTCTTATAGAGGTACATGAAGAAATTGAAATGCAAAACCCGAGGGGTCTATGGCAGAGGGGTACATATCGTATGAGTCTTTCTATTATTCCAGTGAGTACATCAAGCAGATCAACAACAGACTAGGTACGGTGATTTGGGATGATGAAAGGGATGAAGACAAAATAGAAAGGGAGTTTCTCCAAATGAGTGGAAAAAAGTGCTTGATAAAGAGTAAGCGAATTATAAATATTCATGTTGAACTTCGATATAATGTATATTTTGATCTTTATGTACTAAATAATGTTGGTTTGATTTCATTAGCGAATGCAAAAATTGAAGCAATCAATAAATTCGTTCTTTACAATTTTGAAGCGACACAACCATGGGTCTCATTGTACGAACAAAAGAGGATGAAATGGGATAGTGACATGAAAGAATTCAGACGGTTGAATGGTAGAAGTGTGCCTTATCCCGATCATTTAAAAGAAAATATGCCAAAAATATGCCCCAATAGTTGGGTTGTTGACCAAGTTAGAGAGAAATACGGTGCAGCTAGTCGTTACTCGCGTGCTGAAGAGGATGCGCTAAACGTAGGGATTGGGTGCAGCAAATCGGTAATAATCTATTTAATTTATATGTACATTTGAAACTTATAAGACATCTACATTTCATATTTTAACTGTTGGGTTATTATAAGACACATGACACTATGATTTTTTTAACTTTTTTATAATAGGTGCATTTGTTCCCATCTATGTGGTTATATGGACACCATTTTCGCACAGAAAATTCCGATGCTGGAAACATCACACAAGATTGTGCAGTGGAAGTCGAGTTCGATCAATCTAGTCAATCTAGCCACCGTGATCAAGACCTAGTACGAGGGACGTTAGGTTACATCAGAAAGATACGAGAAATCATTGAAGTGGATTTCTCTTCTTTCCAATGTGTTATTTTTAGGTGCTAGTGTTGGGACAACTTTGATAAGAATAATGTAAAGGAAGATCGCGATAGTAGGCTGATATTTATCAACTCTAGAAAGACGTGGGATGAAGCTAAGGAGCCCTATGTTTTCCCCAAACACTACAACCAGGTGTTTGTTTACCCAGATGTGTTGGATAGGGATTGGTGGTTCATATTGAGACATGACAATAGTGTTATCACGCCATGCGAGTTGGAAGATAATGAGGGTGATCATGAGAATCGAGAGTGATATGGTACATGTGTTATTTCATCAATATTTATACTTTTTAAGATGGGGTTTTCGAAACATTATAATATGTATTTTGAATTAATTGGTAATTTGCATTGTGTTAATGGTAAAATGAATATTTCACTTGATAATTTGCAATTATGTTGATCTCAAAAACAATGGCGTACTGTATAAAGTTCTTTTTTTTGTATGTAAGATCATAATAAAATAATGATAATTCTAAAGCACATAATTTATTTGCATTATTTTCTAAACTTTATTATGTTACAATAATTCATATTATTCTAGATTTATTATTTTACATTTATTTAAGATTTTACAAATTTACAAATTTAAAATTTTTAATAAAATCATTTCACATTAATACAATTAAAATTTTCAAATTAATACAATTAAAATTTTACAAATATTTTACAGACGATTACAATTAAAATTACAATTAGAATTAGATTTCCAATTACAATTACAATTACAATTAAATTACAATTTTACAATTTCACATACAGTTACAATTTTAGAATTTTACATACAATTACAATTACAATTATAATTTTACAATTACAATTTTACAATTACAATCATTTCACAGTAATACAATTAAAATTTTACAAATATTTTACATAGAATTAGAATTAGACTTAGACTTAGAATTAGAATTAGAATTTTACAATTTCACTTACAATTACAATTACAATTTTAGAATTTTACATATATACAATTACAATTTTACAAATTAAAAATTTACAATTACAATTACAATTTTACAAATTTACACATATATCATTACAATTACAATTTTAGAATTTTACATATATACAATTGCAATTAAAATTACAATTACAATCATTTCACAATAAATTAAATATTACAATTACAATTAAAATTTTACATACAATTACAATTAATACAAATACAATTACAATTTTAGAATTTTACATACAATTAGAATTACAAATATTACAATTTTACAATATCATGATCATTTAATATTAAGTTAATTAATAAACATCATGATCATGATAACCATCGTACAAACATCATATTTGACTAAAAAACACATTCAAATTCTCTAACATCATCGTGATCATGATCATATAACAAAACACAATTAGCATTATATAACATCATCACAACACAAACATCAAATATACATCTCATGTGAAATAACTTCTATCACATACACATCTATCTGTAAGCTACACATTAAATGAACATATCTAACATGACTTAACAATATAGACATCATGATGATCACCACCATGTAAATTAAGTACAACTACAACATGAAAATAAAATACATGGACCATATATATATAACTGAACAATGTAAAAAACATACAACTGTAATATAAATGTCATATGTCAGCTGGTGGTACATCATCAATAGCAGTACTAGTCGATGCCTCCTCAATCAATGGTGCAACCTCGACAAGCTCAGATACATGTTGATCATCACGTGCTTGCTGATTTGGTATTGGTGCCTCATGTTGATCATGATCAACTGTCGGCTGCTCATCGTGATGACTTGACATGGTCGATGGTCCAGTCAGCTCATGATCATGAGTACTGTTGGATGTTGCAGGCTACTGACTGGACGTGGCTGATGGTCCTGCATGCTCTCCATGATGACTACTGCTCGATGCTAGTGGAGGCTGCTGATCGGGTGCGGCGCGATGTGAACGATGATCACTCCCCTAATTGTGATCATCAGATGATGCATTGCCGCTCGCGGACTGCCAATCATGTGTTGCATCTCGACCACGCCTATAACGTGCAACGGTCCTCCTTAGCTGCGTAACTAAGGTTGTAGATCCCACGACATGCCGCATCAAGCTATACATGTCATGCGACATGCCCCTCCACATATGTAACAACCTACCATTGGCTTTTATGTCTCTCATAGTAGTGGGCCTGACTCCCGCCTCAACAATTAATGCACAAAGCTGGTCACCCAAATCCAACCTGAATTTGCTATCAAGCCTACCGCGCCTAGCAAAAGGCGGTACTGGCGCACCAGAAGGAGCAGGTCTCTCTGCACTGGCCTCATGATCATCGACATCAAGAATATCCTGATCATCATCAATATCCACACATGGATCAATTAGTGGCGCTGGAATATCCTCACCATCAAAGGACTCAATGTTTGCAAAATATATACAAGTACACAACAATAATTAGACAATTTCATTACACAATTTAATAAAAACAAGTTAAAGAACATGTTAGAATAAATTTAAATAAAACAAAAATATTACCTCTATCATTCGGCGGCTCATCATATGTGAAGAGGATGTTGGCACACCCTCGCCAATCCAAACTAGCACAAGGATAGGGGATCATAACGAAGGGATGATCGTCAACACTGGCTAGAAACGCTAGTGCATCATGCGATATCCTCACGGAAAACTCATTCGCGCCCCTCTTGGGCATCATATGTCCCCACATATGCATCCGTGCATGCAACATCGGCCTACGATGATGTCGAACAAAATTAGGCCTCGTCTCTGGAAAACTCTCAAGAAATAAACAAAATAGCTCTGAAGCAAAAGGGAAGTTGACCCTGCCTTGTGCCTGAGCATGAAATCTATCTAAGGTTGTAAAAAAATGCTGCAAAAAAATGGCAGACCACCTGACAAGTCATGGCTCCTGTACTAATGAATCAACATAATATAGAAGTGGGAAACTAATGCATTTCCTATCACTAGTGTTGTGTGAAATGGTCGAAATCATAAGTGAGAGGCACCTCACCGCCTCACTACCAAATGGAGAAATACGTAACTGCCCTCTGGAGATCTGAAAATCTGAAGGAGACAGTATATCCACGCTAATTTATCTCTGGGAGTATGCCAGCTGAATCCATTCTGCATAGCCAACTATAACATCTATGAACGAGGGAAAATCTACCCCTCTCCTCGATAGCCCAGTAATGAAATAGATGTACTCCTCAGTGGGCGCGTATTGCTAGTTAGGACCAACTCGGAAAGCATGTAGGTGGGAATTCCACCTGCAGATAAGATGTCGCAAAAACACACCATGGCCCTTTAGGGAAGTAGCCTCCTCATAGAAATTGAGGAGGCCTACCTGCCTTAGGAGCCCCTGGGTAGCTGCTGTAATAGGGCAAGGGAACACATCTCACTCCCTCTCTCGTGCCTCCCACTTGCGAACCATGTTATACTGGTCCACCTGTTGTTGTTGTTGTTCCCTCTGTTCTCTCCTTTCATGTCTCTGAATGATTGAGATATTAAATACATTTTTTTTTCTTAAATGAGACATGTATTTAGGAATATACATATATAAAAAATTTTGAAAAAGAAAAAAAATAGTCGGCTCGCTACAAAAAATAGGCATGCACCGGTAACGGTGCGTCCTTTTTTGTCACTCACCGGAGGTGTGCACCAGAAAATTTCCAGCGCACCGGAGGTGGTGCACATGAAAATTTTCAGTGCACCGCCCTCTTGGCATTGTTCATAAGTCAACGGTGTGGTGGTACAATAGACCGCACCATTGACTATGGACCAGTTTCGGAAGGCAGTGCATTGACCAAACTATACACCCCAGGGCATAAGGTTTGGTCAACACACTGACCTCCCGACATCATTACTTAGTCAACAGTGCAGTCTTTTACCAGGCCGCACCATTTCCCGTGTCGAAATTCCAGAATGTGGTGCGCTGAGAAAAATACCCTCCCCGGGCCAGATATTTAAGTCAACGCACTGCATTGCCATTATTCCATAGGGTCAATGGTGCGGCTGGGTAACCGACCGCACCACACCTTTCTAAAATTTTAAAATATCATGGTGCGCCTTTCGGTACCACCCCGGAACCGGTGTGGATACCTTAAGCACCGGTTGTGGTGTGACCTATAAATTTACAGGCAGCACCGCGAACCGGTGTGAGCCGAATGACTTGAGCGCATCTTGCAGGAATTTATTTTATTTTATTTTAAAAATGGTTAATTTAAGTTAATTTACAATTCCAATATGCTAAAAGGCTTAATTATGGAAAAAAAATAAAAATACCTGTACATTTGGCCGTTGAGGAGGCATATTGGCTGTAAAATTTGAAAAAGTAAATTTTCCCACGATTTTGAAAAATTCAAAATGCAGATTGGTGGACAATGCAGAGCAACAGTGCATGCAATGGGTACAATTCGAGCACGGATGTCAGGGCGGCTCATACAAGGATAACTTGCACCGGTTCTTGAGGGCTCTGGAGCACTGAAAAGTGAAAAATGTGGTTTTTTGGCCATAATTTTTTTTATTTACCATGTTTCGGTGCACGGGGTTTTATAGGTGCACTGGTGCGGTTTATTAAGACCGCACCAGGCGGTTTCAATTTTGGCGCAGCTTTTTAGGATGCACCAGTGCGTTACAGTAATAAACACACTAGGGCGGGTTTGTATGGAGCGCACGGTGTCCAGTGTGCCAATGTATTTTTTGCACCGGTGCTCTTTCTGGTTGAACGCACAGGTGCAGGTTAGGATTATAAGCGCACCAGATGAAAAACACCCGCAAAAGCCTCCACCCGCCAACCTCCTCTAGTAACCTCCACTACAAACGGATGTCTAGGGTATTTTTATAAGGGGTTCCTCAAAAACATCCTCTAGAAGGTCTTTTCCTTGTAGTGTTACCAAGATTTTCATCATCCTTCTTGATATAACACTTTCTTCTAAATACTTTGAAATGCTTGATTGTTGCAGGTCTACCATACCAAAACTCATATGGGGTTTTGTCATTATTTGGTATGAAGTGTGCATTTTTTAAATTCATTTTTGTTGTGTGAATGGCTTCGGCCCAAAATAATTTTTGTATACCTCTTTGTCCCATCATGGCTCTAGCCAATTGTTGGACATATATTTTGGTTCTCTCTACTACATTTTATTGTGGAGTGTCTGTTATGGTAAATGATCTTTTGATGCCATGTTTTTTACAAAAATCATCAAAATATTTGGATGTAAACTCACCACCATTATCAAAACCTTATGCACTTTATTTTATATTTTGTCTTATTCTCAGCCATGGCCTTGAAGTCCATGAACTTTTCAAATTCCTTTGATTTCTCTCTCAGAAATGCCACCCATATCATTATGCTAAAATCATCATTGATAAGCATGAAATACAATTTACCTGAGGGTGTCTGAGTTCTTGAAGGACCATATAATTCCATATGTGTTAATTGCAATGGCCTAGTTGATGAGTTCTCCTTGGATTTGAATGGCACTCATACTTGTTTTCTAATGTGACAGATCATGAAAATAGTGTTCTTTGGCTTTGAAAGCTTTAGTAGATCTCTAACAACATTCTTCGTCCCAAATTTGACAATATGATCAAAGTTCAAATGCCCTAGCCTTCGATGCCACAACCATATCTCATATATCTTTGTCAAACAACACTTTGTTGTCTTCTCTTTTAGAACATAGACATTATTGTCTGTTCTAACATCTTCAACTACTATCTCTCCTATGTTTGCAGACTTGATTTGAAATTTTTTATATTTGAACACATCATAGCCTTGGTGACACATCTGGGAAACACTAAGTAAAATATGCTTCAGGTCATAAAAAAATACATCCTTGGAATTACCTCTGCAATTAGCTAGGCTAACAATTCCTTTACTCCCAATATTACCAAGAGCATTATTTCCAAAGGATACATTACCTTCATTGATAGGTTTCCATGAAAAAATATTTCTTTTATCTCATGAAATATGCCTGGAACAACCACTGTTAACATACCATTGGATCCCTTCATTCTGAGCATATAAAACCACATTGCAGTTTTCTTGATTTTCCTTTTTCTTTCGTACTTTTAATTTTTGGCTTGTTTGCTTGATTTATAGATCATGAATTTTGTCTGTAAGTCTACAATTGGTTGCTCTGCGGCGATAATTTTAACAAATTTAGCATTAAAATAAGTTATTTAGTGGCAAAAATGAATTGCTATACCTGGGTCTTCTCATCCTTTTCTTGAAAAATTGATAAGGCTGATAATTTCTTCTTTGTGGCATAAGCCACATGAATTATATATTCACCTTGAAATTTGTTGCCTTATTCCTATAATTAGTACAAGTAAAACAATAGCCTGGAAATATTTCCTCATACCTGGGTGAAAAATGATTTCTGAAGATTGGATGAGATACTATTTGAGATATTTGAGTTTATCTGAGACCCGGACCTCCCTGTTGAGGAATTTGATTTTCCTCCCCTGCATTATTTGAATTTTTCTGAGTCAAATTGCTACTTTTATTTTGCAACTGTTGATTTTCCCGTGGCTACAAATTGGACCGTGTGATCCCTTTTTCTCTCTACTATTTCATTGGATCAAATTTGTTCACAACTTGAACAATGATAATGTATATCTTTCCATTTATATCATTTTTTGAGATTGACTCGACCTCAAATCCAAAAACTTCTTTTTTATTTGAGACTCTTTTTGCTCCAATAATTTCATTTACACTTTCAGTTCCTTTTCTAAATTTTTCATTAAAGCTTAGCTAGTTTTTAGCTTTTTCAAGCTCTTTCTTAAAATAAAAAATTTATACTTCAAGCCTTTTGTTCGAAATAGTGAGAGCGGGGTGGGAGGGGGGGTGGTGAATGAGTATTTATTACAGATGAGAAATTTATTAATATTTTTTCAAAGCATTAGTTAGTATTCAACAATATAGAAAAACCAATAAACAACACCATACAACAATGCAGAAAAATAGAGAGAGTAGCACACATTTTTTTTTGTAGTAAACCCCCTCCAAGTCAAAAACCACCTAACACTTCTTAGTAATTGTTTTCTTCTCTTAAAAATAAATAATTACATCAAATTTTCAACTCCAACTGGAGGAGGCTCCAACCCCCTGGTTTACAGGCACTAACCTGAAGGACACACCACATCCTGGCTTACATGCACCAACCTGAAGGATGCACCAACACCCTATGTTTTATCAACACCCACTAAAAGGACACACCAACACCCTGCTATAGGCTCTGACCCTCCCTAATACCACCCACCACCCTAGAGTGTTCTCAAGGTCCAACCTGAAGGTGACTCCAATCACCTACCTTGCACCACCCTTCCACCCTAATCAACAAGCAGACCACATTTTGTAATTTTCAGACTAGGTCTCATTGTGGTCTGAATCAATATAAGAAAATTGTAAAGAAGATATTGTTTCTCTGCTCGGTAAGGATATCAATGGAAATCCATGTAGCCACACTTCTCAACACTATTATTAACTGACCACTGTAAAACATTGTTCACCAAAATGACATCTGCTCAATTTTATCACTGCACAATATTGCTCAACTTGATCACTACACAACCTACTAAAACCAATCACTTCACAACACTGCTCACACTACTCAAAATTATAATTGCACAACGTTCCTTAAATTGATCACTACACAACATTTTGGTTCAACACACTGTCACTGCTACTATTGCATTGCTCATGTATAAATAGTTGATCAAGAGCTCATGAATAAATCAAACCACATCACTGTACCAAATTTATTATACTATCGCAAGTATTGAGCACAAATATTTTATTATGGCACAATCCTAGATGCCTCAGGTCATCCCTATGACCTGCTTCTAATGATATCAAACACTTCCCAAGTAAGGCTACCAACATATGTCTTATCATTGCTACTTTTGATCACTAGTCATACACTGTTGTCCATGTCTCTTGTCCATAATTTGTACGACAAAGATATTATGTGTGCTAATTCTATGTGAAAATTCACTAAATATACCAAGTCATTGACATGTATATAAGACTACATCAACTATAATATATAGATTAAGTATGCATTTCAACTCTATATGTCAAGTCAATAATCAAACACCAAATTACAATGATTGACCAATTTAGAACATTGCACTTTGTCTTGATACATTGTAGTTATACAATAGAGTTATTACATCAATGATTCAAGCATTATTGCTAACATGAGGTCACTTACAAATTTATGGTTAGAATAGGCATCATAAATTCATGCCACTGTTTTAACTAGGTCTTTATCTCACAGTAAATTTTACTCTTATTGTTCCATGTCTCATTACATGAATAATAACACTGTTAAGTCTATATATATATTAGTTAACTATCTCACAATTTTACTACAACCTTATGTCATGGTAAATGTTAGTATTATGTAATGATGATCTTTGTCATTATGCTTTGGTTCTTAATTGTAATGAGAGGTCAATGATTGGTTTAATGCATTTGATACTGGAGGTTTTTCATTGATACAATAAGACTACTGCCACTGTTTTATTGTGATAATCATCATCATATATTGACAACTGCAGGTGAAAAAAATACTTGAAAAAACCTAGACAGACCTACCAGACCCTGTTCTTCCTTTCATTTCCCTAATTGAACTTAGGAAAGCCTAGGACAGACCTAAAAGGCACAATATATTTCTCTCACTGAATAAGGTCTAATTGTCAACAAAGCACAATTCTGTTCCTCAATAGCACAACATAGTCAAAATAGAAGCACTATCCAGGAATGAGTTGAACTACTAAGAGGAAAAATCAGGGCGTAAAACAAATCCAACACAAAACACAAATATAGACTTTAGAACAAAATTTGTGGTTCAAAGAGTATGTTATTCAAGCCATATACTAAGGTTTGCAAGAGAATTTTTTTTAAGTCTGCTCCTTGATCAAAACAAGTCTAAATTCTTACAAGAGACACAAATCTGTGTTAAATATCTGAAGCACTGAACTTTCTCACTACCCTACGAGGTTTGAGATATTGTAACTTAGGAGGTCAAAGCCTAAAACAAGACTGATAAAGAGAATGAAGGATACAAAATATCCTAAATATAGGTTTCAAATTAATGTCGTTTCCCCTTAATAATGTGCCCTAATGGCGACCACAAGTTTGCATGAGTTAAAGCTTTTTTAGAGTTAAGATAAAACACAGGGAAGTGTTCCAAAATATCTAAATAGATGACACAACCATGAGTTAAAGCACCCACATGCTAAGAAGAAGGCCTGTGGCCTAGCCTTAACAAAGGGATGAAATGCTTTATGCAAAGAGAATTCTCATAAAGTTAAGGAAAATAAAAAATAAACTTACTCAACCCTTCGCACCTCTTGCGATGGAGATTTGCACTAAAAATCAGACCAAAAGAAGATATACAACATAAGTACCATTACTTCAACACATTTTCCAAAATATCCTTTGAAATTTGATGTCCTACCTCAGTAGGTCGAATTATTTTACTTCAAATAGGCCGAAAGTCACAGAGAGAATATGTGATAAGTTGTTTTATAAATGATGTGAGAGGTAAGGTAAAGTGTTTGTCTTTTATAGGCCTAATAGGGTATTCTAAAGATGTACATTGGGGAGACTTGATTTGTTTTAATTTTTTTATTATTCAAGTAATCATAAGTAATTCAATATATTAATTCCTAAGTAGGAGGACTACTAACTTTAAGGTGAGTGAATTTGGTCTTTTAGAATGGTAAGGAATACTTCTTGTGGGTGCAATACATTATTGATGCCTTTATTAAGGTGATTATTCCACAAGATATAACAAGGAACCCTTATGGATAATTTTGGGTGCCCAAAACCAATGGAAATATGCCAAGTAACCACCCCTTAGGGTTTTATCCCACCAACTAGGATAATCAACTTGAAATTCAATTTTCTCTCAAACTAGGAGGAACTACGTGGCATACCACATTCCATTGGAAACTTATTTCCAAGGATAATCTAATGACGTGGATCTACAAACCAAAATAAAATATATTCCACTTCAAAAACCCTCAACAAAGTCGAGGTATGTCCTTAGTCCATGGAACCCAAACCTTAGGACTTGGGTTTTTAACCATCCAACAATGGAGCTTCCAAATTTATGTAATCTATAAAATTATATAAGCATTCATTATCAATTTGAAATCAATGACTGGTGTTTTAGTCAAAGTCAAAAGAAATCAAACCCTAGGGTTGAAATTAATGACAACACCACCAAACAATCTCCCCCTTTATCATTGATGGAAACACATGTACTCCTTTTGCAAGTACAACTCCCCTTGAAATCATGCTTCCTTCTCCTTCTCAATATTTCTCTCTCCCTTTGACATCAATGGCAAAGGGTGACTCCCCTTGATAAGCTACCTTCTTTATGTGAACCTGTAACATGTATGTACTCCCCTTGATGAGAAGCCTTCTTCTAATAATGTATCAATAGAGATCATTGTGGACCTGTAATCCTTTAACTATTATTCTCTTTCTAAACCTACTATGGAATTGACATATCTGACTCGAAGTTGTTATTCTGCCCATAATGTTGCATATTTGTCAACTGTAGACCTGTCAATAGATAGATATTCAGGAATGTGCCACATACTACTACATGGACTCCCCCTCTTCAAAATTAGAGGATTCAAGAAGTTGAGGTCGTCAAAATAATGTATCACCCAGCTCTTCAGCTAGGCCTTCTTGACTCATGTCATCGTCTGATGTTCTTGTTGATTCATCATGACATTTTTCCATTACAAAACGTGAAAGCTTGATTGCTGATACTTTCTTATATGCTTGATCTTCTTGTATGTGTTTTCTACTCCAAACCTTCTTATACCTGATATTGGGGCTATCCATTATGAAGGATTCCATCTTGTACCTACAATATCAAGTTATATGCCCATAGTTATGGCATTTGTAGCATTCAATTTTTGGCCTAGCTTACATGTCATTTTTGCTGAAAAAATCATCGTGGAACTTGTCTTGTGATCCTACAAACTTGCTTCTAGGGTTTTGCAGATGATAATTGTACTTTTCAAAATCTTCACAATCCGTAATCATATGTCCATAATGAGTACATAAAAATAAATAACCAGTAAATGATTGATCGTACCTATATGATTCATTCTTCTTCGGAGTGAACGATATTTTATAATTGTACCTGTCAACAACTTCACAATATTTAGCCATATTTCCATAGTTATTACATGAAATACAATAACCATTAAATGAACACACATACCTAGATGATATTATATATTCATTCTTCTTTGGAGGTAGTGTCGTAGTCTTTTGTTGTCCTTTGTCCTTGACTGCTTCTGCATTATTCTTTGAAGTTGCAATCTTCTTTGGCCCTTCACTTTGAAAAATCTTCTCGTTATCCTGAATTTGCGAAGTCTTGGAGCTTGTGCCTTTGTTACATGGAGCCTTACCTGTTCTTGTTGCTTTCATCTTCAACTGATCCAATTCTTGATCTTTTCTGTCAAAATCCTGCAAGTGTTCCTTTTTCCAATCCTTGAACTTGTTGATTTCATTAAGAGTTGTGTCAAGTTCATATTTCTTTTGAGCAAGGTCTTCTTGAAACCAGATTTTCAAGATTTGTCTTCTTCTTTATGCTTCTTATGTTTGTAGCTTTAGAAGAGAGACCTTTTATACTTCTTTGTTGATAACTTATATATGTTCCTTCTGCCTTCCATTTTCCTTCCCGAGTCTGTCTATTTCTGCAACAGTTTTATCAAGATCCATTTGATTTTGATCAAATTCAAGTACATACCTTTTACTTGATTCATTTTGTTGGATTATCATGTTTTTCTCTTTCTTTTTTTTCTTCCTGCACCTGTATTTTAGATAGAGAAACTTCTTCTTTAAGTGTGCAATTTTCCTTCTCTATGTTCTTCCATTCTTTACTTTCTTAAAATTCTCTTCTAAGTGATTCTTCAACCTTTCTGGTTTCTTCCAACTATAATATAAGATTGCTAATGATTTTCTCAGATTCTTCATTCTTATTATTGATTCATCTGGCACATCCTTTTTCTATCTTTAGTTCTTCTTCCGTAATTTTCACATGTATCTTTTCATTATGAAGTTCCTTTATAACTATAATAATTTTGGTTTGAAATTCAATTTCACTCATTTAGTAGATGGTAACCTTGGTAGGGTACCCTGGAAGGATAAACCTACGCATAATGGAGTTTCCCCTTATTGGGTGTGTAGTGGAGGCTTACCAGAGTGGATGAATTTTGAGGAGGATGAGTGGGTCACAAATATGACTAGGTCAGTCCAAAATCCACTTGGTGGATTCACTTTGAGATTAGTTTGGGACCCATGATCTACATGGTTAAGTAGTTGGGTTAAAAATTGGGGAGAGTGGGTTTCCACAGGGGGAGTGTTGGGTGTGGAGCTTGATTATCTTGTTTACTTTGTATCACAACATTGGACCCTGTACCTTAAATGGGGTGGCAACGCCGCCCATAATTAGTCACTGTCGTGGGGGGTCTAGGGGGGGTGGCAGCGACTTTATGGAGCCCCCCCCTGGCGAGGGGTTTCAGGGGAAGCGCCCCCGAAGCTAAAAACATATGTAAAATTTCCTTGTAAAAGTGTAGTAATTTCTAGTCAATCTGGGCCGTTCATTAGGCGGATGATCTGATAGTAGAAGTTATGTTTAGTTTAGGGTTTTTTTCCCTAGAAGGTAACCCCTCTCTCTTTGTGCCACAACAGTGTTATTATTGTGGTGTGTGTGTGTGTATTCTGCGGGCGGGGAAATAAAGATAGAGCGGACGGGGAAAACAAAGGATAGTGTTCTATCTTCACGCATGGGTTTGTCTCTTCATTTTCTTGGATAATAGAAAGGAAGGACTGGCTGTTCGGGGTGGACGTAGCCCAAACTAGGTGAACCACGTATATCTGTGTCTCTCTGGTTTTATGTGTTTTGTGTGCTTGTATTTTCCGCATATTTTATGTGTTGCATTGCTCCGTAATATATAATTTTTCTAACAGGGAGGTAACCCATGTCTGCCATTGGGACTTCATTCGATAGTTGGGACTCCACTTCCTAGGCCAGTTGAGATAGGATAACACCTAACTTGGGTGGCTACACAACTGGCAAGAGGTGGTCAGGATTAGCATGCAAGGATGAGGGGTATATTTTATGGGATTTGGTTTGTATCTTTAGGAGTTCCCTCTTAAGGTACCCATGATCGGTTTTCTGGCGAGACAACTTTTTGTGGAGTCGATAGGGGTTTGGCAGTGCCAGGATTCTCTTCTTACTGATAGGAGGTGGGAGGACCGTCACACCCATGCATCGTGGGTATTCGCATGGAGCAAGGGGGCTTCACATTGAGCAAGATGACTTAGGTACCTAGTATTGGGGGACTCCTTTATGATAGGTTAGCATAGGGATCAAGATTAGGTCAGTGGAATAATTAGGACCTCGATATTGCTACCAGTGGTCTTTGGGCCAACATGGAGAGAGCGCTTGTTTGGCAGTTGCTTGAGGACAAGCACCATTTTGGTGGGGAGGACTCTGATATCACCACTTAACATTATTGCTAAGCGAAATATCAATTTTGGAAAATTTTGTCTTAATTCATGTTGGCACTTAGGGAATGTGGATTTAGAGGCCCCACATGTATTTTTGACATTAAGTAAGCCTAGACATTAGAGTTGGAGGGAAATATTGTGGCCTTAGTGTAGTGTGGGCGTCACCCATGTCGAATTACGACACCAATGATGATGTACGCTCTCATTGGAGAGAATTTGGTGGGAGAAAGTCGAGTTGGGTCCACATGGTCATTTTGGAGACTCTTTGACAAAAAGAGCAAGAGGCACTCTTTTGGATCTTTGACACAACACACTTGAGTTGAAGCTAAGTCTGCAAGTGCTGTTCAACACATGAGTGTTTTCGAGTGGAACCATCAACCATTGATTCAGTGGAATTCGAGTGCTATCCCAAGGAGGGAGTCCTACAAATTTCATTTCGTACCAGTAGTAGGGAACTCGAGTTTGTGGAGGGGTTTAACAGTAGCACCGTAGTGATTGCGCATTCCTTGGAGGAGCCACACTTGGTTGTTGAGGAGAGAAGGGAGTTTGGCCTAAAACTTGAGGATCAGTTCGAGGAAGTGTTTTGAGGGATATTTAAGTCAAATTTTTGGATTCTTTGCAGCAGGATTGACAGGTGGGTCGAACTACCCATCAGTAGAGCCATTGAGGGAAAAGAGGGACAAATTTCCAAGGTCAACAATTGGCCAATTCCTTCATGGGTTATTCTGGGTATTTGGTGGAGATGCCAAAATTAATTTGGAAGAATTCAGATTTGAGGGGTCAAATAGGGATCCTAACTCAACTAGCAGCTAGAGGAGCTAGTGGAAATTGCGCCGAAATTCTAGGGTCAACATTTGGCCAAACCCTTTCTGGGTTTTGGTGGGTTATAGGAGGAGAGACTGGGATTAATTTAATGGAATTTTGAAAGTGCCAGAAGGTGATCAAATCAATTATTATTTATAACCAAAAAATCAGTTCCTCGGTGATCAGGGCAAATCCATAGAGGGGACAACTACACAACAGTCGGGGCACTTGCTTTCATTACTTGGGATTTACTATCTTGCCTTAGACAAACCCAGGTGCACACTTTCTATATATCAAATTGTAACCCCATGATTTTATAATAAAATGGCTTAGAATAGCATAATTTTTGGCTTATATTGGGTGTTTGATTTGTGTGAAAATTTTATGTGATCTGAAAGGAGTGTATTAGGTTGTTGTGCTAAGTGTCCTTTCAGTATTAAAAACATGTACAATTTGTCTCCATTTGTTTGCTTAAGGAATGAGTGTTTTAACCATGAAACACAGATGAATTTGTGAACTTTAAGCATGAAAATAAGCCTAAATAACACTATAAATAAGTGTATAAAAAATAATAAACATCACACATAAGTTTTACACAATAGGCATGATGAAGTAGTTCACCCCTCCTGGGCTACATCTACTGGTCCAACTCCCAATGACATGTCCCTCTTTGTCATTATGCTCAAAATTACAAATTACATGTGTTTACAAGCCTATAATGGTTTTTTCATCTACACCAGTGGCTCCAGAATGCTTGAATAAGTCTAGGTAGACTCTTGTTTCACCCAAATTGGAATTGACCTCCCGATAAATTTTTCCCAATATCAGCTTGAAAAACTCCAGTAAAAGTGGAGACTGCACTTATACACACTCTAAAATTAGCTAAAACCCCTAAATTTAAGGGCGTGCTCTAGATCTAACCATAAAATTTAATGATGGGGAGGGGGTGGCCACATGCCAACTCCCAAAACCCCGCGGTCATAAACATGGAGTGGAACTCATGGTCTAACCACCATGAACCATACAGTAAACTAGAGTTCAGCTCGGAGTTCCCGCAACTGCCAGCTTAACTATAGCCACACCGCAAGGATACACATGTGACAACATTGAGAGTTAACGCTGTGGGTTTTTTTGAACTGCCGGAGAGTTTACATAACTGCCGGAGCAACTAACTATGTGAAAAGGATTGACAGAGCTTCCAGAGTTTAGGTTTGAAGCCACAGGTGTAATGTTAACTGCCACGGTTTAAAATGTCATGTGACTACAATGTTGGGGCCGCCAGTGGGTTGGGACCACTGGCAGTTCCCCTCCTCTGAATTGCAAACCTATACAACATAAAATTTTGCGGAAGATTGATAGGTTAATAAACAAAGCAGAGGCGAGCTGGTCACGAGGTTTGTTGGCAGGCAGTAGGTCGTGGGTTCGACCCCCACTATGCCACAATATTTTTGGTAAACATGTTAATGAGACTTCCACCAAACTTGGAGTTTGACTCCAAATTAAACCTCCACCATTCTATTTAGAGAGCTCCTCCAGAATTGGTTGACCCCGACGAAATGTGGGTAAAATCATTTATAATAAAAACATATATATGTCTGTGTGTGTGTGTGTGTGTGTTATATAAAATAAATTAATCTCGCCCTTCAACCTTAATCCATCCTGCTTGCCATGGGGGTACATGGCATGCCACGTGGCCCTCCCCCATTGGCCATAAAAAAATGACACGCCAATCATTAATAAAAACAACTTAGACTTAGGACTTAAAACAAATTTCACTTCCTAGTCATCTTCAGCAAATCTGGTGATGCCACTTGGTGCGATGTCATTGGCTGATTCTGGAGAAGAATTCTTGCATTGCTGACTGGACCTGCCAAATCAGTATTGTACCTGTTCTGCTAATTTTTTGCCTATTTTGGAAAATGGACAAAACACGATATCTCCCTCATATGACATCGGTTTTTCGAACCGTTCACGGTGCCGAAATTGCAACGACGAGACCTTTCTGGTCGCTCAGGTTTGGTACAGTTTTGAGCACTTTCAGTTTTACGCATAACACATGATCTCTAGATCACACCTCCCCACTGGGAAGATTTTGGACCCCAAAAACTCTCTGGATTACTGAACATGAAGATGAGGAGACTGTGTCCCTACTCTTCCAATATTTATCCACCGAAATTTCCCTAATTTCATTAATTGGAGCTTTTCATGAAAAGACAAATTTTTCCTTGATTCTGTTCACCATCCATTGTTGTCTTTAACGCTATCATGCTGCACATTTTCTGAACTTGCAAAAAAACAATCTAACTTTGCAGTAAACATCTTATTTCTAAATTGGTATATAATCAAAGGAAACTTGGAATTTTTCTCAGCTTGCATTTTGTCCATATGGCGATTTTTTGCTGCTTTTGCCTTGAACTTGTGTTGACTCTAGACCAAGTTTCTTCACCATTGTACCATGTATTTCAGAAACCAACAATGAAAATTTCTGAATCCTGTGCCTTCTTTGCCAAGTTTCTTTGTCCTCTCTTTGACCTTTGCAACGTCTTGCACTGACACCTTGTTTTCAGCACCGTTCAACACCAATGTTGACTACTGCAACTACTTGTCATCTTCTTTCAAAGAAAACCTACTTTCAAAATGAAACAAATCATTACATACATCAAAATTTGTTTGAAAAGGATGATGTAAAACTTCTCTTTGTTTAATCATCATCAATGTCAAGTTTTGGCTTGCATTGACTAGCCTCTTCATTTTCCCTGCATTAACTAAAGAAGTGTCTAGTTTCATGTGATGAGCTCTCAAAATATACTCCTTGCCATCTTTGAATAAATGGTATTTTTTTCTCATGGCGATGGAAGATTTCTTTCCTATCATACAAGTAGGGACTACCGAACACCATACCTGTTACATCAAGTGGAACAAAATCTAATGCAACTGTGTCAATGAAATGTGCAGTTATTGCAAATCGCAACATGCACTTCTTTGAAACCTGTAAATTTGCATCCTTACAAATCCAACAAAGTGGATATGGTTTTGGATTACGAATGGTCTCAAGATTAAGTTTATTGACCAAGTCTTCAAAGATTAAATTTACTTGTGACTCACTGTCAAACAATGTGTCAACCTTGATATGTTTGGAAATGACCCTCACATGAAACAGTTCAATTCTCTCTTCTTCATTTGGAGCTTGTAGGTGATAGTTAGATATACTAGAACTGGGTTTAGTTTCGTTCTCTTTCCCCTTCATGTTCTTTAGTCCCATAGCTATGATTTTTGTTTCCTCTCCTGAATCTGACCCTAAGGATTGTTCAGCTATTGCAACAGTTTTGCCTTTCTCCTTGGCTTTCAAAATTTCTGGTTTAAACTCTCGATGAAGTTTCCAACAATTGTCTTCATCATGGCTAGTTTTAGAAAAAAATTTGCAAAAAAATTTTCCCTTCTATTTTCTAATATTTGCATTTATATTTTTCTTCCATTTTCCTTTAAACTCATTTTCCTCATTCTCATCTATGTTTTGTTTTCCCCTTACCTCTAAGTGTGTGGCTTGTACACAAAATCCATCTAGGCTTGTAGTGTTAAACATGAGGATAGTATGTCTTAGGTAGGTATGTAAGCCTCCTGTATACTTGAGAAAAGTGTCTTGGCTCTATAAATCTACTCCTAATAAGAGATCTCTTCTCCTAAATCCTTGAGTATAAACTTGTACATTTTTTCCTTTCAATTGTTTAAAAAGTTTCCAGTCCATTATGGATTTCTGCATGTGAGATAATGGATAAAACTGTTGTTTTATTGCAGAAATGAAATCAGTCCATGATAGAATAATCTTACCATGCTTCTTGATCTCCTCCATTGTCTTGGCTTCCCACCAAACAAGAGTTGCACCTTCCATCCTCAACTAAGCTAGTTGGATTTTGGTATCATGATCATGAAGATTCTGAATTCTCAAATAGACCTCCAATTGCCTAATCCAATTATCAAGATTTTCCGCATTGACATCACCATTAAATGTTGGCAATTCAAACTTAACATCAAGTTTTAGAAAAGGAATTTTACCAGTGTTCTTTGATTTGTATGGCTGATGTACTGAAGATGAAGTAGAGGATGATGAGGATGAAGATGAGGGTGATGATGGTAACTTTCCACTGTCTCCATTTCCTCCATTTCCCTTATTTAATTTATCTTCATCATTGTGACCTCCTGATGATCCCTGACCTTTCTTCTTCTAGTTTCTCATTCCTTTCTTGATAAAGGACTCTAACCATCTCAATCAAGTCAAGAAATGCTTTTATGTACACTTTTTCTTCCTCTTTGGGATCCATCTCTTTATGGATTTCTCCTTCTCCTGGAGGCATGCTTAATGCTACTTCTGCTTCTTTTGGAGGTGAGCTAGGTGGTGGAGAATGTGGCAATCTTGACCTCCTTTGATGTGGCTCACTTTGAGAACCTCTTTCTTCCACCAATTTTCCTTCTCCTCTCTTAAGCTTGAGCCTATTAAGCATGAAAACCCTTGCAAACAGTTAAAAAAATATTTGCACACAAAAAAAACTAGAGAATAAAATCTAGCCCTGATACCAGCTTGTTCTGAAAGGAGCGTATTAGGTTGTTGTGCTAAGTGTCCTTTCAGTATTAAAAACATGTACAATTTGTTTCCATTTGTTTGCTTAAGGAATGAGTGTTTTAACCATGAAACATAGATGAATTTGTGAACTTTAAATATGAAAAAAAGCCTAAATAACACTATACATAAGTGTATAAAAAATAATAATCATCACACATAAGTTTTACATAACAGGCATGATGAAGTAGTTCACCCCTCCTGGGCTACATCTACGGGTCCAACTCCCAATGGCATGTCCCTGTTTGTCATTATGCTCAAAATTAAAAATTACATGTGTTTACAAGCCTCTAATGGTTTTTTTCTCTACACCAGTGGCTCCAAAATGATCAAATTAGTCTAGGTAGACTCTTGTTTCACCCAAATTGGTCGAAAATTGACCTCCCAATGCATTTTTCCCAATCTCAACTAGAAAAAATTCACTAAAAGTGGAGATTGCACTTATCCACACTCTAAAATTAGCTAAAACCCCTAAATTTAAGGGCACGCTCCAAATATAACTATCCATTAACCATAACATTGAATGTTGGGGAGGGGGTGGCCACATGCCAACCCCCGAATCCCCACAGTCATAAACATGGAGCGGAACTCACAGTCTAACCACCGTGGACCATACAGTAAAATAGAGTTCGGCTCGGAGTTCCCATAGCCACCAGCTTAAATGTAGTCGCACCACAAGGATACACAGGTGAAAATGTTGAGAGTTAATGCCAAAGGTTTTTTTGAATTTTCAGAGAGTTTACATAACCGCCAGAGCAACTAACCATGTGAACATGATTGACAGAGCCGCCGAAGTTTAGGTTTGAAACCGTCGACGTAACGTTAACTGCCATGATTTAGAATGTCATGTGACTGCAATGTTGGGGCCACCAGCGGGTTAGGACCACTGGTGGTCCCCCCCCCTTCGAATTGCAAACCTATACAACATAAAATTTTATGGAAGATTGATAGGTTAAGAAAAAGGGCAGAGGCGAGCTGGTCACGATGTTTGTTTGCGGGCAGTAGGTCGTGGGTTCGACCCACACTCCACGACAATATGGTAAACATGTCAATGAGACTTCCACCAAACTTGGAGTTTGACTCCAATTTAAACCTCTGCCATTCTGTTTAGAGCTCTCCTCCAGAATTGGTTGACCCCGCTAAAATGTGGGTAAAAGACTTTATAATAAAAACATATATATATGTATTATATATAAAATCAATTAATTTCTCCCTTCAAACTTAATCCATCCTACCTACCATGGGGGTACGTGGCATGCCACATGGCCCTCCCCCATTGGCCATCAAAAAATGACATGCCAATCATTAAAAAAAATCAACTTAGACTTAGGACTTAAATAAATTTTACTTCTTAGTCATCTTCAACAAATCTGGGAATGTTACTTGGCACGATGTCATTGGCTGATTCTAGAGAAGAATTCCTACATTGCTGACTGGACCTGCCACATCAACATTGTACCTGTTCTACTCATTTTTTTCCTATTTTGGAAAACGGAAAGAACGTGATATCTCCCTCATAAGACATCAGTTTTTTGAACCGTTCGCAGCGCCAGAATCACAATGACGAGACCTTTCTGGTCGCTCAGGTTCGATACAGTTTAGAGAAATTTCATTTTTGAGCATAACACATGATCTCCTGATCATTATGTGTATTTTTTCTATGTTTTCTTTGTGTATCATTGTATATTTCCGTTAGGAATACTACATAAATTTTAGTTTTATGTAATGATGATCATTTTTCACTGTGATTTGGTTCAAATTTATAAACAAGTCAATGATTAAATTAGTGCATTTTATAGTGGAGGTTTTTCACTGATACACTTAGATTACTGCCACCATTTTATTGTGAGAATCATCATAATATATTGACTATTGTAGGTGAAAAAAATACTTGAAACAAACCTAGAAAAACCTACCCGAAATTATTCTTTCTTTCACTGCTCTAACTAGACTTAGGAAAACCTAAGACAAACCTAAAATTCACAATGAATTTATCTCACTGTCTAAGGTTTGATTGTCAACAAATCGTAGTTCCACCGCTCAATAACATTGCATAGTCAACATGAAGCACTATCCAAGAATGAGGTGAACTAATAAGAGGAATACTTAGGGCCTAAACTAAATCCAAAAAAAAGCACAAACATAGAATTCAAAACAATTTTTATGGTTCAAAGAGTTTTTTATTCAATCCTTGTACTAAGGTTTGCAAGATAATTCTTTTTTGGTCTTTTACTTGATCAAAACAAGTCTGATTTCTTACAAGAGGCGTGGATTTGTGTTAAAAAAATGAAGCACTGAACTTGCTCGCAACCCTATGAGGTTTGAGATATTATAAATTTGGAGGTTGAAGCCTAAAATAAGATTGCTAAAGGGACTAAAGGCTACCAAATATCCCAAATGTAGGGCTCAAAATAACTTCTTTGTCCCTCAAGAATGTGCCCTAATGGAGAATAGATGTCTGCATGTGTCAAAGCTTGTTAGTAGTCAAGACAAAACACAAGGAAGTGTTCCAAAATATCTAACTAGATGATGTAGCCATGCATTAAAGCATCCACGTGCTAAGAATTAGGCCTGCGACCTAGCCTTAACAAAGGGCCAAAGTTTTTTATACAAATAGAATGTTGAGAAAGTTAAGGAAAATTAAAACATAACTTACTCAACCCTTTGCTCCTCTTGTGATTGAGACTCACACTAAAAATCATACCAAAAGAAGATATAAAATAGAAGTACCATTACTTCAACGCATTTTCCAAAAGATTATTTGAAATTCAATTTCCTGCCCTAGTAGGTTGAATTATTTTGCCTCAGATAGACCAAAAATCATATAGAGGATATGTGATAAGTCATTTTAGAAATGATGTGAGAGGTAAGTGTTTGCCTTTTATAGGCCTAAGAGGGGCTTCTCAAGATGTACATTGGGGAGACTTAATTTATTTTATTTTTTAATTATTCAAATAATCATAAAAAAATAATTATCATAGTTCCTAAGTAGAAGGATAAATAACTTTAAGGTGAGTGAATTTGATCTTTTATAATTTTAAAGAATACTCCTTGTGGGTGCAATACAATAGTGATACCTTTCTTAAGTTGATTCTTCCACAAGATATGACAAGGAACTCTTGTGCCTATTTTTGGATTCCCACAACCAATATAAATATGCCAAGTCACCACCCCTTGGGGTTTTTTCCCACCTACTGGAGTCATCCACTTCAAATTCAATTTTCTCTAAAACGAGGATGAACTACGTGGCATGCCACATACCATTTAAAACATATTTATGAGGAGAATCCAATCACGTGGATCTCCAAACCAAACTAAAAAAAATTCCACTTCAAAAACCCTCGACAAAGTCAGGGCATGTCCTCAGTGCTGAGAACCAAAACCCTAAGACCTGGGTTTTAAACCATCTCATCCAACAATGGAGATTCCAACTTATGTAATACAAATAATTATAAGAAGTTTTCATTATCAATTTGACATCAATTATTGGTGTTTTAGTCAAATTCGAATCCCAGGGTTGATATAAATGACAACACCATCTAACAACCATTCACATACTTGATTATTCTCATTGAGTTGTTGATTTAGAGTTTATTTTATCTTCTTACCTTCTTTAATTTGCAAGAGCAAAGGTTCAATTGCTTCAATTTGGTCTTTGGTTAGCAATTCCTTTTGTATTTTTTTTTTCTTTCTGAGCCTTTGAATTTACTCAAGAGCATTAATCAACTCTCCTTCTAAGTCAACTTCAACCTCTTCTCCATCAAATTCAACAAATTATAATTCCATATATTCTATGGCTATGATCATAAATTTTTTTGCTATTTCATAGGATTTTTCCTCATCTGAAGTTTGTATGTCTTCACTTTCAGAGATGTTGCAGTCTTAGGTGTAGAAGCTTTTCTTCTTAGACTTTTTTTTTTTCCTTTTGCACTTTTCTAAATTTCTCTCTGGGTCATATTAATTCTTATTCTTTTCAGGACACTTAGAAGAATAATGACCTACTTTACCATAATTAAAGCACTCTAAACATAGCTTAACTTTTACTTGCTTGAGCTTCTCTTGAGCTTTCTCACAAAATTTGATTCCTCTTCATTTGATTCACAACATGAGTCATTATGTTCTTCCTTGGATTTCTTTTCTTATTTGAAGGATGATTATTTTGTTGTAGACTTTCCATTGTTTCCCATACAATAATGCCAAGATATTGAATATAATATTTCATCCTTACTTTCCAACACACATACTTCGCTCCATTGACCATAGGTACCTTATTGGTGAATCCTCATTTATGGTTTTCCATAGTCCCTGATCTTTGTTCCAACTATTAAATTGATCCTGAAGTAACTTGGCTCTGATACCAATTGTTAGAAATTAGGGAAATACTGAGAGGGGTGGTGAATAAATATTGTGATAATTTTAAAACTTTCTTTCACAAATTAAGCAATTCTAGAAACATCAATAATATCTTTAACAAGGATTCAATTAACCGTCTACACAAGAATCATGTATGGAACACATAAATACCTCAATCTTCTCTTCAATTAATTTCACAAAGGAAAGCTTCAACTTCTTGTTACAATGTTCTCCAACATCCACAAGAAGGAAGATACTACTCCCTAATTTTTTAGCTACCACTAAAAGGAGTTATTAATCCCTAATTTATCATCTACCACTAAAAGGAGCTACTGCCCCTAATTAATTAGGTACCACTAAAAGGAGCTCCAACCCCTAATTGATCAATTCTGATTGAAAGGAGATCCAACCCATGATTTATCAATTACTATTGAAAGGAGCTCCAACCCCTGATTTATTAGTTGCTACTGAAAGGAGCTCCAACCCCTAATTGTTCACCAACCACTACTGGTAGGAGCTATGTTATGCAACCAACTCACAAAATAGAAGAAAATATAGTTCAACGACTTAAAAATTATCCACTTTGAGGGAGAAACCTCATTTACAGTACATAAATGAACAATTATTGGATGATAAAAATGAAAAAGCCTAATTTCTATATATAGGAGTCTAAGTGGTCCCAAAATAATCAGAGCCTACATAACAATAATAATGTAAGGGCAAAAATATAAGAATAATGGGCTTCTATGGGTCACAATAATAAAAAATATGGGGCTACACTAGTATTATAGGGACCTAACATGGCCCTCTCCTTCAAAAAAGTGTTGTCCTTAACGCTTGAGTAGTTCTAGATGCTTCTGTATAAAATTCTCATCCTCCCACATGGAATCTTCAAAGGGTAAGTTCTTCCACTTGATGAGATACTCTTAAATTGATCGATTTCGTAGTGTTCGAGTTCTTGTTTCAAGGACTGCTTCAGGTTAGGATATGATTTTTCCTTCCTCTTCAGGTTCTGGAAATATTGTTTAGACTGGGAGTTTGTCACCTATAACCTTATTTAAGTATGAAACATGGAAAATTGGGTGCACTTGGAAAGATCCAGGAAGCTCCAATTTGTATTCCATGGTACCAATATTTGCAACACCTTGTAAGGACCATAGTACTTTAGAGATAATTTATTTTCCTTCTTAGCTTACTTGAGGTACATTTTTTTGTATGGTTGTAGACGTAAAAATAACCAGTCGCCTACATCAAAACTTTTTTCGCTGCAATGTTGATCTGCCTGTTGTTTCATTCGGTTTTGCACCAAAGTTAGTTTATCATTTAAGAGTTTGAGAACTTTTTGTTAATGATCGATGTGACCTTCCACTTCTTTAATCTTAGAATTTTCTCTTAAAGATTATGTGATGGACGGTGGATGATATCCATAAAGTTCCATAAATGGGGTCATTTTTGTTGTGGTGTGGAAGGAATTTTTATGCCACCATTCAGCTAGAGGTAATCACTTGACCCATTGTGTTTGTTTATCAGATAAAAAGCAACAAAGATATCCTTCCAAACATTTCCTCACTATCTCAGTTTTCCCATCGTATTGAGGATGATAAGATGAGCTATGAGCTAGTTGAGTACTTCGACAAGAAAATAATTTCGTCTAAAAATTTCCAATGAAAATGGGATCTCTATTGCTTACAATAATCTTTGGGTTTCCATTTAGATTTTGAATTGTTTCGATAAATGAAATAGAAACTATACTAGCTTTAAGTGGATGAGATAACGCACAAAAGTGCGCATACTTGGTAAGTCTACTGACTATCACCATGATGACACTCTTTCCTTCGGACTGGGGTAAACCTGTGATAAAATCCATTGAAACCTCCTCCCAACATTGACTTGGAATGGATAAATGTTGTAGTAGACCTGAGGTCTTAATTGTATGAACTTTATTTTTTTGGCAGACCAAACATTCTACCACAAAATTTTGAATATCAGATTTAAGGCCATCCCAAAAAGAATCTTCTTTGACCCCATTGTAAGTTTTTAAAAATCCCTAGTGTCCTCCTAAGGGAGAGGTGTGCAATTCCAAAATAATGTTTTGTTTTAGTCGGGAATTCTTACAAATACATAAGTGATATTTGTACCATAATGAATCATTTTTCCTTCTAAATGTATTATATGTACTAGGATCTTACTGCAAATTTTGAATGAGTGTCCACACTTCTTCATAATTCTTCCATTCCTCCCTTGCTTCAGTTGTCCAATATGGTTGGATAATTGAAATGACACATATAAATGTTTCCACATCCTCATGCTTTCTTGAGAGTGCATCTGGAACAACATTTAGCTTTGCTTCTTTGTATATTATTTCAAAGTCATAATCCAACATCTTTGTGACCCATTTTTGCTGCTCTTTTGAAGACATTCTTTGTTCGAAAAAGTATTTAAGACTATCGTGATCTGTTTTTACCTTGAAGTGTCTTTTCATTAGGTAAGGTCACCATTTCTTTAGTGCAAGTAGTATTGCAAACATTTCCTTATCATAAATAGGTTTCTGTAAATACTTTTATGTGATTGGATGACTTTCAAAAGCAATGGGTCTTCCTTATTGGATTAAAACAACACCAATTCCATTTCTTGAGGTATCACATTCCACGATAAAGGTTTTTATGAATTCTGGTGTAGCTAAGATTGGTGCTTTGGATATTGCCTCTTTAAGATGTTCAAAGGCCTTAGTTTCTTCTGTAGTCCATAAAATGCATCTTTCTTCAATAATGTTGTTAGAGGTGCTGCTATTCTCCCATAATTTTTAACAAACTTGCAATAATACTCTGTTAACATGAGAAATCCTCGTAGATGCTTTATGGTTGTGGGCATTTTCCATTCCTTAATGGCTTTAATTTTGTTAGGGTCTACCTTAATACCCTCATGAGATACAATATGACCTAGATATTCCACTTCTTGTACTCCAAAGAAACATTTGGAGGTTTTTGCATAGAATTGTTTCTCCTCCAATAATTTGAGAACCTTGTGAACATGTTGAACATGATCCTCCAAAGACTTGTTGTAGATTAACATATCATCAAAAAATACCAACACAAATTTCTAAGAAAGGGTTTTAAATTATTATTCTTCAAACCTTAAAATGTAGAATGTGCATTGGTAAGGCCAAAAGGCATGACCAAAAATTCATAATGACCCTCATGAGTTCTGGATGATGTTTTCGGAATTTCTTCAGTTTTCATTCTAATTTGATGATATCCTAAATGAAGATCCAACTTGGTGAAGTAAATTTCTCCATGTAATTAATCCAATAATTCATCAATGACAGGAATAGGAAATTTATCTTTAATAGTGAGTTTGTTGAGCTCCCTATAATCCGGACACATGCACTATGATCCATATTTCTTGTGCACCAATACTACTCGAGAAGAGAAAGAACTCTAACTAGGTTGAATCATACTGGCCTCTAGCATTTCTGCAATCATTCGTTCAATTTCTTTGTTTTGGGCATAGGGATATCTGTAAGGCCTGATGTTTGGAGGAACACTTCCTGGAATCAAATGAATAGCATGATCATGATCACGAATAGGTGGGATGCCTTTGGGAGTCTCAAATAGCTTGGAATGATTGTCAAATACTTTTTGGAGAACTGGAGAAATAAATGATTTTGATGTTTGAAACTTTAGTGAGCATAATTGTGCAATTGTGCCTCCTTTTTCTTTCTTTAGAAGATTTTTCATGCCATTAGAGATGATTTTATTTATTGATTTCCCTGAGATACCCCTTAATTCAACTCCCTTTCCTTCCCAAAAAAATTTCAAGAAAATTTCTTGAAAATTAAAAGCTACTTTACTCAACGATTGTAACCATTGAACTCCTAGTACAACATCAACGCCACCCATTGGAATAGAAAACATTGGGATATTCAATACATATTCCCCCATGGTTAGCTTGCTATTATGGCACTTTCGAGAGAAATTTATAGTTCCTCCATTTGCAACCATCACTTGACACTTTGGTGTTGGATATAGGAAGCAATTCAATTCCTTGGCTATCTTACAATGAATAAAATTATGGATACCACCTAAATCAATCAGCACTATTACCTTTTCTTCTTGATATGTACCTCCATATTGAGAGTTTGAGGAGTGGTAATTCCTGCCAATGCATTACAAGATCTGGTTGGATCCATTTCTTCTTTCTCTAAAGTCTCTTCATGGTGTATATCCTCTTCTTTTGAATTTTCTTGTTCATTTTCTTCCTCCTCTTCACAATCTATGTAAAATAATTTATTCTCAGCACACTTATCACCTTTAGTGTATTTTTTATCACAACTGTAAAGAATCCCTTTTTCTCTTTTTTCTTCCAACTGTTGTGGTGTCAACCTTGTAGGTTGTGGAAGGCTAGGAGTAGCAACACTTCCATATTTATAGTTGTGAGTGGTAGGCTTCCTTGTCGCCATAATTTTTCTTTCAATTTTCCTCCAACTTGAATGCCTTCTGTAATGAATCATGTTCCCGTGAACCTCATGTTGGATGTTATTCCTTAAAGTACCTATGAATAAATTAACCATATGCTCCTCTAGAATATCATTTACCCTTATATTCAATTTTTGGAGGTGAGAGCTTTGGATTCTAGGGTTTCGCTTCTTCAAACAAGACATCTTGGAATTTTCGTTATAAAATTTTCTCTACGAAGATTCAGAAGTTGAAATTGAAACCACGTGTAGTCTAAATCTTGGTGAACTTCGTGCTAGAATTTCATATCTTGGTTTGCTATATTTTTGGAGATATGATTTGAGGAAGTTATGGTTTTTGCAAGATCCAAAATTCAGTCTCAAACAGGAGATCAAGGGAAAATAGTCATAAATTTCATTTCAAACATAGGATTTGAATTCTGTAAAAAGTGGCCAAAAGTGCACAAAATTTAGTTTTCCCTGTATCAATTTCAGATTTAAATGTTTGAATAGTGACTCGTGGTACCCCTTACAGCTTCGATCTACTGAATCAGTCCATAATAAGGTCATCATGGGAGATTTTTCATAACTTTATCTTGAAGAATCCAAGAATTGTTCATTTATGTAATTTCAAGGAGGTTTCCCCCTCGAAGTGGATAATTTTTAAGTCGTTGATCTATATTTTCTTCTATTTTGTGAGCTAGTTGCATAACATTTGGTAAGATAGTGAATAGAAATGTGCTCCATCATTGAATCCTTTTGTTTGAAATTTATCAATTGGCTAAAGAAGGTGTTGATCTTTGTATCCTCATAATGTGTTATCATTTCCTTCATAAAAATTGACTGAGTGACAATTTTTTTATGAAAGAAAAGCCATCGATACCATAAAAAATAATTTGGATCTAAATATAAAGTTGTAATTCATACCTTTTATGTGTTTTACACATTATGGAGATCAAAATATTGCTCCACCTGTTGTATCCATGTTACATAATCCTTTCCATCAAACTTTCTCATATCGATCTTTGGAATATAGTGGGTATTCAATCCAACTTTAGAGTCTATGAAATCATGATTAACATTTCTTTTGTTCTCATCATGAGTTTCCTCAACTACCTTTTCACCATTAGGAAGCTTTTCTTGTAGAAACTTTGTCAAACCTTCCTTCAGACCTTCAAGTTTTTCTTCTATACCATCAATCTTAGCTTCCATTCCATTCTTCAAACCATCCATATTATCTTCTATGTTTAATTTTAAACCATCCTTGTCACCTTTTAGTTCATCTTTGGTTGCTCTTTGTGAGAGAGAATTTGTTGCACTTGGTACCGTAATTTTGATATATCATGCTGGAATTATTCCTCTTCATGCATCATAGTAGAGCTTTTTGAGGGCTTAATGGGTGTGGAAATATTTTTTTTGGGAGGAATTTTAGAATCCAATACTGATATATATGCTTCAATATGCCATGATAATCACTTAAAACTAATTTTTCAAACAAACGTTATACAAAATTAAAAAAAATACACACCTTTTTCTTGATTTTTAGGAGCTCTATATTGAAACTGATGTGTCTATCTGATTTCAGATCTTCAAGATCATAACTTTGGTAGTGTAGTATCCCTATGAGTCTTATTTCCAATTCCATAGGTCATACCCTATTTGGATTCTTTCAGATAAAGTTATTCCAAATCTCCCACGATTATCTGATTATGGACTGATTCAATAGCTTTAAGTTGTAAGGGGTTCCAGGAGTCACTGTTTGAACATTCGACTCTAAAATTGATATAGGAAAAACTGAATTGCATGCAATTTTGGCCACTTTTTATAGAATTCACTCCGATGTCTGAAATGAAAGTTATGACCATTTTCCCTCGGTCACTTATTTGAGACTGAATTTTGAAGCCTGAAAAAACCCTAACTTTATCAGATAATATATCTGAAAATATAGCGAACCAAGATCTGAAATTACAACATGAAGTTCACCAAGATTTCTGCTCCACGTGGTTTCAATTTCAGTTTCTAAATCTTCGCAAAAAGAAAAATTATAGCAAAAATTCCAAGATGGCCTGTTTGAAGAAGTGAAACCCTAGAACCCAAGGCTCTGATACCAAATTTTATGCAATGAGCTCACAAAATAGAAGAAAATAAATATCAACGAATTAAAAATTATCCACTTCGAGGGGGAAACCTCTTTTTCAATACATAAATGAACAATTCTTGGATGATACAAATGAAAAAGCCTACTTTCTATATATAGGAGTCTAAGGGGTCCCAATATAATTAGAGCCTACATAACAATAATAATGTAAGGGAACAACAATAATAATAGTGGGCTTCTATGGGGAACAATAATAATAACATGGGGCTACACTAGTATTATAGGGACCTAACAAGCTACAACCCCTAATTTGCAATATGCCACTTGCCTGACCTCTTTGATTCATCTTTCATTCTATTTTCAAACTCAAATAAAAAATTCCACTCCATTTCATACAAAAAATAAATCTATCCTCAATCGAACACCCTAATCACCACAAAATCACCTTCAAGAATCTTTGATCACTGATCAATTCTCCACACATGCCAACAACACATCAATAACCTTATTACTAATTCAATTATACTTATAAATAATTAGAGTTGATATTTTTAGATTTAGAACTTTAGTTAAGTTCAACTCTTTAACTTGCATGAATTCATAATTTCCACTTATATTCCACTTCTGTTAAGTCTTCTTAATGTGTTCAAGTTGTTTTCAATCTCTTCTTTACTGTATAGTGGCGATAAACAAAGTTTAACTACTAATTTCTTCAATTCTAGAATTTTACAGGGTTTAGTAGTGAATTTGTCTCTAGTTCTAACTTTAGCTAACTTGCTAAATTGGATAGGCTATCAAATAAGCCACCAATTTTTCCCATGTGGAAAAATAACTTGCAACTCATTCATGCGAATTTTAGCCAAGTTTTAGTGAACTGACAATTATCGTTGAACTACCAAATATCGCACAAAAACACCAAATTCAATGTTGTCAATTCATTCATGCTATGCCATGCCCTCAGTCACATAACATGCACATAACCAAGTTATGGAGCAAGCACTTATCCCCCGAAATTATTTCCCTAACCGTTATTGTTGGAGCACCTTCGTCTACTGCTAGGATATTTCCATCAAGGTTGTGTGTCATGGTGATGTGTCCCTGATGGTCCACATGTTGCACACACTAACCAATCAGGAAAAATTCAAGATGACTTGTCAGTTGCATCTCGTATGCCACCGTGTCCCGAAACTTTGTAACCCTGGAGAAATAACTTGTAGATATTTCAAAAACCACGAGGGTGGAAAGAATTTTAGGGACTAGGGTGATGTGTCCCCATTGCTGACTTGTTTGCTACTTATTTTTGCCACATGTCACCCATTTTCGGCCCACTTGGCCACTCGAAAATGAAAAATCTTCATGCCACATTTCATGTCCCTATAAGTGCCATGTCATGTTGTGATTATGTCTTCTTCATCCAATAATATTATCCCATGTTTCCTCCTTCATTTGGTCTATGTTCCACGAAGGATACAGAGGGGAGGGGGTCACAAGATTTGGATTTTCATTGATTTTCTTCATAAAAAATTTAAATGTTTGGACATGAATATTTGTTGCACTTGACGAGAAATTTGTCATCTCCTAAACAATAAAACTTGGAGCTCCCTCCAATCCTCTAGGGGTGGGCTATCGGGGTGATGTGTATTGTAGTCCCCCACTCTTCACCAATAAATGCTCGTGTATCCACCACTTCCTCCTTCTACTACATCTAGCCACATCCTCTTGGTATTGTGTCATCTCGAAGGATAGTACTTGTGCCTACCTTGGAAATATCTGGGGGAAATCCATAGGGGTTATGTGTCCTAGGAAGAACCCGCATCGTACCTTCTGTTCTTGTGAATGGTCCACCTATATACCCACATGGAAGTGATTTCGACCTATACATTGATTGTGTTGTGGAGCCTATGGCCCAAAAACACCAAAATTTTGAATTTGACCATCATAACTTTTACCGTCCATATCTCTTGATCATGGAAGCCTTTTTCAGGCTTAAATATACCATTAGAAAACTCTTTCCATGATCTATCAATATATGTCATTTCCAAGTGCTTCTAATTTTTTATTTTGCATTAAAAATGGCTCAAAAGTCTATGCTCTTTGACAAATTTTCTTGGAACCACCTGAGTTGTGCCACTCCTTTGACATCAATGCCAACATATTTTCAACAATGTTCTCATTATCAAAAAATACATATTGTGGACCCAGAGGGGGTCTATCCATCACATATCAAAAACTTCAGTGAATTTTTAAACAATCATGTCCAAAAAAATAACGCAAAAAAAATAATAATTCAAATTCTAAAACTAAATGACCAAATCTTCCAAGGCTTGGTCATCCTTGTATTTTTTAATATCAAATGTACTTACATAAACTCTTAATGCCTAATTTGTCAAACAATCAACTAGGTTGTCAATTTATTTGTAAATGTACTTAGCCTTGAAAAATTCCATCTTTTCATCCTCTTTCTTGATTTCCTATATGATAGGAACTAAGTGTGGGGTAATAACATTTTCCTTCATGTTTACACAATCAATCACCATTTTTGAGTCTCAAAAAATCTGAATTTTCTTGAGATTATAGAAATTTGAGACATGGAAGAGAGTCCACAGAGTTGTGAACTCAAATCTCAACTTTGAACCTCTACCTGGAGCAAAGCGCATATGATAAAAATGTTGATTAGAGGTGAAAAGAGCCACACTCTCCCCGCATATGGGAGACACTTTCACTTTTATTTGGATTTTAAATGTGTTTGTGTGTGTGTTTTCAATCAAAGCATTCAATTTATATTACTAGGATGAAAACATGTACATACATAGTTTCTACAAATCATCCTACCTCATTCCGACCAGTTTATTTTCTAGGGAGAGATGGAGTATATAGAAACATATTTAAAAATTTACATCTTATTTCTGGAGGGCATCAAAGCCATGTTTACCCAAAACCAGACAAAATAATAAAAAAACATATCAAATACATTTCAAGGTGGCAAATGTGGATTATGCCTAATGAACGCAACAATCATATCTTGCATCTCATGCATATGGAAGTCAATGTGTTCCAACCAAGCCCCTATCACTTGAAAATATTCCTTTGATCTTCGTTGGCTTCGACGAACATTCTCTAGTTGTTCCAAAATTTCAGATTGTGAAAATTGAATTTCATTCTAGTATGCCACCATTTCATTATGATCCACGTACCTATGATCCTGCATGATATATAGGTTGGCCTAGATTCCTTTCAATTGAGTAGCTATAGATTCCATGGAGGGAGTGTGCACCACATGACCAAGATAATGAGTTGGGCTCAATGCTATCTCCTCCTCTCTTTCTAAACTATATAAGCGCTCTTTGTTGGAGGAGGAGGCTTTACCCCCACCATTAATGGGATGGGAATGATGTAGTCCCCCTTTACATGGTCTCCCCCTCTTCCGCAACATGTATGCACACAAGGAGAAGTCCTCTAACAAAGCACGACTCAAAACCATCCAACCACCGAAATATGCCAACTCCCCAATTTCCCTACATAATACACCACAACAAGAGAGAAGCAAATTACCAGTACCACCACCCAAGGACAAACATCCCTAGAATTCCCAACTCTACAAGAGTAAACTAACACCGAGAGTGGACATAGGTTCCCGACAGTCTCCTTCCAAATTCCACGGACCTGCACCGAAGACCTCCCCGACCTCCGGGAATCAACCCAACATACGAGAATAACTTCAAGGGCCACCAAGGTAGACTCACGATTGCAACCCAGAACCCTTTCAAGAAAGCGCCCACGAAGAACAAAAGTCTCAAACACAAGGAGATGAATTAATTTCCCCCAAATCTAATAGAGTGGACCCGAGATGCACTTCACATGGGTTATAGACCATTGGCTAAGGACAACAACCACACTAATCCAGGAACCCACTACCACAACAACACAAAATTCCGCCCAGAAGGAAAAAAGGACTCAGTTATACCCCTTAAAATATTGAGAAACTGTCACACCACAAATACCATAAGAAGAATTGGACACATAAATAAATAACCAACCGAGGGATATACACCTTACCCACACTTGTAGATCCAGGTGTCACCTCCAATTCTGCAAGAAAGGTGACGACTGAGGGAGGAGAAGCCGTGCAAAAGAACACCAACCACCTACCAAGGCACAAACCTCAGACACTTCCTCTCCTGGGTCCCAAACGAAAATATGCACACTGTAACATTCGTAGGGTTCACGTTAAAGGATTTCCTCCTCATCGCCCTAGTCATTCGACTTTCGCCGTCGGCCTGAGTTGCAACTATAACCACCCCTTTAATGCACAAACCTTCTTCTCATTGCCCACCACAATTGAGCACAATCAAACCCTAGCCAAAACATAATAAGCATTATAAAAATCTCCAGAACCATCCAGCCTTGGGCTAAGAGCCCACCACCCTCTCGTGTGACTAACTGCATGGCTACCATATGGTTGGGGGTTGGGATCCCAAATCCCTCTCCTTCATGGTATCATCACCCCCATCAGGGGTTTATTTGAAATGTTTTATAATTATTTTAGCTTTTTATTTTAAATTATCTACAATTATTACATTAAAGTGTATCTAGTAGGCAGGTATAAGAAAATATCTAATAGGAAAGTATAAGTAACTTTGATGTTAATTTCACTTGTGGAAATTCTGAATTTATGGATATGGGAATATTATATATCCATTTTTTATCCAATATTTCTCCCACCTTTTATTATGGTATGTTTTATCGAATCTTGATTAAAATTATAATTTTAAAATATTTTATTGAAGTTAAAAAATTGTGAAGGTGTTGGATGAAACAAATTATAATAAAAAGTAGGAAAATATTGGATGGAATATATGATATCACATACTATTATAGTAACTTGTTATATCCAACATTTCTCCCATCTTATATTATGATATATTTACTCAATCTTGATATAGGCATATATATTTATATATTTTAGCCAATTTTTTTCTCCTTTCTATTTTTGTATGTTTCATATAACACTTTCATATATATATATATATATATATATATATATATATATATATATATATATATATATATATATATATATATATATATATATTCTGAAATAAATATTAATATTTTCCTTATGAGGGATGTACATATTACATCCATTTCATCAAATTTCATCATGTCACTTATGAGAATTGAAGCTAGGTGGGGAGGATCTCAATCATTAATCCTCCCAACCACTCAATATAAACCCACTTGACATGATAATAATATATTATTTTTTTTCGATACAATTTTTTCTAGTAATTCAACCAAATATTACAACATGGCCTCACTCCTATGGGATTTGTTGGCCCGAAGAGTCACATAAAAACTAATTACAAATTATCAAAATTCATAAAGAATCCAAAAGAAAAATGACCAAAGTGGCCAAAATACTTATAATATTAAGAGACAACCCACCAACATCAGGACATATGAGGATTTTCTTGTGAAAGGATAATCAAAACTTGCCCCGGAGGATCCGACAAACCATAATCTCCATGAACATGAAACTTTACATGTGCAATTATTTCCACCAGCTAGTCCAGGTGCTTCGCCAATTTTCGTTGACCCTGTCTAAGTGATTCTAATCGGTCTAAAATGTTCCACCATTTTTGTTGTAAATCATTCATGAAGCTTATAGCTTTGTTCCAGTCATCATGGCAGTCCTACTCCAATTTTTCCAACAAATGGATGATACGTCGCATATGAGAGTCCAAAAAGTCGAAAAGGGGAGGGGGGGGGGGGGGGGGCTGGGGGAGTTGGGGGGGGGGGGGGGAGAGAGAACAACATGGCCAAGAGAAGGGATCAGGTAAACATCCAAATCCTGTAACTCTACATGCATTCTTCCAACACCCTCTCCCACCATGAATTTATCTCTATGCTCTGCTCATTGTCCCCGTGGTAATAGAACCTTCCGTGCTATGCCTCTTTGCCTGAGCATTGTCCTCTTGCCTCCAACACTTATGAGATAACACCTTGACTCTGAAACTATACAATAGTGTGACCATATCTCTACTACCTTGGGATCAGTCACAGAATTATCCTAATACGTGGCTCAAATTGTGCGTGAGGGCAATGACTCCTGACCTAGGCTACCTCGATGGACTACTTCAATCCCACTACAAAACAACACCATACTACCTCCATTAAAAATGGTTTTTCCATACAATTTAACAACATACCTCTTAGGGTAGAAAGGTGGCACAAAATTCACAATAAGTGAACCCAAAATTCAAAATATCTTATTCCTAAAAGAAAGATTACAATCAATGAAAATTACCTTTGAAGTACCACCCGTAGCAAAGGAAAATAGATATGAGTATCCCCAAGCACAAGATAGGGCATGCCACACCTGAAAAATAGAAAGCCCTTATCTCTATCTTCTATACAAGACCTTATAAAACACAGGCCAAACTTCTAGGTACCTAGTAGGAATACTATACATTAGAACTCCCACCCCCAATCAAGAATAAATATAGCTCCAAGAAAATCATAGGGATAAATAATGGACTTACCAGAATTTCATTCATAAAGAACCAGAACTGAGACACACCTTTAATTGGAAAACCCTGTGAGCCTAGTTTCCTTGGAAGAATATTCCAATGACATGAAGCGTCCCAATGCTCGGCCTACCCTAGATCCCAAAATTCCTGTAGAGTACTCCCCCACCAAAAAAATCAACAAACTCCACTTATTGTCCAAAAATCCAAATGCCAAACACCAAAGATGAAAGAGCATGCATAGGTTTGCGGCTTGTGCATACTCTTCCCAATTGCATACACCATCCCATAACCAGGATTACACTTGATTAGATGATGCTTACCATCTCGCTATTAACATTCTCTTCCTACGTCTTGAATATTTCATGCATGATAGTTGCACACATCCAAATTTCCACTTGTGGCTCCATTTAATGTGAGGGAGGGATTAATTCCCCTGTCCCATCTGCCCTGTGTTAATGCTCTGTCATCCCCATCAAGGGTTCCCCCATATTTCCATGGTCCTCCACACTCATCGGGGGGATAATATATATTGCTATAATAATATGTTTTATTCAATATTTCTCACTTTTTTTATATAATAATATGTTTCCCTTTTTTTGTAACTAGAACAATATGAAATTGGGTTGGTTTCAGACACACGTGAGATGGGGTGGATTCCTTCCACCACCATTATACCCTTAGGTGCCTACGTATGCCCCTTTCACATACAAAGGGTAAATCAGGGGGATTTTAACCTCAAAATTCTTGATACATAACACTTCATTTTTACAATGATCGCTAATTAAACTTATGCCGAGCTATGTTTTCTTTAATCTTTATTAAAGTAATAATTTTAAATTATCTTAAATAATTATTATAAATATAAAATTGCATAGATATTGGATAAAACATATTATAATATAAAATAGAAAAATATTAGATAAAATATAAGATAAGAACGTGTGAATATTAGGTAAAATTTATTAGCCCTACCATAGCAGGGAGTATAAAGATTGATTTCCAGTCAACATTCCCAATAAATGTAGTTGAATTTCCTATAGTTTATTATGATGTTCTGTAAAATGCAATAATTATGAAAACAATGTTCCCCATGGTGGGTGATGATCAAGGCATTATGTCATAACTATGATTGCCAACACTAGGATTATAGGACACTTGGCCTGCCATACATTCTCCATGAGGGTGAGCATACAGATGGTTAATTTCTTAGGTGATGTGGGCATTTACAGTTCATAGGAGATTGTACGATGCACCTCACTGATTAATGATTGTAGGAAATCATGATTTAAAGTCCCTCCTCGCATGGTTGGCAGGGCCAAGTCTCACTTGAAGGTGGTATTCCTCCTCAGATAAGCCTTTTTATCGATAAAGTATCAGTGACAAATTTCTTTTGTGTATGGACTTGTGGTCATCAAGAAGCAATGTTGCTTCTCTTCCTAACTGGCATGTATCCCTGGGTCAAGCCTTGAAAGGGTATTTACTAGTAGTATTAGACTCGGAGTATTTGTATTGGATTGAATTTGTCACTAGGTCCTTTCACTCAGATAGAGTTCACTTGGATCCTTTTGGGCAGAGGGTGGTCAACTCGTTGCATGTTGATAATTAACCTATCAAGTCGCCTCTCATGAAAAATCAACTCGCAGACTGTTTGAACAATTTATCATCCCATCCATTCTACGGTCTCTAGTGTTGGCTCAAGCATTGTTGACAAGCTCTATGAGGCACTCCCAATTCTTAGGATGGTGGACATTTAGATAGTAAAGTAAAGTAAAGTCGAGCATTGATGTTCAGGGTCTTCGGAAAGGCACTCAACATCTCATTGGGTAGGGTGTCGGCTTGTGAACTTTTACTAGAAACCTTTAGTGGGTCCTAGCTTCAGAGCAAGCATAATGTTTCTCATGTTGTTCGAGCTCAAAGCTTATGCTTTAGACAACGAATCAATTTCTGATTCTCAAGTTGGTTGTGTTTGTCATGCTTGAATTATTTGTATGGCTCATGCTCAGAAAGTTATAGTCCTTATGTCCATGCTAGTGGCTCACGTTCAATCACTCTCACTCCTTTTCGATCATCTTGAATGCAAAGGTCCAACTCTCGGAGGGTATGTGTGTCGCAGTGGCTCTTTTGAACGTGATTCATGCCTACGTATAACAAGTTGGTTAGAAACTCATTGTGGGTCCAGTGCTCATGACTCCATTTGGGTAGATAATTCGTGGCCAATTCTAGGTCATTTTATGGCTTTCTATAATGTTTTAGTTTATGCATGGATAACTTCTCTAATTTTCGTTATTGTCTAGAAGACTATGTTGATAAAAGTCAACACTCTTGCATTCTTTTGTTACTCTTTCATTTTTCCGGACATGCGATTAGAAGAAACAATTTTAATATGAAAAACCCCAAGTTGTGTTATTGGTTCAGTTTCCCCACAAAGCTGCCCATAGCATAGTGAAATCTAAACATTAAAAAAAATAAACTAAAATTGTAAACAAAATATTTTATTATTATTATTATTATTTTAGAAATGAAATTCCATTTATTTTATTTGTTGAAACATTTGAAAACAATAATTGCTTATAGTTAGACATGAATATATATATATATATATATATATATATATATATATATATATATATATATATATATATATAATTTAAAAAAGCCAAATGGCCTATGACAAATATTTGACTAATAAAAATATTACATTAAAAATAAAATTTATTAAAAAATGTACACTATCAAATCATGTGTATTCATGTGACAAAACTCAAAAGTAAAATACAATCGTAGCAAAATTACATATTTATTTGAATCTATGTGTTCTCCATACATTGGAAGGAAAATTTCATAATAAAAAATACAATCAGTGAACTTGTTTCGAATCAAAAATTAATTAAAAAAAAATGAATTCTATCCATTTAAGAACGTTGATGATAAAATACGACTTTTGATATGTGATTGGATTTATACTGTTGGTAAGTGGTGGGTTCAAACATAAATTTAATTAAAAAAAAAAGCTTGTATTTAGTTGGATTTACACCGTGTGAGAGTGTTATAGCATAAGGGGAACTTCACTTCATGCCGAAGAGTGGATATTAAAATTTAATAAAAAGAAACTTGTATTCTATCATTTACACCAAAGTCTAAATAATTGAGCCTCTTTCCCATCACGATTATAGAGTAAATATTTTATTTTAGGCATTATCTTGTGCAGAGCCAGGAAACTTACTTTTTTATCTCTGCACATGCTTTATCTCCACACATATTTTACTTTCACACAGAATTTAGCTCTAGACATGCCTCACTTGTGCATAGTCTTTAACTCCACAAATGTCTTACATCCACTAGTTTTAGACTTAGTAAGATTTTTCAAGCGGGGAGACTTATCACACATGCTTATAGACATTAATTTATCCACATACATATTTCTGTTAATGGTAAATATAAATTTCTCTCCAATTCTTACCAAGTAAAAACACAAAAATTACATTTTGGCATAATATCTTCTTTCACACACTAAATAATTGTATGCCTCCAAAAATATAGGGGAAAAATGAAATATTTCCACCAAATGATGAAGATTGTTATAACTCACTTTACCCTTAATTTTCATACAAATATCATTGGAAATGTTTCTGCGTGGACTATATCAAATTTTATAAATTATTCCAATTAAATAATTAATGTGAATTTAAACCAAATGTTCTACTTTAAGCTTTATATTTGTCTTGCATGCATTGAAGTAGCTTCATTTCTCTCCTCATAACCCAAAAAGGAATTCTACAACTAGAGAAATCATATAACCATGTTATTTATTAATTTCTTAACATATCCATAGTATGGCTTAACTTCTCTCAATATATTTGGTGTGAGACCAAATCAAGTAAAATAAAACATAAAATATTTTGACTTCTTCATGCTTCTGGAATATTATAGAAGAAGTCAGAGGATACTTACCCTCTTACCTTTGTATATGCTTTACCCTCACATACTTTAATTCCCCACATGCCTTGCTTCTGTACATGTCTTACTTCTGCATATGCCTTACTTAATAATATTTTTCAAGTAGGTAGGCTTATCACACAGACCTAAAGACATTAATATATGCACATACTTATTTCCATTAATGGAATTAATAAATATTTTCTCCAGAAATTAAAAATATATCTCATAACTATAAATTTCTCTCCAATTTTTACCAAGTAAAAACAAGAAAATTGCATTTTGACATACTATCTTCTTACACACATGGAATAACTATATTTTTCTTGCATGTATCGAAGTAGCTTCATTACTCTTCACATAACCCAAAAAGAAATTTTGTGACTAGAGAAATCATATAACCATGATATTTATTAATTGCGGGGAGAAGCACTCTCCAGCCCAATATGTTAGAGGTGTTGTAACATAATGTTTAACATTTTGACTAAGTCAAATTACATAAAAATAAATAAATTAATTAATTAAAAATAATTAAAAAAAAAGATTAATGTAATGTAATGTAAACCTTTTAAATCGGGAAAAATAAAAGAAAACAAAAAAACAAAAATAACAAAATAAGAATAACAGTATAAAAAATAAAATAATAATACAAATAAAAATGACCCATGGTATTCATTTGGAATATAACCTATTTAAAGGGGGAATTAAACCGATGTAGATCCATCTTAACTCTGGATCTACAAAGCGTTGAGAGGGATCAAATATCTTGAGATAAAAACCTATTTTAGAGTGAAAAGATATTTGATCCCTTTCGGCACTTGGTAGATCCAAAGTTAATATAGATCTAGGTTGGTTCCTTAACATGCCCATAATATGCCTCAACTTCTCCTAATATATTAGATGTGAGACCAAATCAAGTAAGATAAAACATAAAATATTATGACTTCTTTACACTTTTGGAATATTATGGAAACTTGTTAAATGATACTAACCCTTTTACCTCTACATGACATGCTTCCTCTGCACATACTTTAGCTCCCCATTTGCCTTGTTTATGCACAATATTTAACTCGACGTATGTCTTACTTCCAAAAAAATATAGTCTTAGTAAGTAATATTTTTCAAGTGCAAAGACTTATTACACAAGCCTATAGACATTAATATATGCATATACATATTTCCATTAATGTAATTAATAAATATTATTTCTAGAAATTAAAATTTTATCCTCAAGCATAAATTCTTCTCCAATTCTTACTAAGTAAAAACACAGAAATTATATTTGGACATAGTATCTTCTTACACACATGGAATAACTCTAGTGGCATTACTGACTTTATGCTTAATTTTCATATAAATACCATTGGAAATATTTCTACATGGACTATATCAAATTTAATAAATTCTTCCAATTTAATAATTAATTTGAATTTAAACTGAATTTATTAATTTAGGCTCTATATTTTTTTTTGCATGCACTGAAGTAGCTTCATTTATCCCCATGTAACCTAAAATGAAATTCTATGACTAGATAAATTATATAACCGTGATATTTATTAATTCCTCAATATATCCATAATATGCCTTCACTTCTCCCAAGTAAACTAAAACAAAAAATATTATGACTTCTTTATACTTCTGGAATATTACAAAAGAACTTTGTGAGCACTGTCTATGATGAATTCATAAAACTTCAAAAGTTCTTCCCAAAATTTTTCCTCTATCCTTTGCACAATACAAACAAAACATCTAAGACATTTTTTCCCAATTACGTGGATTCTCAATAACTAAAACTTTTACGTATCATCATTGACATAAACAAATTTGACATCATTTCATATCTAAATGCAATTTCACTTACATTATGCATTAAAAAAAAAAAAATCATGTTATTTTTTATTTTTTCCCTTTTCACACCTTGATTTTAATTAATAATCATTTTCTTCTCTCCTTGTATAGGATTTCTGTTTCATTTCACCTTGATCTGTCACTATGAAAATCACAATTTCAAGAAGAAAAAAAAGTTTTACTAGTATGCGGATTTTTCTATTCTACTATATTTAACAATATGTATAGCTATTAAACACATTTGCTTCACTTGAATAATATCCTCTTATGAAATCATGGCATTCCAAAAACTAGAATTTAATTTTTCTTGAAGCATAGGTTTTTACATGTCATATACTTTGTACATCTAAAATTCCCGTGAGACACTTTTATTAAAGTCGTTTCTTATGAAACAAATGTATAATTATTACTTTGTTGTTTGTTCCTTGCTCTTCTCTCTTTTTAACTATTTAGTAAGTTATTGTCCACCCTTTTCACTCTTTTTTCTCATTTCTTTTTGTAGTCTTTTAATGTTAGTTTAGTGTAAATATGTTTATTTGTTTGTTTTTTTGTTTTCTCTAATATTTACTTGGAAGAAATGTAAAAATAGGAACAATAATAAGCAAGATATTAACTAAAAAATATGTTGTCCAAATTAGTTAGTTAAATAAATGCAACCAATATTATATTTCATGTTTTTATAAATATCATTGATTTGTATACATGCTATATATTGAAAGCTCATCACGTTTTTCCATATAACCAGTATGCAATATGGATTAAGAAAATATAATGTAAGAAAACATAAACATACTTGATTAAGTCAATATGTAGTATTCAACTGTTTGTTTCATATTAAAGTTAGTTATATAATTTTTTATGATTAATAAGTTCATTATGGTTGTATGTTGTGGCTCACATTCTTTCTGAGCATTGTATATGCTAGTATTACATGACGATAATGATATTGATGGATTGTAGATTTCTGTTGTGTAGATTTTTAGAATCACAGCTCGGAATCTCCACAGTTCTCATTTTTAAGTCTACGTTTCGGGTCTAAAACAAGACCCATCATTAGGATAATGATATTGGCTTATCATTGTTTAATGATTTTTTACGCCTTATAAATTATGTTTAGTAATCATACTTTTCATCCATATGTTATGTTTTTTTTTCCATGTTTTTAGGTGCATGGACTCTATAAATAAATTCCCATCTAGCTCATTATATTATGGAGGGAGATCACTGGCCAAAGTGGATGAACAATTCCTTACACGCTTGGCAAATGGTTCAAGGAATGACATATACAGAACAATTAATGATAATCTATGAAGTGAAACCTTTCCCGAGATGTAGTTTGACGACCTCCTCTATGACCAATCTTCATTACGTAGGCTATAACATTGGTGGCCTGACACTCATGGAAAATAATATGGAGTACATATGGGAAGTTGTTAATTATGGGAAATTTCTAGCAAGCGGGTATGAACTAGTTTTGTATTATTGCCCCTTTCGTATTTGGAATCCCTAGTTTTTATGGTTGCTAGTATACTTAGGTGTCGAGAAGGAAAACATTTTCCTAATTTATTATAATTTTTGGCTCTATATGAATTCGAGTTTCATAGTTTTGTTTCTGTAGGGGAATGTCAATCTCTGGGTTGTTCTAAAAAAAATTGATTCTAGGAATTTTTATTTTATTTTTATTTTTGTGTCTGCTACCTCCTCTTCAGTCAGTTAGCCCTCCTACATTCCTTTTTCTCTCCTCGCTCTGGGAGGTCTCTGTTCCTTTTTCTTCGTTTGAGACTTTAGTACTATATTTGTGGACTCTTAGCTTATCTCTGCACCTCCTTTGTGGCCCTTTGTTATAAAGAAGTCTTAATCCTATAACCAAGTGTTTGTTCCAGTATTTTCCTTTTCTTGTCTTCTTTGAGTTTCTTCTCCTCCCCTATTCCTTAATATTGCATGTTATTGTCTCTTATAGCTAGAGGCTTCAATGAGGCACTCGATCACCTCCCTATCCAAGAATTCAATTGGATGCAAAGATATCTGCAGTGGAATTTGTAGAAAATACTCCTCCTTAGACTTGTAATGAAATCAATCATACAGAGTGAGAAGAAAGGGTGCAACATACGTTTCTTTTAGATGTTGAATTCAAGGAAGGGATTGGCAGTGGGATTCCAAAAACATAGAACATTCGTTCTAGATAGACCATATACATTCATACTATATATTTGTATTGGTAGATAAAAACTATCATAAGTAAGGTTCTTGTGGAATGACTGAAAGCTCAAAAAGTAATTTTGCTTAGAATTGATGATGTGCAGTTGAAGTTGAGAAAACTCAATGAAAAGTTATTCATGCTAGCAAAGAGCGTATCTGACTTGGAATTTTCCAACTTTGAGGAGGACATAGAGCCAATTGAAACCTTACAGGTGGATTGTCCATCAAGCTAAATGTTTACTTTGTTGATTTTCATTTATATATTAAGGGTAGCAAGGTTTTCAGACATAGCAATTATTATAGGCCATTTTTTCACATCTGGTTAATCGACCTATAAACTGGACCAATCAACATCCTTTTACCCCTTGACATCATCATTATAGAAATACCTAAGAATGACTCTCCTTAATCCAAAAGTTTCTACCTCAAACTACCTCAAACCAGTCATTTTAAGGACCAACACAGTTTGTAAGCCTGTGGACCTACGTTCACCACCAGGTTGCTCCATGCTAGGTTGGGTTGATCACTAGTAGGTTTCCCTATGTTGGGGTGCGTTGATTCTAGAAATTCAGGAAAAATAAAAATATTTCTGAAGCTTCATCTTCTAGAATATTCCAAGAGTTGTTACAACTATTCACCTCAAATAAAACTCTTGAATCCTATCCTACGTTGGATTTTCCATCCCTTATCCTTTGATATCATCCTCCCATCAAGAGTGGATCTCATGCCTAGATTGGTAAATGGATAAGAACTCCAAACTTAGCATATTATTATATATATTTGCATCCATCCACAAGCTATGGGTTGGATTTTAGAGATGGATTCTACCCTCATGCTGCTACTGTGAAGAGTCATTATTCCATGCATTAGGGTGACATAGAGGTACACTTTTTGGAAAAGAAGGACAAGTCAACTTGGAGGATATCTTCTACAAGATCAACTCCTATATTTGGTTGTAACTCACTCCATTTCTATTAATGAAAATAGTTCTTTGTTTTTCTAAATGTGATGTTATGATTTCATGTATTTCAATGCCATGTCGATCCATTGAATGAAGTGATTAGATGATGCTGCATATATGTCATAGATCGTTGGCTTGTGTTATTTGTTTGTGCAGGTTCTAATTATAGTGATTGGAGCTAGGATTGGAGCATTTAAGCCAATAGAGGAGTGTAAGCATACGCCAGATCACAGGTAGTGTTCATCCCATTATTTGTTTACTTCAAGGGAAACATTAGCTTCTTTGTATTTTTGTTGTTCTAGGCTAGGCCACACAGTCTAGGGAAGATACTCCTATCTGCAGTCAAAGATTCCGTATAACAAATTGGCGACTCCACTGGGGATCAGTGTATGCCCTTGGTGGTTTTTTTGTCCTTATTTTTTGTTTTACCTCTTCTTCAGACCTTCACTATTATATGCAGTCAAGAACATACCTATAAAGACATTTCATTGAATTTTAATTTCAATTTTTGTGCCATAACTTTCTATTCCTTCACCAACGCTCCCTCTGGTCTTTGGACAAAGTTTTGCACTCCTGCAGAGCCTTCTCTATGCCTATGCTGCATAGCACTGGTGCCTCTTCTACACCTGTGTTGGCCCCTATTCTTGCATGAAGTTTCACTTGTTTTGATTTTATATTTGATCAGCCTTGTTCTAGATTCCCTTCCTTGAGTCTTTGAATGTCTTGTGGTCCCTTTGAAGCCTCCATTTGGTTTGATTTTGTTTTTGAGTCCCTTTGATAAGGATTTATTTAGATTTTCCTTTGTTCTTATCATTAGGTCATTGGAAAATTGATTTTGTTTGATCATTGAGTGCTTGAATGAATTCATTTTTTAGTCATCATTATGAACAATTTGTTTGAATCAATGATTATACATTGCATCTTAGTTTTTTTCATATTTGAAAATTAAGAGGAATTGAAAATAATTTTTTTTATATTGGCATATAGGGTTTCATGTGTGCATAAACACTGGAACTTTTGTATTAAAAGGTAATTTCACTTTGCATATTGTTTGCTACATTTTGTTTTATGCATACTCTTTATATCTTTCCTCCCTTAGATAGATTTTCATAGAAAGAGAAAGATTTAATTTCTTCATACTAGTTTGCATTTTAGGGAATTCAGGTGAAAATATTGGTGAGCCATAAGACTGAAACTTAATCAAAGATAAACATTAAAATTTATTGAACCAACCTAAGCATAATTTGGAACATTAACAAAAACATCTAGATGTCTAAGCTAGAGACGTGTTCCGACGTCGTTAAATGCAGGAGTTGTCATTTTTTTCCAGCATTGTATCCCCAGGGTGATATCACATTCCACACACATAAGTGTATAGGATCATACTTCACGTACCTTCAGGTATATTGGATGGTGCTCCACGTGTGAAAAGTATATGGGAACGCTCTCATGGAATTGTTACGCATTAGACAACACTACTATGAACTACACTTCCAAGTACCGTTAATTATATTTTGGAAGTCCCCTATAGGTTGCTATGCTTTCCATTGGTAACTGATTCAATCACCTTGTATACCGTGATACACCGAACACAACATTCGGGGATATTCTTGCATGGATGTTAAGTCCTAGGTTCACCAAGGTGTATATTGCAGTTCATGGTTTCTTGGTAAAATTTTATGCCCATTTTTGCCCCTTTTTAATTTATTTTGTGTTAATTATTAAAATTTAGTAATCCAGTGTGGAAGAACAAATACCCCCTCTCCGCCATTCACGTAGAATGCAAAAAAAACCTCCTCTTCCACTAGAGGAAACTCCTGGCCATCGTCAAAAGCATAATAAGACACAAACTACCAAATCAAGAACTTTGGGAAATACTTCTGGTCCTTCTCCTCAAATTGATCCACCAAAATCATCTTTCCCTTTGCGTTCTAAGCTCAATCTTACATCTACTCTTTTTTGTGAATCTGACACAATCGAAATAGAAGTACCTAAACCTTTGTTGCCTAAGGTCGTTGAACCTAAATTCAATGAGTCTGGTACCTTATTACCTGAGGTTATTCAACCTGAGGTACCTCAGTCATCTTCACATGTTACTTCCTCTTCTCTTCCTTTATCTCAGACACAACCTCAAGTCATATATCTTGGACCTGGTGGTGAGCATCTTCCATACAACCTTTTGAGTATTGAAGAGATCCCACATGAAGAACCTTATCCCCCCTCTCTTCTTCATTTGAGAGGGTTACATATTTATTAGGATCATCCTTTTCCTCCTCTTCAAACTTCATCTAAAGATCCTTTATATAATTCTATTCCTTTCATTTCACCCGTGATTTTCCCGTGACAATCATCTTTGGGATAATTAGCCATGAATTAATCTGCTATTGTTTCATAACTTATCTCCACTATGGGCGAGACATCAAATGTTGCTTCCTCATCCATGTTTGTGAGATCAGCAGAGACTCATCTCTATGGTGGCCCGCCCGTCCCACATGGTTATCAGTCGTTTTATGGTACCTTCTCTAGTGCGACATCCAGTCCTCAGAATTCTCCCATGAAATATGTTTATGGAATTCCATTTGGAACTTTTCTAATGAGATTTATACATTCTGCTCCTTCTCCTCCACCTACACCTACAAATTAACAATAGGCTGGTCCATATATTAGTTGACACCTTCAACAACCCAATTCTCCTTACATTGGGTACTCTCCATCTGGTGGGCAGTTTCCTCTCTCAGCCCCTCCTCATTTAGCAGGGGGGAAACCTATCGTTGGTACACCCCAAGTTGGTTGTCCACGTTTATCAAATCCACCTTATTCTGGTTTGACTGCTAATGTTTAGAAATTTACCTGCCTGTCCAACCTAGTTTGGTTGAGGGTACATCTTGATGGGCCTCTAAATTAGATATAAAACAAGGCCCATATAACTTTTCTTAAGCCCACATACCTTCCATATGCACATGAATATATATATCAAATCTCTCCTTCTACACTTAATAATGTTTTCTTATGCTTCAATATTTTCTTAGGAAGGTTTAAAGGTAATTGCATGTTTGTGCCTAATATTGGTTATTTTTGTAGAATATTGTGAGAATATTTGGCAGATTCTATAGATTTGGAGAAGGAGATGATTTAGGGACTTGCTCCCTGCCACTGGAAGATCAAGATTGGAGAATAAATGAGCACAATATCAAGAAATTAGGGAGAAATCTTGGAGAGATTCAAGGGGGTTGTCCACCCTCCTTAACTCTCAAAGGAAGCCAAAGGATCCTCATGATATCCCCTCCAGCAATTCCAATTCCAGATTCAGCCAAGCAACTCAAGACCAAGTGCACTCAATCCTTGTTTACTTGGAGTCCAGCGGACTCAATGACCCCAAAGATTCTCTCCAGCAATTCGAGTTCCAGAGGCATCCAAGAAACTCAAATAGGAGTTCACTCAATCTCTGTTTACTTGGAGTCAAGTGGACTCAATCACCCCAAAGATTCTCTCCAACAGTTCGAGTTCCAGAGGAAACCAAGCAACTTAAAGAGGAGAGCACTCAATATTTGTTTATTGGGAGTCAAGTGGACTCAATCACTATTTTCTAGGGATATGTTGGTATCTTCCCTGTAGAATAAATAGAGCAGAGCTAGAGCTAGGAAGAGTTAGTCGATTCTTCGATTCCATTTTGGGAATTTTGCTGCAAGCTATTAAAATTTTTATTGTACTCAGTGATTAGACTTTTAGAAATGTAACAAGGCTATTTTCTTCCTAAAATGAGTAGATAGAATCCATTTTATAGATTTAGTTCTAAAGAGTTGGGCTCGTGGTTTAGGGCCTAACCCATTTGCCTCAGCTTCTCTATCGTTGTCATCCTTTCCTTTTTGTTATTTAGCTAGTTTTATTTCTGATATTTTCATTGCTATTATAGTTGCTGCAGTAGATTTAATCGGCTTATCTGTGCTGTAGAATAGCTGATAAAATCTATAAAACTGTGAGGCAGTCTTCCCCTCTAATATCTGTTAATAGAATTTGAGCGGGGTTGACCTTCCCATAGGAAAAAAAATTCTTTCTGTTCACTGCTTTTATCATGCTTTTGTTTATTTTTCTGTGCATAAATCTGCATCTTTGTTTGTAGGAATAAGCATCAAAATCCCCAGGAAGATCATCAAGCCATGCCGCTTCATTTCCCAACTTTTTTTCACACCTGAGCACTATTGTTGTGCCTCCATTTCCCTCCTTTTTTCTTATTTGCATCCATCGCCCTTTTCATTCCCAAAACACTTGAAAAGCATTAGAATTAGACCTTCGCCCTTTCTCCATGAAACTCCCGCTCGTCGTACCTTGCTCCATCGCAAATCGCAAATTCCTTGTGATATTTTTTAACGCTCTCTCATTCCAAGCCCAAATGCAATATCCCTTTCTACTTCCCTTTGCTACTCTTTTATTAAAAACAGTCAAAAACATTAGAAACCACATTTTTTCCCTTTGGACTTACCATTGCTCCTTTTCGCAATCACATTTCCCTTTTGGTCCTTGTTAATAGCTTTCGCTTCTAGACCCCGATTGCGATATTCCTTTTTCCATCCTTTCTCCTTCACTCCTCATTTCTATGTCAAAAACCTTTGAAAAAATATTACTCTGCCTTTTTCTGAAAATCCCTTTACTTTATCGCACTTCACAACTCCTGTTGGCCTTCGTTAACACTTACCACTCCTTTCTGTCGATTGCAATATTATTAAAGTGCTTTGCCACCTGTCCTACCGCCACATCATTCAAATGATCGCCTTTTCGCATTTCGTAATCATCGCTTTTTCTCATTTCAAAATTCTAGCCTTATCGCAATTTTCGCATTTTGGCTCGGCACCTCACTTACTACCTTCCGCCCATAAATCCCGATTTCGAAACACCGCAATTGCACCACAACATCGCAATCACATTTCGCATCACATTCGGTATCGCATTTTTCACTTCGCATTTCCTCTTGACTGCACTCATGCTTCTCCTCTAGCCTTGCGACATTGCGATATTGCGATATCACATATCGTATATCGCATTGCCAGCCCTCCATCGCAATTCCACCATCGCGCTTCCCAAAGCCTCCCACTACAAATAATTTTTGCGATATTATGCACTTTAATAAAGTACAAACACCTTTTTCACTCCTCTAAGCCTTGTTTCATGCGTTTAAGCCTTCCATGAGCACCATTAACCCTTTTTCCTCTGAACTGCAATCGACACTTTTTCAGTTAGAATTAGATCATGAGTAGCTGCATTATTAGAAGCATGGTAGATAGATCATAGAATAAGTAGAGTGTGTTTAGCCATTTGGCCAGCTCAATGCAATTTAGTTTATTTTTTTTTCTGTCATTTCCTTTATGTAATTTAGTTTAGTTTCCTTCCTGTCATTTGTTTTCAGCAATTTAATTTAGTTTCCTTTCTGTCATTTCCTTTTTGGAACTTGGTTTAGTTTCATTGAAGTGTGACAGACTTCACTGAGAAACCTTAGAAATAGCACCCTTTCATAAATCAAAAGAGGATGACATGAACATAATGCATATGGTGTGTATATAGCACTGTCACCTCCAAGTTTGTACGAACCCCGGGTTGATAAAGTAAAGTAGGGCAGCCCCTGGGAGTTGCAGCACTCTTGGTGCAATACCAGGGCTCACCACAACTGTATATTCTCAACCTATACCATATGCATCCCAAAATCCTACTAATCAATATGTACCTTTGCAATATCAAATCAATGTAAGCCAACCTTTACACGCTGCTATTATGACTCAATATGTTCCAATGGTATCTGGTACCTCCCAGATCCCGCTCAAATCGCCTTCACAAGGTAACTTATAGTCACAACATCTTAGACAAGGTATCCCTCATATTCCTATAGGACAAATTGCATATGGTAAGGCGCCACCCCCACTGAAATCACCTTATGTGGGTATGATGCACAATACCACAGTGAAAAAATATCAAAATTTTCAAGGTATCCCTCAGACACCTTATTTAGGTAAGAAAATCCAAACCCAACCATTTCAACATTTGCATGGTTATCCTAGAGTTGTACAACAAGGATATACATATATTGGTTATCAAATTACTCCTTATTCTTGTACCTGGGTTCCTCTTTATCATAATTGTCCTTATTATGGAGCACAAGTACCTATTTCCCAGGCTATCTGATCCAAGATATTTTAACTTCAAGGATGCATTCATAATTGCATATAGCAGAGCATATTAACCAAGTAGCTTAAAACACATGTAAAGAAATGGAAAAATATGAGAAAACATGAGATCAAAGACATAAAAATTTGATTATGGAGTTAGCCCAATGTGGGCTATTTCTCCAGACCCTGCTCAAAAGTGGGGAAGCCTTCTTTCATTAAGTGGCATCAAATATATCAGTTACAAGAAAATTTACAAAAATGACCCTTATGCCTCCAATTTGGATGATGACATAAAAAAAGGAGCTCAAATAGAGAAATAGACTACATGGTTGGATTCCTGGTGAAAAAACATGCAAAATCAATTAATAATTTGTCAAATTATGACTATGGTGCCTTTGACCCTCTAAGGAAATCCTTTTGGCATCTTAATTATACCCTCGCTCAGGGTTCCACACCCCTGGGTCTCTTAGGGTACTACGTCGTACCTCTACCGTTTTACTTGGTTCGAATGGGAAACTCGGTTCATATATATTGAAATGGGTGTATATTACAATATAGGGTCATTTGGCCCATTGGAAAATGTGCTTAGTTTGGTGGGGAAGGTCGGCGGTTCCCACCCCTGCCCGAACAACTATGAAATATGATATTTTTGGCACTCCGTTAATTTTTGAATTTTTTGTTTAGAGTTGTTTCGTCGGCAGACCGACCTACTATTAAGCTGGGTGGGTTTGACACCCACCAGAACATATCATCGTTTTTATCAGTGGTTATACACATGGTTCCACTCAGGGTTGGGTAGGTCTGCCAGGGGTGCCTCGCCCACCCCATATATACAATATTATATGTTTAATATAGTTGGGCCTTCGAGATATGCAATGGTAGGGTTTTACCACACTCCGTTGTAACATATTTTTATATATAACATGACTGTTGGCAGATAAAAAAATAGACATTTTCATCCACCAAAAAATATGGTTTATTAGGAAAATTTAGTAGGTGACAAATTCTCCCATTTTGGTGGCCAGATTTCGTGCGTCGGGTCACTGCCAAATTGTTTCCTCGTTAGCCTGTCACTTGGCCAAGTTTGACCAAAAATTTTACCAGCTATAACTTGAGCATACAAACTCAGATTTGAGTGTCGTCCACACCATTGGAATTAGGGTGACGAGCACTATGATCTAGTCCTGGTTTCACTTCCATCTAATAAATTTGATTTTTGAGCTATTTTCAAGGCCACTTATAGTTTGGATCCGCGTGGATCATTCCTCCCCACTGAAGAGCTTTTGGACCACCAAAAGCTTTATTAGTCGATTAGAAAGTGAGGTGATTTCTCCCTCACTTTCTCCTTTTCCATCCATCGAGCATTACTTGGATGCATTCCTTTGAAGCCAATACGAAGATACTCCACGTCTTCCCATCGTGAAGTCTTGATATTCTTGTCGAGAATGATGTCCTCTAGTAGCTTTTCCAAGTATTATGGCGAAAAATTGCCCATTTTAGAAACATTTCCAACCTCTTTGGTGTCCATGATAAAAGGAGGCTCATAAAGATTCAATTTTTCAGCATTCACCATTGAGTACATTTGCATGTATGTTGGCAAATCAAGACGAAAAGCATTGTCTCCAATCTTCTCTAATATGGTGAATGGGCCATATTGGATTGGTCGCAACTTATTTCCTTCCCTTTTCATTCTGTCTTTGTTTATGTGGAGCCAAACTTTGTCCCCAACCTGGAATTGGTGATCGAATCAGTGCTTCTCATGTCAAGATTTTTATCAAGCTTGAATTTTCTCCAATTGCTCTGCACTTCCTGGTGAATCATTTATATTCATTGAATGAACTTACATGCTTTTTCGCTATCATATTTCCCACCAGAATCTTCATCTCTCCCAAATAACATATCTAAGTGATCCTTTGGGAAATAGCCAAAGCATATCTCGAGTGGTGAGCTCTGACTGGATGAATGCACTGCTTGGTTGTATGCATGTTGCATGTAAGGAATTTTCTCCTCCTATAACTTGGGATGCTTGCCACAATAGGATTGAAGTAAGTGTAACATTGTGCAGTTAACAACCTCTATTTTTTTGTTGGTCTGCAGATGGAACTTTTTGCTTCTCTTCAAGTTGGTGTCCATCATTCTCCACAAAATCTTCCAAAATTCTCCAATAAAGAGAGAGTCTCGATCAGACACAATGGATGTGGGCAACCCAAAATGGACCCATACAAATTGGAAGAAGAGATGAGAAGTCTTCTTTGCAGTGACTTGCTTCTTACAAGGAATTAATACACACATTTTTTTAAATTGATCCACAACGAAATACAAATGGTCATGACCTATTTTATCAAAGGAAAATCACCTACAAAATCCATTGACACACTTTCCCATGGAAAACTCGGAACATTGAGTCATGTGTACAAGCTCAATTTTCTATTAGAGAGATTGTAAATTGAACACAACACACATCCCTTTACATATTGAGTCACAATATTTTTCAAGTGAGGTAAAAAAAAAAACCTCTATAAATGACACAAATCATTTTCTACACCAAAATGACCTGACACAAGAGAGGTATGTGCCTCTCTGATTACATGTATCCTTTCATTCGTGGGAATACAAAGTTTGTCAAGATGGTACAACAATTTTTCCTCCAAGTGATAATTATCCACCTATGATCCATGCGTTATTTTTGCATAAATATCCTTAAAAACATCATCATAAACATATTGTTTAGCATACCTTTCAAAAGATAAAGAAGCATTTTGCAAAACTATAGATACAAAAATAGGAGGGCAAGAAAGCATATTTGCCACTTTGTTGGTGGTGCCCTTCTTGTAATTTATTACCAAGTGAAACTATTGGAGGAATCCCATCCATATGAAATTATGCGCTTGTTTAAGCTTGGTCTATGACTAGAGGTATTTCAAGGGCTAGTGATCTGTATGAATGATGGTATCCTTTCCTATCAAATAGTGTTTCCACTTCTTCACGCTTTGAACCAAGGCATAAAACTCATTGTCATATGTGGGATAGTTCACGACAATTTGGGAGAATGTCTCTGAATGGTAACATACATGTTTCCTTTGCTACATCAATACTGCTCCCATGGTGTATCCACTGACATTTGTATCAATCTCAAAAGGATGTTGGAGGTCGGGTAAGGCCAAAACTACTGCGGTGTTGATATTCTATTTTAGTGTATCAAAGTCTTTCTATTGCTTTTCTCACCACAAAAAGGTTTTCTTCACATTCGTTAATGCATGTAAAGGGGATAAAATTACAGAGAAGTTGGCAATGAATCTTCTCCAGTATTGTACTGCACCCAAAAAGCTATGAACCTCTGTAACATTAGTGGGTTTAGGCTACCTTAAAATCACATCAATTTTAGAAGGATCTATTTTCAATTGCCCACCACCGACAATGTGACTCAAGGAAACCAAAGAGTTATTTCCAAACTTACACTTCAACATTTTGACATAATTTTTTTCATTTTTCAAAACATCAAGCACTTTCTTAAGATGACACAAATGATCATCCCATGTCCTACTGTAAACAAGAATGTCATCATGATACACAAGTACAAAATCATCAAGAAAAGGCCTGAAAATATTCATGAACATTGTCGGAGCATTGCATAGTATGAATGGAATCACAAACCATTCAAACAACCCCTATTTCATCTTGAATGCAGTCTTCCATACATCTTTTTCTGCAATCTTGACCTGATGATAGCCACTACCCAAGTGCGGTTTTGTGAAATATACAAAATTTTTCAATTGATATAATAATTCATCAATGCGAGGGATAGGGTATGGATTCTTCACCATTATTTTATTGAGTGCCTTGTAGTATACACACATCCGCCATGTGCCATCCTTTTTCGACACCAACACAATAGGTGAGCCGCATGGAGAAGAACTTGGTCTTATGAACCATTGGTTCAAAAATCACTATACCTGCTTCTTTATCTCCTCCATCTCGATAACTGAAAACCTATACATACCAATTTTAGGTAAAGGAGCATCCTGCTACAAGTGAATCTCATGTTGGATATCACGCTTTGGAGGCAACCCACTTGATCACTGAAAATGCCCATCATAGTTAAAAACAATTTCACATAATTCCTTTTTATGAGTGGGATCACAACCTTTGAAAGCATCATATGTCTTCACATATTTTTCTCTCACAACCATGATCATGCACCCTTTGTTGGAATTTACCAACCTCTTCATCTGACCTACACTTACAAGACTAACACTAAATTTGGTACTATGAGATCTAACAATTTATTCCACCTCATCTTTCGTGAGATGATACTTGTTCTCATGGAGAAATAAAAATACTTTCATGTCATACAAATATATACTCCCCGATACAATACCACAAATATCCAAGGGTACAACATCAATATAAACCTCATCAACTAGTTTGGATGAAATCACAAATCTAGCCTTACACTATTTGGTTACATGTAATTTTTCTTGATCACACACCCAACCAAGAGGGTAAGGTCTCAGATGAGGCTATCCCAATTTCTTAACCAATGATTCTGAAATCAAATTTTCTTGTGAACTCGGATCAAAGAAGGTTTCTATTATAGTATGTTTCATTTGAATCTAAATGGTGGAACAATTAAATTCTCTTGCATTCATTAACAAGAGGCTCATTTGAGGAACTTGTACTTACATGTGATTCAAAATTTTCATTAGCATGAAGAGAAAGAGTACCTTGTGTGCCCACTGCTATGATCAATATCTCATCACTAGAATCAGATCCAAGGTCCTGCTGCACAGTTTCCACCATCTTTTTCTTTCCATTTCCACCAAATATCTTTGGCTTCAACTCCAGATGAAACTTCCAACAATGTTCATCATCGTGGCCTTCCTTATTGAAATGTGTGCAATATGGCTTCACTCCTTCCTCCTTCTTGGTGGTAGATTACTTTCTGTCCTTTCTTTTTCCTTTTCCTTTGAACTTGCCATTATGAGGTTTGAAAGATGATTTATTTCACTGATATTTTTTTTCATTCTTGCCCCTAATTTCAAGGTGAATGGCCTTCACACTGTTTGCATCAATATTAGTAGGCTCAAATAATAACAAAGATTTCTTGATGTCACTATGTAAAGCACCAATATACTTTGTTATAGTTTCAGGTGAATCAAGTGGAATTCCCAGATTCAATGCTTATTTTCTAAACTCTTCCGTGAAGCTTTGTAAATTTTGACCCTTTCCTTGTCTTAAATATTTCCATTCCATTAATTCCTTTTGTCGATAACCCAAAGGATAAAAATGATCTTTTAATGCAGAAACATAATTGAACCAAGAAGGAAGTATATTACCCAAGTTTTTGTTGCCTTTCTGCAACTTTCTCTCCCACCAAATGAGAGCGGTGCCGCTCAGCTGAAGGGATGCTAACCGAATATTTGCTTCATCCTCCTTGTTCTGCTAAATCCGAACATAAACCTTGATCTATCTAATCCAATTTTTAAGTTCCTTTGCATTAAATTTTACATTATATGTGGGAAAATCAAACTTTACATCTAGATTAAAGAATGGTTTCTTAGTTGTATGTCTATGATGCCCGTTAGAGTGATGATAAGAGGAAGAAGAAGAAGAAATTTCACTGTGGATGGAGATGGAGGAGGATCTAATCCTCCATATTCATGGTGAACCGATGCATGATCCTTAGGATCATTCTTCTCATGCTCGATTGTATTCTCATATTCTGCAAACAACTTGTCAAATTTATTTTCCATGTTGAAGAAGATCTTGTGAAAATTTGGCTCTTCTTCATCTCGTGCATCCTCATCTCATGTTCCATCTTCGTGGTGCACACCTTGCTTCGGGATAAAATGATTTGAGTTTTCCTTCACCTTTTTGCTTATTCTTGGTTAGCATTCACTCATGTAATTCACATCGAGAAGACCTGATTCAATACCAAACTTGATGCAAGATATTTTAACTTATTTGATGCATTAAAAATTGCATATAAAATAACATATTAACCAAGTAGCTTAAACCACATGAAAATAAGCATAAAACATAAGAAAACATGAGATTAAAGACACAATGATTTGATTATGGAGTTCACTCAATGTGAGCTACATCTCTGGGCCTTGCTCAAAAGTGGGGAGGCTTTCTTTCATTAAGAAACATCAAAGAAATCAGTTACAAACAACTTTAAAAAAATGACCCGTATACTTCCAATTTGGATGATGTCATGAAAATGGAGAGATAAGTAGGAGAAAAAGACTGCATAGTTGGATTATTAGCATGAAAGAATGCAAAATCAACTATAAATTTGTCCAATTCTGACTCTGGAACATCTGACCCTCTAAGAGAATATTTTTGGCATCTTAATGATACCCTCGCTTAGGGTTCCACACCCCTGGGTCACTCAAGGTTCCGCGTCGTACCTCCATCGCTCCTCCACCGATCTGCCTAGTTTGAATGGGAAACTCGGTTCATATATATTAAAATGGGTGGATATTACAATATAGGGTCTGAGACCGACAACATTGTTCCTCAACTCCTTGGTAAAGAATCTCATGCTGTTGATGGTGTGATTGGTTCTGCCAATTCACAGTCGATGAGTAAACCATCTAGTGTTTCTCTCACCGCATCTTCCCAAAGCCCTCCATCCAATTCTTTTCCAGCTTCTACTTTTTAGATAAATGTTGTTCATTCCGATAAAGGTAAATATCAACAACAACGGGGAATTAAGAAGAAAGGTAAAGGAAAAAAAAAATTATTCTTCGCCGCGGGATAAACAAACAAGTTATACCTTTGATGAGAAATGAAAGCCTATTTATCCATGTTTGATTTGTAATGAGGAGCACTTTACTCGTGACTGCCCTCACCGCACGGAAGTGAACCAGTTGTTGAAATCTTCCACTTCACCCATTGTGTTGGCCGCCCCATTTCCTAATCAAGAGACTCATATGGTTTCTCAGGACCCTACCTCCTCTAACACGGTTTTGATTCTTTCATCCACAAAGCATAAATCCGATGTTATGGAGGCTACCCAAAATATGAACTATGGTAATTTGAATCTCCCAAACGGTCAAACTATTGATCAACCTGCCAGTTTGACACCATCTTCATTGGATCCCACTCCACCTTTGATCCTTGAAAAATTAAATGTTAAGCCTTCGAAGGGAGTTATTCATAATTCTGTGTTCAACCCTCATGTGAGAGATGCCCAAAATTACAAAATAGTTGAATACTTTTATCACTCTCCATCAACTATGTCGACTCTCGAGGTGTTGCAAAAATTGTCCTGCCCAAAAGAAGGATTCACTTTATGATATCAAATGTGTTGATCCTTCAGATTCCAACCTAGTTTTTTTCAATCATGAGAACTATTCCCCTTGAATCTCGGCTCAATTGGATTTTATGATCTAGGTTGTCATCTTCTATAAGAAAATTCATCATTTTATTGTGGGCGAGAGAGCCTCCACTTGTATCATGTCTTTGTCTTGCTGGAAGGTGATATATTATCCTCAACTGAGTCAGTCACCTACTGGCATCGATATTTTTTGCGACCGAATTCCGCTTAGCCCCGTTGAGCTTGATTTTGAGGCCATCTATTCAAATTGTGTAACTTGTTCTGATTCATTATCTTTGATTAATTTTGTCGACCGGTCACTGGATTATGAAATGTCTTCTGATCTATTCTCTCGTGTATTCCCTACCGATGAGAGCATCATGGAGATCATGATGCCAAGCGATGTGCCTCGGGACAATCATCACCATTGTTCCGCCTTACCAGATGCCTTTGAGGATAATCTCAGTGATTTTTACCTACCCAATATTGTTGAGTCTTCTACGAGTTCTATCTCTATTCACGATGTCAATTATGAAAAAAACCTCTTGAATATAGAAGAGACAATACCTCTTGATATCTCTATTGAACTGAGTATTTTCAAAAATATAAAGATTGGTATGTCTTGGTATTTAGATGAGATTATGACCTCTAAATCCCTATTTGAGGAGTTTCGATATGTCTTTTCCGGATGAATAAATTCCAGGTATCGACCCAAATATAGTGGTGCATGATATTAAAACGTATCGTGATGCTAAACTAATCCGACAACACCTTTATCTGGTCCATCTCAAGAAGGCTATTGAAATTAAAGCCGAGGTTGAAAAAATTATTCATGCTGGTTTCATCTATATTGTTCCTTTGACCGATTGGGTGTCAAATTTCGTCCCTATCATGAATAAACAGGGGAAATTTGTGTATGCGTTTATTATCAAGATGTAAATTGTGTCTATCCAAAGGACAATTATCTAACCCCATTTATCGATCAGATTGTTGATGGTTGTTCCGGTTGTGAGATATATTCGTTCATGGATGGTTTCTCCAAATATAATTAAATCAACATTCTCCCAATGGATCAACCTAAGACTGCATTTATTTTTCCCTGGGGTACTTTTTCTTACCAGAAATTCCCTTTTGGTTTAAATAACGTTGGGGCTACGTTTCACCAAGCCATGGATTACACTTTTCATGACATTAAAACATCTCCCTGCTCATTCTAAACATTGGGTTGATCACTCTATGCATCTTAGGGTCATTTTCCTATAGTGTAGACCCTATAATATTTGACTAAATCCACAAAAATGTGTGTTCTGCATTATTTCTGGTTGAATTCTTAGTTTTTTCATTTCAAAACATAGAATTTGTATCGGTCCTCTGCAATTTCATGTAATCATCAATTTTCCCATGCCTTGTTCTCTCGTTCAGCTTCAATGAATCTAAGGGAAGGCTGAATCTTTGTGTAGGTTTTTCCCTAATTATGCTGAGTTGAAAAAAGGATTCACTCGCTTGCTTAAGAAAGGGATTCCCTTCCATTGGGATAACACTATTCAAAAACCATTTGGTGCCTTGAAAGATGTACTGATTTAGGCATCTCTTTTATATCCCCTTAACTATCAGCGTGACTATTTCCTGTATCTTACTCTTACCATTACTACTATAAAAATGGTATTACTCCAAGAAGATGATCTAGGGACCAAAAATCCCATCTAATATTTGAGTCGGAATCTCAATGATACCGAAATCAAGTATACCCGCATGGAAAAGTTAGCTTTGGTGGCCTTTCAAGCCATCCAAAGGTTTAGTCATTATATATTGCTCTTGGAAACTACAATCTTTTTAGATTTCAACCCTATTAAATACATTTTCTCACGTCAATTTTTGGGGGGGGTGATACTCTAAATGGATAGTTATCCTACGAGACTTTGATTTGGAGTTCATCAAATCCAAATCAAAGAAATCCTTAGTTTTTTCTGAGCTCATATGCGACCTTCGCTCTGCTGATTCTGAATCGAAATCTGAGGATTACATCCTAGATGAGTCATTGTTTTTTATATTGTCATCTAACCCTTGGTATGGAGATATCCTTATATATATCTAGACCCATACTTTCCAGCTCAAGACCTCTCGCTCCAAAAAACAATGTATTTGATACCAAGCCAATAATTACATCATCCTTGGCGTCACCCTTGATCGTTGTGCTATTAATACCATTTTTCAAAGGTGCCTCACACATGAGGAGAATGAGAAATTCCTCAACAAGTGCCACTCAGGGGCATGTGGCGGTCATTTGTCTAGATATGTCACCACACAAAATATCCTAGACGTTGGTTAGTTTTTTCCCACCATATTTCGCGATTTTATTCTTGCTGTCCAAAAGTGTCACGCGTGCCATATTTATGATTGTAATACCTGTGCTCTGACAACTCCATTGCATCTTGTTATCGTTGTAGGTCCTTTTGCGAAATGGGGTATCAATTTCATGACATGTAACCCTCACTTGGCTGGGGGCATGGCTATATCATTGTAGCGCTAGATTATTTTACTAAATGGTTTGAGGTGATGCCTACATTTAAAAATATTGGTGAAACGACTACATATTGTTTATTCAGTCATGTTATCACACGGTTTGGTGTTCAGCAATCCATATTCACGGATCATGGAAAGAACCTTCGCAATCACATGATGACTGAACTAACTGCCAAGTTTGGATTTTATCATAGAATTTCCACTCCCTACTACCCTTAGGCTAATGGGTAGGTTTAGGACATTAATAAAATTATTAAAACCATTTTCAATGTATGATAGGGGTCCATAAATCAAACTTGCATTTTATTCTTTATGTTGCCTTGCAGGCATACCAAACCTTTGTTAGTACTTCTACTAGATTCACTCCTTTCAAATTGGTTTATGGTCTGGAAGAAATCCTCCCAATCAAATGTGAGATTCCATCACAAAAAATGGCTATAAAACTTCTTATTTCCACTCCCGTAGAAGAGGAATGTATCTTACATCTAACCTGTTTAGATGAGACTCGGTGAGATGCTTCTATGGATAATGAAGCCTATAAGAAATGTGTCAAGGAATAATATGACAAAAGTTTCAAGCCTCGTGTCTTCTCAGAAGGAGACCTCGTCCTTCTATATGACCAAGAGTCTCACAAACTAGGATCAGGGAAGTTCCAACCTATGTGGTTAGGCTCATATATTTTCAAGCGCGTTCTGGATAAAGGGGCCTACGAGTTAGTATATTTTGATGGAGTCACACTAGAACAACCTAGGAATGGGTTTTACCCTAAGAAATACTATGCTTAATCCCATGTGTAGTACACTGTGTACAGACTATTTATAGGCGTGTTGAGTGTGTTTGCAGTATGTCTCTTCAGAGTTTACTATGGTTTTTGTTGATCCCATTTACGTTTGATTTGTAGATGTCAACATCCCTTGAACCATACGTTGGTTATGTTGATGGTGCTAGTTGTAGTACTCATAATCTATCCTCCACATCATGGGCTATCTTTTCTCCAAATGGCGAGGTAGAGAGCCTACGAGGGATTTGTATTGTTCGCACTACCAAAAACATCGTTGAGTATATCATAGAGGTCGAGCTATTTTTTGATGCTATTTCAAATGGAATTCATTTTTTGTTCATAAGAATTTACTCACAACTTGTCGTACTACAATTGGATAATATCTATTCAGTCATAAGTCCCACCATACTTCGCATTTTGTTAAGGTTTTGCCTTCTAGAAAAATATTTTGATTTCATCCAATAACAACATATTTCAAGAAATATAACTACACTGGCATATGCATCAGATAATCATGTTTTACATAGACATTTGAAATTAATGTAAATAAGTTTCAATGCACATCGCATCCAATGAAAAAAAATAGGAACATAGAAAAAATGCAGATAGATAGATATATATAAATTTTGGTTTTACGAAATTTGTGCCCGAGACACATACGACCACACAGACCATATCAAAAACTATATGCAAATACAACTATGAATCCAAAAGACTAATCATAGTACTCATGATAACATGCCACTGCACAAGCTAACTTGTGCAGTAGCCAATAAATATCAGTAGTTACTCCAATAATGTATCATTGAAGTCACATAGGGATCTGATCGACCACAATCTCATCTATCCTGCGTGTCAAACACTTCATGTGGTGATCCACCTCTGCTAGGGTCTCGACTACATTGAGATGTTGTAGTGCATCCCATCCTACTACAAAAACATGTACTCAAGATACTTCCTGTTGTGGATCTCCTACACGACAGAGATATGAAGAACGGGCCCAACATCTACATGAACAGATCAATAGTTTAGTCTCCAAAACATAAAAAAGGTCAAAAAAATTGTATAACTCTTAAAAAAATTTAAATGGCTAAAATATCTTGCCCATAGCACCCAATTTCTCACCCTCAAGAAGCATGACCTCAAAGTCATCACAGAAATACACCACTGGGTATGGATAATCATCTATCATAATGAATTGTCTATGCAGCCACCTGAAAAGGGTTGGTGAAAAGCTAATCTCCTACGGACTTGCATGTCAGGACATAAGATCTATACACCTTCTCATCCGTGGAACCCTCAAATTGATAGGATTAGGCCTGATATGTTGAGGCTTTAATAATGGAATCTGCTCCAGCACAAAAGAGATCAAGGTTGAACCATAACCAATGTTTTTTAGTTTTCCCTCCTTTGCTTTAGACAAATGTTATTTCATATTGACCAACACCCCCTCGCTCCAGAGTCCAGTTGAAGTCTATTGGTTCCAAAAAATCTAAACCATACTACATGTATGATATGATAGCTACATGAAGTGTTAAGCTACCAGCTAATCTGGTAAGAATGAATAGGATTTTTCTTGTAGGTAAATGATTCACATCTCTTTTGCTGATATTTCCATCTCTAGTTGGTTGGGCTCGAGGCCTGCAATAAGTGGAAATATAGTCTTTCACTATTTCTCCACACCTTCTCCCACCTAGGAGAGAGATGTGGGAACCTCTCATGGATAAATCTATTAGAAAATATGTGTCTTCCATTTTTATCTTGAGCAGATGTTCCCCTAACCTGAATATATGTGCTTGCACATCCCATGAACGAACAATGAACTCAAGTAATTTCATTTGTTGCCTCATTATAGGTAACCATAAGAATTTCAATAATCCATGATTTTTAAGTGCATGAATTGTGGATGGTCGTGTGAACGAGATAGAAGACCCCAGATCTAGTTTCATCCATCTAGGCTGCGATTTCAGGATTAATACAAGATCACAATGTATGATGGCTATGATCACTTAGATAGTCATCTAGTCATGGGTCCACCATTTTTAATCAGTGTACATGTATGTTGATCATTGTATATGTAATGATAGCTTATGTGTTGAGCATGGGTATGCCTCCCTCAACAAATATGTCATGATGTAAATGTATTGTAACAAAATATGATCTCGCTGGTTTTTCTTGATCCTGACTTGTCACAAAATAAAGAATTTCAGTCATCAATCACAATTTCTGATTTTTCACTTTAGGGGTTAATCTGTTATAGGCCATTTTGTCACATCTGGTCAATCAACTTACAAACTGGATCAATAAACATCCTTTTACCCCTTGACATCATCATTACACAAATCCCTAAGCACGAATCTCCTTAATTCCAGAGTTTATGCCTAAAACTACCTCAAACCAGTCATTTTAAGGACTAATGCAGTCTATAAGCTTGTGGACCTGAATTCACCAACATGTTTATCCATGCTGGGCATAGTTGATCACCAATAAGTTGCCCTGTGTTTGGGTGCGTTGATTCTAGAAATTCAGGAAAAATAAAAAAAATTCTGAAGCTTCCTCTTCCATAAGCTTCCAAGATTTGTTATAACTATTTATCTCAGATAAAAATCTCGAATCCTATCTTATCCTACCTTGGATTTTCCATCCCTTATCCTTTGATCTCATCCTCCCATCAATAGTGGACCTCAAGCCTAGATTGGTAAATGGAAAATAACTCCCAACTTACCATCCTCTTCTATATATTTGTGGTCATCCACAAGATAGGGGTTGGCTTTTGGATATAGATTCTACCCTCATGTTGTTGTTGTGAACAATCATTATTCCTTGCATTAGGGTGACATAGAGGTACACTTTATGGAAAATAAGGACAAGTCAACTTGGAGAATCTCTTCTACAAGATCAACTCCTATATTTGGTTGTAACTCACTCAATTTATATTAATGTAAAGAGTTATTTGTTTTCCTATATGTGATGTTGTGATTTCATGTATTTTGATGCCATGTTGATCCATTGAATGAAGTGATTCGATGATGCTACATAGATGTAATAGACCATTGGTTTGTGTTGTTTGATTGTGCAGGTTCTAATTATAGCAATCAGAGTTAGGATTGGAGCATTAAAGCCAAGAGAGGAGTGAAGCACATGACATATCACAGGTAGGCTTCATCTCGTTATCTATTTACTTCAAGGGAAACATTTGCTTCTTTGTCTTTATGTTGTTCTAGGCTAGGCCACCCAATCTAGGGAAGATACTTCTTTCCGTAGTCGTAGATTCCATATAATGAGAATGATATGATCTAGTTTTATAGTAAAGAACTTAATCATACACTATTATGTATATGAATATGTGACATTATATGCTTTGTTTATATGACCAAAAGTGTCCCTTCAATGTTGCTAACCTGGTTTCTCGGTGGCAGACCAGTAGTCTTAAAAGGTATACTTTGTATTTTTACTATCAATTGATATATATCTCTGCCTATCATTATATAGATAAAAAGAAAAAAAAACTAATATATCAAACACTAAGTACAAAATAATCTCCTAATAAAGTTAATATAGTGTTCTAGGGTAATTTTTTTTCCCCGGGGTTTCTTATTCAGGCTAGGGCTTCCAACATAAGAACAATAGAATACAGTCATTGATACATAGTTGGAAATTCATTTATGAAATATACAAATATAAATACCATTCAACAGTAACAATAATCATGCATGAATAATATAAGGACTATAAAAAATAATATTCTTCTCCTCAAATCCATAATGAATAGGGCCAACTTCCCAAATGTAATAGAGATAGTATCCAAAAAATAGTTTCACCAAAAAGGGTTTTGCAAGTCCATAGTCTAGTAAACCATATGAACTGTACATAAAATATGTCAAGACAAAATTCTTGTACTAGTTTACTACCTACTGAACAAAGCTTAATCTTACTACCTCAAGGTCGTATTTCCTTCCTATATATAATTACAGACTTAGTGACCTTAGCTACACGAGCACCTTGCCATGGGGACTAAAACCTCCTTTCCATGGGTGGTCATAGAAACATAATAACAGTGTCACCTACCTCAAGATATGAAATTCGTTTTGTGGATGGTCGCAGAAGGAAACTGTGTATTCAACCACAAGGTTACTTGGTTTTGGGGGCCGAACCTCCCTCCTGTGGTAGCCACAATGCCTTTATTTCAATAGCGGATTACTTGACTTTAGGGGTTGAGCCTTAGATCATGTCATTATTGTATTAACAAAATTTGAAGTTACTCCAACAGGTCACAAATCGGTTTATCTTTACTAGTTATTAGGGATTCCTTAATCATCTATAGATATATCCAAATATGCCACAAAAACCACACTCTTCAGCAGAACAAAGGATGACCTTATATGCCAAAATCATACCAGAACTACTATAACACTAAAATCCAATTCGGATATATTTCCATCCAATGGTGTGTCTCAAGTGAATCCCCTATGAAGCTTGACGTAAAATAATACCAGGACAAGATGAATTTTGGTTTTCATTTCTTAAAAACCATTTTTGAGCACATATGCAGTTTTCCTCTGCAAACCCACACATGTGCAGTTTTTCTGAACAAAAACTGCACAGATATGCGCAATTTTCCTAAACAAAAAGTGCACATGTCCATTCATGCACGTAAAAATAAAAAAGTAAGTTCTAGAAGATTTGTTTGAGGAATCTTATCCAAATTAGAAACCTCGAACCACTACATACATGCGCCTCATCCCTTGGTATATGGGACTAAATTCCTTTTCTTAAGGATCGTATCCTTTGAGAAGTGGAACTAGAAACCTCCTCATCCTTCCCATAAATTCAACATAGGAGTGAGAGACTGAAGAGACTTGGATTGGTAAACTCATGATTTTGGTTTTGGGTCTAAAGATTTTTTCATCAAGGGAAGGAAAGGAGACCATTGGAAGAGGCTTGTGACATCAAGGCACCAGGTTGTAAGTTTCTTTTCCCTTTTTATTTTAATACAAAGTAATTGTTCTTTCTTAATTGTGTCTATTTTGATGTTATTTGTGGGATTCCTTGATCACTCACATGGTTTATAACTGATTATTGGTTCATTTATATGTTGTATGCTAGAATAAGGATTTCATTTACTTTTTCTTTTATATGCAAGATGCTTTGGTCCCTTTGAATGTTTTTGTTTATGCATATCTCTTTTGACGCGTCATCGAGAAGACGTGGAAAGAATTTGTAGAGACTGTAAAGCATTAAGGAAAAATTGGTTGTGGAAAGCACTGAAAGGACTTCTACAAGAATTTTGTTAATAGGTAAGTGATCTTTCGCATACCACATGTTTCATGTTTCAGTTATAGGCTAAGGAAAACACCATTATTTTTTCTGTTTGTTTCTAGTTACTCGTTGGAGTACTAGGGAGATCGCTCTTGTCTGCAAGAGGGATTAATCTAGGTAACAAAACAACGACTCCATTTGGGAACGAGTTATATTTTGTAACCTTTTATGCCTTTCGACCCTTTTAAGAATTGAAATTTCTAGTTTGAAACCTTTGTTTTTTTTCTCAATTTTCTTGACCTGCGCAATTTCTCTTCAGAAACAGAGCGCAAACCTGCGCAATTTCTCTTCAGAAATAGAGCGCAAACCTGCGCAATTTTTCTTTAGAAACAGTGCGCATGCGCACTGCACTCTATTGTCTACCTATGCAACCCCGTAAAATTTTGAAAAAATTAAGGTTATTATTATTATTTAAGTCCAGATTTTTTGTTTTTATGATCCTGTTAGCTTGTTTATAGTCTCATTAAGTCTCTGTTAATTTAATTGGGTGTTTTGAATATTATTTTTTGAGAAATTCTTAATTTGATTTCCTTTGGTCATTACTTCAAGGTTTGTCTCAGTTTCTTAATAATTTTTGCACCTTTTTTCTTTTGTTTGAGTGTTAATCACCGTTGATTGTTTTTAATTTTGACCTTTGGAATCATCACCCAATTTTCTTTACTTACACTTGCTTGTTTCCTTAGATTACATTAGTGAAGGAGAATAGTCTTGTTGTTCTTTTGCTGATTCAGAATCATCTTGTGTTTGAGAATTCTCTTGCATAGATTACATTTACATAGTTAGAATTCTCATTTTTCAAGATATGAATGAAAATTGTGCATAGATTACATTTGCATAGTTTACATTATGGAAAAATCAATCGTAGATTTAGATCAATTTCTTTGATTGTATTTTTGAGTAAAATCACTTATCTTTACAACTTTTGGGTTTTGAATTTGTGCTGGTTTGCTGATCTATCAAAAAAGAGTCTTTCAATTTTGGAATTGGTTGTGTGAATCACTTTTCTTTCAGTTAATCTCATCATATATTCATTTATGCATATTTTAGAGAATTATTTCATCGATTGAAAAGATAGTGCCTCTCATTGAAAGATAGCCCTGATTTGAATTTACATTTTTTATGCTTCTTTTAAAACTTAAAAAAAAATTGTTTTTAATTGATTAGCATTAGTTTTTCTTGATGAAATTAGTGCATTAGATAATTTGTTATATTTTCTCTTATTTATAAATTTTTGCATTGTTGGAAGTGAATGGAACCTCTCTCCTTACTTTAGTTAGGATTCATCGAAGTGAAAGATTACATTGTCATATTCAATTGCATTTAGTTTTGGGTCAGGTCATAACACCACTGGTTTCATATTCATTTACCCTTTGAGTAAAAAACAACCAAAATAACATAGTTCTAAACCTCCAATTAACCATTGTCGAGGAGCCTGGGGTCACTTTTTAGCAAACCTCAGATTTACCATGTCGAGGAGCTTTCAAGGGGATTGAGCTTGATACTTTTCCCTTTCATGTATACCAGATCGTAGACTGTTCCCCCAGGTGAAATTGTCTTAGTTGGTGACCTTAGTGGCCATAATATTTAGGATTTTACCAAGGTGACAATGGAGGGAAGGTCACACTATACCTGGAACAGACATTGGCTAGACTCACTTGGAATTTCTGGAGTGTGCACTTCACTTCGAGATGGCATAGTGGAGGTACTTGCACCAGATTGTTTCATTAAGTAGGTTGTCAGGGTGACTGCTCCAACCGCTAGTTTTCCACATTAATTTCCGTGACATTGGATTTGATCACCAACTAGTGGTTTTATTGTGGAAACATATTGTTTGTGTGTTCCTTCTATTTGGAAGCCATGATCAAGATTTTGAGGAAGGTTATTTTACTGTGTAAACATCGTTAAAAAATGAAACAGGTTCCCTTGAGGAGGGTTCCTGTTACTGTGTAAACCTCGTTAAAAAATGAAATAGGTTCCCTTTAGGAGAGTTCCTGTTACTATGTCAACCTCGTTAAAAAATGAAACATGTTTCCATGAGGATAGTTCCTTTTACAGTGTCAACCTTGTTAAAAAATGAAACATGTTTATAAGGATAGTTCCTTTTACTGTGTCAACCTCATTAAAAAATGAAACATATCTTGAGGATAGTTCCTTTTACTGTGTCAACCTCGTTAAAAAATGAAACGTGTCTATGACGAGAGTTCTTGTTACTGTGTCAACCTCGTTAAAAAATGAAACATGTTTCCATGAGGATAGTTCCTTTTACTGTGTCAACCTCGTTAAAAAATTAATCAGTTCATCTTAAGGATGGTTCTTTTACTATTTCAACCTTGTTAAAAAATGAAACAGGTTCATATGAGCATAGCTCCTTTTCTTGTATCAAGCTCGTTAAAAAATGAAACAAAGTTCTATGAGCATAGTTATTTTCACGTGTCAAGCTCGTTAAAAAATGAAACAAATCCTCTCCTAATTGAGTTGAGTCTTTGATTAGATCTCGTAAGTGTCAAGTCGTGTCTTTCATTTGGTCTCGTAAATGAGCCTTCACTCCATCCAGCTATTAGTAACCAGTAGTCTACTTAGGTGAATGAAATGAAGCTTGGGGGGCATGTGCTCTTGCTAGTTACGCGTGGGGGGCATTGAAACTTATCTCAAGCATGATTTTTCCTTTGTTTCAAGCTTGTGTAAAAATGAAACAAAACGATCTCAAGCATGATTTTTCCTTCATTTCAAGCTTGTGTAAAAATGAAACAAAACTATTTCAAGCATAGTTTTCCTTTGTTTCAAGCTTGTGTTAAAATGAAACCACTTTGAAGCATAATTTTCCTTTGTTTCAAGATTGTATAAAAATGAAACCTATCTCGAGTCCATTTTGGTTATTATTTCAAGAATAGTTAAACTCATGAAATCCCAAGATTGTTTTGCTGTCTTTCATTCTCGTAAAACACATGAAAATGCCGAGTTCTTTCCGTCTTTTCCTATGCGTAAATTAAATTGAAAGTCGGCCATATGAGTATACTTTTTATAACTTTTTCGAACTTGTTAAAACTTGTGAAAAACGGAAACATGGAGTTCTCTTTTAAGCCCCTTTTAGACTATTTAAACATGAAAAGATTGTCGAGCACTTGACTATTCGAACTCATAAAAGTAAATGAATAGTTGTCTATTTAGTATAAGTTTACCCCTTTTCCGGATTGAATTAGACTATTTATGAAAAAGGTATAATTGACTAATAATAGTCAATAAAGTTCTCTCCTGCATTATTTTATCCTCTTTCGGGCTTGAGGGACTAAATTCATGAAAAAGTACATTTGGAGTTTACTTTTGGTTTTCTTCTAACTCCCTAAAAGTGAAAAACACCGAGTTTTACTTTCTTCGGGCTCGTTAAAAATTTACGTTGAAAGAGCTTAATGCGTTTTCTTTTTGTGTGTTTTAAGACTATTTAAACATGAAAATAACATCGAGTTAACCCTACACTAGACTTGTAAAACTTAAATAGTGTAGGACCCATTGATTACAATGGGACCGAACCACTCCTTCTTAGGTTTGATTTTAATAATAATATGGACTCATTCGAAGGGTGAGCTTACACAAACAAGAAAATTTTATCCTCTTCAAGCTTGACAAAAATAAAGAGTACTTGCTAGTAATGGTGGGGGGAAATTGGGAAATAACATTCGTTTTTGTATTATTAAAGGTAGTATATCACTCTTGAACTTGACACTTCGTCAAATATGTGTCTGGGTTGGGAAATCCATTTGCCTCACAGTTAATTCAACCTTATTGAAAGTATTTAGCTGGTGTTGGGTATTATTGTTGAGTCAAATGCTGCCAAGTCATATGTCATGTCACCAATATGTTCAAGAGAAGTCCAACCTCAATAAAAATTACCTTGTTATTCATAACCTTCAATCGCGTCAGCCATCCCTAAGTCAGTCTTGAATTACTTCAATTTTTTCTTCAAAACTTGACGTGAGTTTTGTGTCGCAGGCCCTCCTACGACGGGTCACTTCCTATCGACTTCAACTCATTATCTAGGAAGTTGATTTAGAAACTCTTTTCAGTACCTTGAGGCCTGCATGCCTTAATGGCAGGTTTCTTGCATTTGATGATAGGTTCTCATCATTGAACTTCTATCAAATGATTCTATGAGTGCTCGAATTCAAAACATTTAATCACACTTCATAGGTTGTACTGGGAGTACCTTGAGGAACATTATCATTATTAGTGGTTTCTCTCGCACTTGTTAATGGTTTTCATCATTAACCGATAATCAAGTGGTTTCTACCATGTTAGACTTCAAGACATTAACTCGCATGGTCAGATTCGTGCATCGATAGAGATGGAGATCAAGACCCTGGATCTAGTTTTATCCATCCAGGTTGCATGGAGTTATTAAATATTCATGATTGTAAATATGAATCCATTGATGGTTGCTTCCATACTATGTATACTATTGGCATGGATCTTTATGCATTTCCCTACTATTTTATCGAGTTATGTTTACTCTGAGTATGGGAATTCCTACCTCAGTGATGTTTATATGAAAGCATGATATGGTAATCCTTGATTGTTTGTTTCAGGTCTTCAACCAATTTGTCTCTGATCTGAACCTTTGACATGATAAATCACTTCAGTCATCAAACATTTTTTCTAGCTTTGCACTTTAGGGGGCAATATCTTACACTAAAATTTGTCACCGTGACTGTTAATTCAGATATCTCGCCATCCAATGGTGTGTCTCAAGTGAATCCCTTGTGAATCTTGAAGTAAAATAATACTAGGGATAAGAGGAATTTTAGTTTTCATTTCTTAAAAACCATTTTTGAGCACTTGCATGGTTTTCCTCAACAAACCCGCGCATGCGTAGTTTTTTTGAACAAAAACTGCACAGATATGTGCAGTTTTCTTGAACAAAAAGTGCGCAGGTCCGTTCACGCACGTAAAAATAAAAATGTAAGTTCTAGAAGCTTTTTTTAAGGAATATTGTCCACATTAGAAACCTCGAACCACTACATACCTGCGCCTCATCCCTTGGTATATGGAACTAAATTCCTTTTCTTAAGGATCATATCCCTTGAGAAGTGGAACTAGAAACCTCCTCATCCTTCCTTTAAATTCAACATAGGAATGAGAGACTGAAGAGACTTGGATTGGTAAACTCATGCTTTTGGTTTTGGGTCTGAAGAGCTTATCATCAAGGGAATGAAAGAAGACCATTGGAAGAGGCTTGTGACATCAAGGCACCAGGTTGTAAGCTTCTTTTCACTTTTTATTTTAATACAAAGTAGTTGTTCTTTCCTAATTGCGTATATTTTGATGTTATTTGTGGGATTCCTTGATCACTCACATGGTTTATAACTAACTATTGATTCATTTATATGTTGTATGTTAGACTAAGGATTTCATTTACTTTTTCTTTTATATGCGAGATGCTTTGATCCCTTTGAATGTTTCTGTCTATGCAAATCTCTTTTGGCGTGTCATGGAGAAGATGTCGAAAAAATTTGGAGAGACTGTAAAGCATTAAGGAAAAGCTGGTTGTGGAAAGCACTGAAAGGAATTCTACAAGAACTTCGTTAATAGGTAAGTGATCTTTCGCATACTGCATGTTTCATGTTTCAATTATAGGCTAAGTAAAGCGCCATTATTTTGTCTGTTTGTTTCTAGTTACTCGTTGGAGTACTAGGGAGATCGCTCTTATCCGCAAGAGGGATTAATCCAAGTAACAACTACTCCACAAATTATATTGTGCTAGAACAGTAAATAAGTGTCTAGGTAGGGTGGTATGAGCTCCATAGAAACTAGACAAAAGGATTAGATAGGGTGGGATCACCTCCATCAAAACTAATCAAGAAAAAGGGGTATTAAAACCCTCAGACTCTCAGGCTCAAGAAAATTAGAGATATTCCAATCCGAATTGATGCTCCAAAATGATTACAAACCCTATTTATTTATATGTTTTCTCATGGGGTTCACTCTCATGCAAGGGGTTGCAACTGAAACCCCCAATTTGGGATTTTTTTTCCCCAACCAACCTATGATTTACTCAATGTTTCCCAAAAAATTGGATAATTGGGGTCCCCCCCTTTATAATTAATATATCCTATGAGGTTCGATAAGTTAATTCATCCTTCTGTAGGCAATTAATTCTTAGGGGAAATTATAGTCCCTCTTCCCAACATGGCTTGTCCCTGAGCAATGGCAAGTTTGGGTGCTGCAAAATTTTCCATCCTATCTTCAAGAAGGAGGACCTCCCTTTGTCAGACATCCTTGCCTTGTGAGTTTCCTGGAGAATATTATGACTGAACAATAAATGAAAAAAACATTATCTTCTATCATTATACCAGTGGATTCTTTGAGCAGGGAAAATCATAAAAATTTGTAACTCCACCCTTATTTTACTTGGCTAATATATTCCCTGCCTTTCATATCCCACATACCTACATCCCAATCTACTTTCTGCTAACATCTACAAATGAATTCACTCAGAAAGAGAAAATAAATTTCAACAACCTAATATGATAACACTACGTTCTGAGACATGAAAACACCCCATCGATGATTATCAATTGTCATCGCTGAGAATAAAATTCCTTCTTTCACTTTTTATTCATCCATTTGAAAGTAAAAGAATCACTGATTTTATAATATTCCCGAGTGTAATTTGTTCCCTTAGACATAAAAACCAAATAACTATCATTAATAGCACCACCAATGGTACTGATATATTAATTATTTTCTCATTTTTACATAATCCAATTATTGTGCAAGAAGACAACATAAATATCATATAATTGAGAAGTGAATAAAGTGTCTGCATCTATAATAATAGCCCAACAGATTTTTCAAGAAGCCACACAACTCATATATAACCCATCTTCATTCCCTTTCTCAACATGTTGATGAAGTCGCACATCAACGATATTAAAATGGTATCTTTGTTTCATAGGTCCTTGAGAATTGTAAACAAATATCCATTAAGTTGTTGAAGTTCCCACTTCAAACTTCTTCTTGGGTTGCTCATCATCATCAACATAAACTATCATAATTGCTCATTTTTTACTCACCTTCCAAGCTCCTTCTATATTAATTGGCCTTGTTGAAACATTTTCTTCAAGAATGCCTTGATATTTGTTATTGATTTAAGAAATGGTCGGAAAGGAACAGAACAAAATCAACACAACATTTCGGGATAAGTCTCCATATTCTTTTTACAGACAAGAAATTTCTTGTTATCACCCTAGTAACCTTGTCAAAGCAAACTGCCCCTAAGAAGGAATATTAATCTATATGCTAAATACTCTAGATCATCTCATCTAGTTCATGTTCTTCCAAAATGTGCACGTACACTGGCATATCTAACAGTACTTCTGAAGATATCAGGGCATTGATCATAGTCAACATGTTGATCTGATGATGAATCCTTCCACCTTGAAGCCAAACTAAGATATTCCAAGAAAAGTTTTTTCTCATCAAAGTTTCCACACTAGCCCAGTAAAAAAGTTTCAAGTGTCACATATCCATGAACAAATACTTTTAAGTGAAGTTTCTAACCATCAAATTCTTCGCCAACTAGTTGGGGTTATATTCCTCTTGCCTCTTTGGGGTCTTTAATTCTTTTTTCCTAGTAGACCTTCCACCAAGGTATTGATTCTGCAATCTCTTTAAACCCACATTCAAGGTATCTTATTCTTTCCAAATGGCCTACACATTTTCTTCTGTTTGAAATATCCATGTCTTTGGTGTATCCAATCCTTGACTCAAAAATTTTATACGTTCTCGAATTTGGCCAGTTGACAAATTTATATTATGCAATAACATTTTTACTTAGTTCAATCATCTAGGTTTTCTGAAACATTCTCTTGTTTGACAAGATCTAGATCCTCATTGTGTACCTCATTCTCGGCTTTTGATTTTGATTTTTTCCTTAACAATTATACCTTCAACTCCATCTCTTTTCAAAGCCCTAACTTTGAAAAACGTTATTATTTTCTTTTGTTATTTGTCTAATTTCCTTTTCAATACCTCTCCCTTCATTCCCAAATTTAATTGATTCAGTAGTAGCCATTGCATATGATTCCAGATGGTTAATGGTGCTTGCAGTTAGTGTACCTTCTTCTCAGATATTCATTTATGTAAGTTTTTATCTTCCTTTGCACAAAGCAATGGAAAAATATTGTTTTTGCTCAATGAATTTTTATTAAAAACATATAGTTTCCCATTGTTACTTCTGTAAATAGTTTTTCTATCGTCATATGAAGTTCCATGCTTCTGAATTTCTATAACATAATTTTCTCTCATCGTATCATTACAGGATCCTTGATATTGTTTTATGATGCTTAAGCTAGTGGATTCTTCTGTTGTGATGTCCTTCGCTTCCTCATGAAGACTTGTTAGGGTGTACACTTTTCCTTCTTGTGTTCCTCTATAGACTCTAGCATCATCAACTTTGTTTGAATCCTCAAGGTCTTAGATTTTAGGATTTTCAAAAACAATGATTTGCAATATGTATGATACCACCTTAAAATAAAGGTTAGAGTCATGGACATCCATATTTCCTGACAAAATGTTTTCTATGTCAGTTAGCATTTTTTCCTCTACATATTGATAGTCTTCAACACTGAATTTTTTATGAATCCTCGAGCACCTGGCCTTGAAAAATAGTAACACCATCTTTCACCTTTTTCACACTAACTTCACCATATTTTGTTCCAATAATTTCTCCAACCCAAGCTCCCAAAGAGCTTAAGGCATCCCAATAACAAGAATTGTGGCCTTGGTGTTTTTAATCCTCATATTGAGAGCCATAACCAATTTTCCCATCCATATTTTTTCCCGAATAATAAATAGGTTAACCATCACTCCTATAAGCATCAGAAATATCACTAGTAGAAATTGGAATGCAAAAATTTCCCAATTTCATAGAATTTCCACTACTTGGTGTAATAGGCAGCTCAATTTTCTTCAAGGCTAATGGTTAAATGCTCAAAGATTTTTTCTCTAAAATATAATGTTGCTTTGTCTCCTAATGAATCTGGGTTTTCTTTGGAAACTTGGGTTGATGGTGCTGATCTATATTCCTAGAGGAACCAAGTTGTAATATACGTACATATCTTTACAAAGCTTTAGATGTTCAATTCAAAGCACTGAGTAAAACCTTTATATTATGCATTATAATCGTAGTGGTGTATATTCTTCCTTTCTCTTTCACATGTCTCTTCTATTCATTCATCGTCCTTGATATTTCAGGTCTTCTTATTCTTTCCATATTTTTTAGGCCTCATAATACATGTATCCTTTAATATCTCGCACTTAACCTATTGGATGATTATTGTTGTACTTAATCGAATGAACATTATCCCTCACTTTAAAAGTATTACATGGTGCATTAATTGACCTTTTTGGTGGTGATGTCATAAGTGCCTATTCCCTTAGAGTCATTGTCATTTCTTGAACATGTTTTTATTTTTATTTTTCAGAGGATATAGCCATGACTAATATTTTGGGTGGGCCTTTTACCATGCATCAACTTACCTTGATAGGTTTTTTTAAAGCTCTTTAAGATTTCGCCAAGTATCTACATATTCCAGTTTCTCCATCTTTGAACAACCCTCTAGGCTAGCAAGAAATTTGACTCTGATACCACTGTTGTGTTGAAGATTGTAACTAGGTTCAGTCTTCATAAATTGTACTTGATTCAATATTTATTTTACTTGTAAAAAAAATGGATTTTACATTATTATTAAATGACTTATCAGAGCATGAATTTCATGCTTGGGTCATATTATTTTAGGTCAAAGTCTCCTTTGTGGACTCTAGGTTTTATTTCGAGTCTATAGGATAATTTCATATTTAAATTGATCTATATTAGGCTTTTTAATCATGAAAATAGGTCAAGTATTGAGTCAAATATGATTTATGAAACCTCCACATCAAGTCAGCCTTCAAGTGATCAAGTCGGTCTCAAGCCTAGGAATTCGAGCTCATCAAAATCCTATATATATAGGGGAATCAAACTCAATTGGAATGAATTCACTGCATCACATAAATTAGATATCTTTACTGCATTAAGGGAAATTTTAAAAGTGGAGGAGGATTTTCTGAATTCGATTTTGGGCAAGCTTAAGGAGTGGAAGAAAATCAAAATTTTTGTGTTAATCTCTCTATCTTTCATGGTATAGTTTGGGAGATAAAAGTTCTCCAAGATTTACTACATCAGGTGATGCCAAGGTGTTGTTGCTAAGAGAAGAAGTTGAAGTTGATTTTTCTAGATGTTGCTACTTTGAGAAGTTACATTGGGTCAAGATCGAATTTCCAAGAGAAAGATCAAAGTCTTTATCTCAAGATCAAAGACTCAAGAAGCTAGGTCGAAGTTTTAGTTTAAAGAAGTTGCTTCATAGTGCTGCTATTACTGTTTTTGCTACCAGATTCATAAAGGATCACAAGGAAGGCTAACTTGGTGTGGAGGAAGTTCATGTCAAGGTTTAGAGTCTCAAGAATCACTATTGAAGGAATAATTACTGAATGGTTTTTCCACGAGAGTGGGGTTTTTCCCAGGATGTTGGCCTACATATAGTGTTCTTGATCTATGTGCATTTAACTTGATATTTTCTTGATGAACTAATAAGAAGAACATAATAATAAATAAAAGAATATCACAAGTAAATACTCAAGAATAAGAGAATATCTCATCCTTTCCAATTCTTTAACATGGCATCAGAGTTTTGGTGAAAGAATAAAGAAAAGGAAGTCTCAAGGATTTGATCAAGGAGGCATAAGAAGTCCACTAAAGGAAAAATTCTTCACTACCTTCAAGAAATATTTCTAGAACTATCAAGGGAGAGAAAAAACTTGAAGGAGAATATAACTATAGATCTTGGAAAAGGAGGATTGACCTCCTTCTAGAAAAGAACAAGGAAATGATCATTCAAAAAATTGGTCATGCCTAGGAAATGTATGATGCATTAAAAAAAAATATTTACCACCAAGAATATTGGAAAGATGGAAAGCCTAAAAAATGAACTAAGGACTACTAATATGAACAAGGAGGACATTTTATATAACTTCTTTGTGAAGATATAAATAATAAGAGATGAAATTCTTTCCATCGATGAAATAGTGTCACATAAAGAACTTGTGATCACAACAATACTAGGGCTACCATCTACTTGGGGTGCATTTGTTGCAGGTCCCAATAGCTAGAAAGAAACTCCCACCTTTGAGGAATTATGGACATCTTGTAGTTAATATGAACTAAGAATATCAATGGTAGCCAACAATGAATAAGTATCAAATGCTTATGTTTCTCATCACAAAGGAATATTCAAGAAGAAAGGGCCAAGGAATAAGGTTTATATGTCAAATATTGAATGTTATCATTGTCACCAAATGAGACATTATAGAAGTATGTGTCCCAACAATCCGAGAAGTAAGAAAAGAGATAGAGAAAATGTGGTTGAAGAAATACCCCCTCCCAAGAAAGCAAAGATTGGAGAGAATGACCTAAGGGACTTACATTACTAAGCCCTTTACTCCTAGTTTTAGATATTTCATTGTATATTTTATATTTAGTTATAGGTTTAACATCTTTTGGAAAGACATTTTTCTTGTTTTAAGTTTTTAGGTTTCCCTCAAAGCTTTGGAGGGAACCCACAACAACTCCTCAAGATAAGTATCTCATTCCCTCTCTATTTATTCTCATGTACGTATTTAAAGTTTTGATTATATTAAATACTAATCACCTGTCTACCTCTATTCCTTATCTAGGAATCAACATGTTGAAGTACCATGAGAGAAGGTCTCAAGGGTTAAGAAATAAGGTATCACTAAGCATTGGAATAAAAAATGTTTGTCAAAGAATCAAAGGTATGTATTGAACTATAAATTCTTATTATTATTTTTGATATATTCATTCTACACTGCTAACTGTTGTTGTGTCTAGCACTCATGAATCATAAAATATTCTTGTTTGGGATGATTCATCATATGATGAATCTACCCACCTTGTACACCTCAATTTTTTTGCATAAATAGAACCCTAAAAAGGTTCTCTGGAAACCCTAACCTAAGGGCATGTTGATAATGTGTGAAACCCTAAAACATACTTAGGGATATTAATGAAGAAATGATTATACTAATTGATATGTTGATAATTTCATGTTTAGGATTTTGATATGATCATGAAAGCTCTAACATATTAGGGTTGAAGTGATGTTGTTCGTAATCTCAAACCTTTGAAGTCTTGATGGAACAAGGGTTTTCTTTGACAGTGAACTGAAACATTAAGTTTTGGTTAGGCCTACAAGCAAAATCCTTGTTATGAAAAGCCCTAGGAAATTCATCCCTAGCTTAGTCTAGGTCAATGTATGTCTGTGATATTTATATCGTCTAATTATATGATACGTTTTTTCATGATGGTAATCTCCTCGATATAGATATTGACTCAATTTTCTCATGGTCATAAGTTCTAGGATTTAAGCTCTAGTCAAAGTTTGGAGTTCTAGGGTGAGGTTTGAAGAGTTTAGGGTTTTACATATAAGCCCTAGTAATGATTATATTCTATAGCATGTATATTCATCTGAATCTATATAATTTTTTCTTAGAATTTATAGATAGAAAATCTAGGGTTTGCATCGAACCCAAGTAGAAGTTATGATTTTATCGAAATCTAGGGTTTAAATCAAACCCTAGTAAAATATATTAATGATGGGTTTTCCTTGATTGAGTGAAATATAGGGTTTACATGAAAATCTAATATATAGTCTATCATATGGATTCCAAAAGTTATTAGATACCTTCACTTTTCTTTTGACTTATTTCTAGGGATCGTTATATGAAAAAGCTAATCCTTTGTAATTTTGATTGAATTGTTGATGTGATTTAAGGTTTGTATCAAACCTAGACTAAATGATTGAAGTATTGAAGTATGTTATCTTATTGATTATGAAAAGTCTAAATGCTTCCGCTACTGTAATTTTTTGTTATGAATAACTTCATGCTTCTACAAAATTGGTTGTACTTTCGATCTAAGTTATGTAGGTACATCATATTGGTGAAAAATTCCACAAGAGAAGTTGATAAGATCAACATGATGAGAAGAATGGAAGCCATTTAATATTATCCAACATTGAAGGAAGAAGTTAATCTCCCTACATTAAGAGGGAGCATGGATAAAAGAACTCTCCCTAGTTAAGAGGGAGGACACAACATAACTCTCCCTAGCTTTAAGAGGGATGACACCACATAAGTCTTGATTGGAGAATATATACTGGAATAAATGTTTCTACATGTGAAATAGGAAAAATAATATTCTCTCAAAGATTCAATTGATTTTCCTACTAATATTAATTGAAGTGCAACATCGAAACCTCAAAGGTTTCTTTTATTATGTATTTGAAAGTATATTTTTGATTGGGGTTGTGTTTGTATAGGTGAATATCTCTAAAGATATGATAGCATGATGTTTACCAGTCAATTTAACTGGGAGATATTTGTTATCCATGATCTTCTGGATCAAGGGTGTTGAGGATTTGTGAGTGAAGCATTGCTTGGAAAGACATCGGTTCGACACTTTGTGTTGATGTCTGGTGGGGGGGTGGCATCGGGTGGATGTGCACCTAGTTCCCTGGGTTTATGGTTAGTAAGTAAGCCTGATGGTACCTATAGAGGCTGAAAGATTTATTCCATCTTAGTCCCACTTAGATATATTTCCCTAGTAAGGAATCTAGTCCATGGAATTGTGGTGCCTAAACTATTGAGTGACCAATGGATAGATTTCCCTGGTTAGGAATCTAGTCCATGAAATTTAAGTATCTAAAGATTCTTCATATTTCACATAGTTGAGATCTACCTTGTACTATTGTATCATGAATACCTCCCTAGTTAAGTGGGAGTGTTGAAGATTGTAACTAGGCCCGGTCTTCATAAATTATACTTGATTCAATACTTATTGTACTTGTAAAAAACAATTATTAAATGACTTATTAGAGAATGGGTTTCATTTCGGGTCGTATTATTTTAGGTCAAAGTCACCTTTGTGGACTTCTAGGTTTTATTATGATTCTATAGGATTATTGCATATTTAAATTGATCCATATTGGGCTTTGAGTGACCAATGGATAGATTTCCCTGGTTAGGAATCTAGTCCATGAAATTTAAGTATCTAAAGATTCTTCATATTTCACATAGTTGAGATCTACCTTGTACTATTGTATCATGAATACCTCCCTAGTTAAGTGGGAGTGTTGAAGATTATAACTAGGCCCGGTCTTCATAAATTATACTTGATTCAATACTTATTGTACTTGTAAAAAAAAATTATTAAATGACTTATTAGAGAATGGGTTTCATTTCGGGTCGTATTATTTTAGGTCAAAGTCACCTTTGTGGACTTATAGGTTTTATTATGATTCTATAGGATTATTGCATATTTAAATTGATCCATATTGGGCTCTTGAATCATGCAAATAGGTCAAGTATTGAATCAAATATGATTTATGAAGCCTCCACATCAAGTCGGCCTTCATGTGATCAAGTCAGCCTCAAGCCCAGGAATTCAAGATCATCACAAGCCTATATATAAAGGGGAATTTGAACTCACTTGGAACCAATTCACTCCATCACATAAATTTGATATCTTTACTGCATTAAGGGAAATTTGCGAAGTGGAGGAGGAATACTTTCTGAGTTCGGTTTTGGGAAAGCTTAAGGAGCCAAAGAAAATAGAAATTTTGGTGCTGCTCTCTTTGTATTTCATGCTATAGTTTGGGAGATTGAAGTTCTCCAAGGTTTATTGCATTATTTACTGCATCAGGTGTTACCAAGGTGTTGCTTCCAAGTGAAGAAGAAGTCGAAGTTGATTTTTCTGGATGTTGCTGCTTTGATAAGTTGTATTGGGTCAAGATCAAAGTTATAGGATAAATATTGAAGTCTCAAGAAGCTAAGTAGAAGTTCCAAGTAAAATAATTTGCTTCATAGTACTGCTACTACTGTTGTTGCTACCAGATTCAGGAAGGATCACAAGGAAGGCTGAATTCGATCTGAGTATGAATGTTAGTTTTTCTGTGCTAATTTCATCTTCATATTTAAAATTTATTTGTTGATGTTATGCTTGATGTCCATAGGTTTACTTGTTTTTAATGTGTGTCAAATAGGTAAATTAGCTGAGTGGTTTTTTGAGTGAATCAAAGAGCATAAAGCATGAAATAAATATGATGAACATCAGAAAAAACAAGTACAACAAACCATCACAATTGATGCATCAACACAGAGTTTTGATGAAGGAGTTTACACCTCCTAGGCTACATCTCCTTAGTCCAACTTCCATGGCTTGGGCCTCTGTATTATCTCAAAATTGAAAAAAATGATGTTTACATTCACCTATAGCTTCTGAAACATGCTTCAAGGAGTTTAGAATGTCAAAATCTATCATAAATGACTTTTCTTTCTCTCAATTTGGTCTTCAGCTGATATAGGCATGGCCTTCCCTCCTGGTGGCCCTAGCTTATTTTTTCTTTAAAGTGAAAAAAAAACACCATTTGAATTGCTCCTCTACCTCTGCAACCTATACCATTAGATTCAGAACATGACAATCTTCTAGGAATGACTCTTCCTGAGCCAAAATTGGTTTAAAATTTCTCCGGATATGCTTCATTTAATTTTCCTAGTAAATCTCCTCCAAATCTGGAGAAGGCTCCATATAAGTCCGCCAAAGTTGGAGAATTTGCTAGTTTTGGAGGTGCCCCTAAAACCCCACCAAAATAACTCTGAGTTAATTCATGTTAATTCGTAATTAAGGGAATATTATTATGGATAAATTTAGTTTATTATGGCACATTTTGAGTCCACTCCCACCGTGGTCTCATGAATTGGTCTCATGGGGAGGGAATTGCCCCCCTCCAAACCCCCGCTGCTCCAAAAATATAACAATAAGTAATAGTCGCATGCATGGTTTATTAAAAACCATGGTGATGGCCCGATGGTAAGGGTAGAGAGTGGTATGGGGGAGGTCCTGGTGTTGAGCCCCAACCTCAATCCAACCCGTGTATACATTTTGCGCTCCGAAATGTTATATAATTAAAATGCGCCACCATATACCATGGTTTGAAGCTTTGAACTTTGATAAATACAAATTTTGTAAAATATGCCAACAGACCATAGTTTCAGACTTTGTAAAATATGCCAACGGACCATAGTTTTGACTTTGGAATTGTGTAATGAAATTCTTGCCCATATAAACTATTACTCTCAATACCATATAAAATAACCAAGGTCTTTAGACTTCAGAATATTTCAAATATTTAATCCGCCATAAATTCCAACGTTGCACCATATAGTATGATTCAAACCATTGAATTAAAATTACAATTTGAACTTGGAAAGGGTCCACCAGAGGGGGCACGTGGCGGCCCCTGGATGCACCACATGTCAACCTCTGGTTGGCCTGTCCATCCATAAAAAAAAAAAAAAGAATTCAACCTTAGGAGAAAAACTTAAAAAAAGTTCACTTTCAAACCAAAACTGGTGAATCCCGTAGTGACACTTGTCACAGTATCATTGGGAAAATTGAAAAATATTCCTAGAATATACCCTTCATGCTGACTGGGCTACCATGTCATCAAATTGTCACTATTCTGTAAATTTTTTAGTTGTTTAGGAAAACAAACATCATGCTCTATCTACTTCATCCAAACTCTGTTTTCGACAAAATGAATCGCGTCAGATTCCTGGCGACGATCTCTTCGTTGTCGTTCAATTTTCAACCAATTATGAGAAATTTCATTTTTTATATTTTACATTGATCACCTAATCATTACTCCCCTCTAGAAGCCTTTTGAACCCAAAAATATCTTTGATTACTGATCATGTGGATGAGGGTGTCGTTCCCTCACCTTTCTAGACTCTATCCACTGAAATTTTCCCATTTTCATCAATTGAAGCTTTTCACAAAAAGTAAGTTCTTTCCTTGATTTTTGCGACCCTCTCTTGTTTTCATTGACATCATCTTGTTGCAATTCCCATGAATTTGCACAGCAGCAAGCTATTCTTGTAGAAACCATCTTGTTCCTACCTTGGTCATTAATCAAAGGAAACTTAAAATTTGTCTCACCTTGCACACTTTCATCATGGCGATTCTTAACTAATCTTTCTTTGTACTTGCGTCGACTGTTGGCCAAGTATCTTCTCAATTTCCATATTGTACCCTTTAGAAACCAAAAACAAGAATTTTTGGAACCCATGCCTTCATTTTCAAACTGCTTTTTCGCTGTCTTTTTGACCTTTGTACTCTCTTGCATCAGCATCTTGTTTCTAACACTGCTCAACACTGATATTAACTGCTGAAATTTTTTTACATCTTGTTCACCTCCTTTCAAAGGCAACCCATTAGAGTCCTGAAAAATCTCATTACAAGGATAATAAACTTAATGAAATCAAATTTTTCATTTGATGCATTTTTTTGAAATGTTTGATTCAAAACATCTCTATCTTTGATCATCAACAATGTAAAATTCTGACTTGCATTCACTATCCTCTTCATTTCTCCTGCATGTATAAGAGACAAACTTGTCTTCTTCTTATGTGCTCTAACTATTTACTCAATACCATCTTTAAACAAGTGATACTTATTTTCATAGTGATGAAATACTGCTTTCCTATCATAAAGATAAGGAATTCCCAATACAATCCCTGATATCTCAAGTGACACCACAACAAGTTCAACTTCATCAAGAAAGTTTGAATTGATGGCGAATATTAGTATGCACTTCCTTGTAACCTGCAAGTTTTCATTCTTGGATATCCATCCTAAAGGATAAGGTCTTGTATGTCTAACAATTTCAAGGTCTTGCTTCTTAACCAAGTCTTCGGAAATCAAGTTAGCTTGTGACCAACTATCAAAAAGTGGATCAATCTTGGTATTTTTAGAGACAACTCTAATATGGAAAATTTATATTCTTGTGTCTTCATATTGAGTGACGTTGGAATAATTTGAATAAATAGTGCTTGCTATGTTCTTACCTTTCAAACCCACGGTTGTAATCTTTGTCTCATCTCTCGAATCTGACCCTAAGTCATGTTCAACTATATAAACAATTTTACCCTTATCTTTGGCTTTCAGTTTGTTTGGCTTCAACTATGGATGAAGTTGTCAATAGTGGTATTCATCATGGCCAGTATTTGAACAATTTTTGTATGTGAGTTTCTCTTTCTCTCTTTTGACAGAGCTATTTCTCTTTCCTCTTCCATAAAAATTTCCCTTCCTTTACCCTCATTATGACTTTTATCAACTATGCCATGTTTCCCTCTTACTTCTAAATGTGTGGCTTTAACACAAACCTCATATATGTTTATGGGATTAAACATGAGAATAGTGTGCCTGAGGTAACTATGAAAACCCTAGTGTACTTTAACAAAGTTTCTTGAGAATATAAATTGGTACAAAAAATTAGAGCTCTTCTCCTAAATTCATGAGTATAATCTTACACACTTTTCCCTTTCAACTGTCTAAATTTTTTCCAATCCATAATGGCCTTTTGCATGTAAGCTAAGGGATATAATTTCCTTTTAATGGCAGCAATAAAACTTGACCAAGGCATTGAGATATTACCATATTTTTTAATCTCTTCTTGAGTCCTTGATTCCCACCATACAAGTGGAGATCCTTCCATCTTCAAAGAAGCCAATTGAATATTTATGTCATCTTCATGAATGTTTTGAATTCTACAATACACCTCCAATTGACGTATCCAATTGTCCAATATTTTTGCATTTACCTCGCCATTATACATTGGAAGCTCAAATTTGACATCAAGTTTGAGTAAGGGTGTTTTTCCTCTTGTGGTCTTTGAGTGAGCATGGGTGGTTTTTGTGGTGGAAGTGGAAGATGATGCTAATGGTGATGATGAGGATGATGAAGATGGTGGAGATGGAGGTGGCTTTCCTTCAATACCCTTTGAACTCTTATCTTCATCCTTCTTCTCATATGAAGTTCCTTCTCCATGTGGAGGCTTAGAACCTTCTCCTGCCATCCCAATAGTAAATGCATCAAACATAATTTTAACCATCCTCTTTATGTAATTGAAGAATTTATTGACATCATCCTCTTCTAAATGACCTTCAATTTCTCCAACACCTAACATGATGGCTATGGATTCAAGCTCAGCTTCTAATTCTTGTACCTCTTCAATCAACTTAGCTTCTGGTGCAACTTGTACCTCTTCAATCTCAGCTTCTTGAGATAAAACTTGAGGTGATTCAAATGTAGCTATGAGTGGAAATTTGGGTGGAGATGGTGCCCTTGTGGCTCTCCTTCTTTTGGTCCTAATCTCGGGACTTGCAACCAACAATTTCCCTTCACCTCCCTGCAATTTTAACCTTGTAAGCATCACAAATTTGCAACCATTAAAACTCTACTTTGCACAAAAATTCAGAAAATATCAAGCAAATAACATTTGCAACCATGCTCTGATACCAACTTGATCTGAGTATGAATTTTAGTTTTTTTGTGCTAATTTCATCTTAATATTTAAAAAAAAAATTCTGATCTTATGATTGATGTACATAGGTTTCCTTGTTGTTTATGGGTGTCAAACAGGTAAATTAGATGAGTTTTTTTTTAGTGAATTCAAGAGCATAAAGCATGAAATAAATATACTGAACAATAGAAAAAAAAAGTACAACAAACCATCACAATTGATCCATCAACATAGAGTTTTGATGAAGGAGGTCACCCCTCCTGGGCTACATCTACTTGGTCCAGCTTCCATGTCTTGGGCCTCTGTATTAGCTCAAAAGTGAAAAAAAAATTGTTTACATTCACCTACAACTCCTGAAACATGCTTCAATGAGCCAGAATGTAAAAATATATTAGAAATGACTCTTCTTTCTTTCAATTTGGTCTTCAGTTGATCTAGGCATGGCCTTACCTCCTAGTGTCCCTTAGTTTTTTTTTTCTTCAAAGTGAAAAAAACATTTTTATAATTGCTCCTCTGCCTCTGCAACCTATGCCATTGGATTCATAACATGCCAATATGCTAGGAATGACTCTTCATGAGCCAAAATTGGTCGAACATTGCTCCAAATATTCTTCATTTAATTTCCCTAGGAAATCTCCTCCAAATTTGGAGAAGACTTCAGATAAGTCCACCAAATTTGGAGAATCTGCTAGTTTTGGAGGTGCCCCTAAAACTCCGCCACACTAACTATGAGTTTATTAAATTTAATATGTAATTAAGGGTATATTATTTTGGATAAACTCAGATTATTATGGCGTGTTTTGAGTCCGCTCCCACCGTGGTATTATGACTTGGTCTCATGGGGAGGGCGCTGGCCCCCTCCAAACCCCCGCTGCTCCAGACATATAAAAATAAGTAATAGTCGCATGCATGGTTTATTAAGAACCATGGTGATGGTCTGATGGTAAGGGCAGAGAATGGTATGGGGGAGGTCGTGGGTTCAAGCCCCGAGCTCCGCCCAACCCCGTGTATACATTTTGTGCGCCGAAACATTGTATAATTAAAATGCATTACCATATACCATGGTTTGAACCTTTGAAATTTGATAAATGTGGAATTTGTAAAATATGACAATGGACCATATTTTTGGACTTTGTAAAATATGCCAACAGACCATAGTTTTGACTTTGGAATCGTGTAATGAAATTCGCGCCCATAAAAATTGTTACTCCAACCACAATATAACATAACCAAGGTCTTCGGAATTTAGAATATTTCAAATATTCAATCCGCCATAAATTCCAACCTTGCACCATATAGTATGGTTTGGACCATTGAATTAAAATTGTAATTTGACCTTAGATAGGCTCCACTAGAGGGGGCACGTGGCATCCCCTAGCTACACCACCGCGTGTTAGCCTCTGGTTGGCCTATCCATCCATAACAAAAAATTTAATTCAACCCCAGGAGAAAAACTTTAAAAATTTTCACTTTCAAACCAAAACTATTGAATCTTGCAGTGACACTTGTCATAGCGTCATTGGGAAATAGTGAAGAATATTCCCAGAATATACCCTACATGCTGGCTGGACTGCCATGTCATCAACCTGTCATTTTTCTGCAAATTTTTTAGTTGTTTAGGAAGACAAACAATAATCTCTATCTTCTTCATCTGGACTCCATTTTCGACGAAATGAAATGTGTTGGATTCCCCGCGATGAGCTCTTCACTGTCATTCAATTTCCAATAAATTCTGAGCACTTTAATTTTTGAGCTTTTACAATGAGCACCTAATCAAACTTGGTGTGGAGGAATTTCGGGTCAAGGTCTAGATTCTCAAGAATCATTATTGAAGGAATAATTACTGAATGGTTTTTCCCCGAGAGTGGGGTTTTTCCTTGGATGCTGGCCTGCATCTGGTGTCCTTGATCTATGTGTGTTTACATTGATATTTGTTTGACGAACTAATCAAAAGAAATATAAAGAAGAACATAATAATAACTAAACGAATATCACAAGTAAATAATCAAGACCAAGAGGATATTTCTGCCTCTCTGATTCTCTAACATGTAGTGTTATAGGGTAAATTTGTTTCCCTAGGTTTTCTTATTTAGTTTATATAATACACTCATTCATAGATCAATGGACATTCCTTTATGCAATACACAAATATAAAGATAATCCAATAGTAACAGTAGGCATGCATGAATAATCTAAGGACTATAAATAGTAATATGATTCTCCTCAAATCAACAATGAATAGGGTTGACTACCCAAATGTAACAAAGATAGTATCCAAAAAATAGTTTCAACTTTAACCAATCATGGTTTTGCAGGGTCACAACCTAGTAAACCATATTAACTATACATAAACTATGTCAAGACAAAATTCATGTATTGGTTTATTGCTTACTGAATAGAGCCTAATCGTATTACCTTAGGGATATATTTCCTTCTTATAGGTAGTCACAGAATTATTTCCCTTAGTCACACGAGCACCTAGGCCATAAGGACTGAAACCTCCGTCTTGTGGGGGGTTGTAGAAATAGAATCACAGTGTCACCTTCCTTAGGGTCTGAAAGATCACTTGCCTCACGATTCAAACTTTGTTATATGGATGGTCACGTGATAAGAAAATTGTGTATTCAATCACAATGTTACTTGGTTTTGGTGGCCAAACCTCCCTCCCATGGTTGTTGTAGAGCCTTTATTTCAATATCATATTACTTGACTTCAAGGACCAAGCCTTAAATCATGCACTTACTGCCTTAACAAAATTTGAAGTTACTCCAACAGGTTGTAGGGATTAGGGCTTCCAAAATCATCCACAGATCTTCCTAAATAAGCCACAAAATGACACTCTTCAACATAACAAAGGACAACTCTATGTGTCAAAATCAGACCAAAACTGCTCTAATAATTATTTAGTTCCATAAATTGAAATAGGTGTCTAGGCAGGGTGGGATCAGCTCCACCAAAACTAGACAAAAGGATTAGATAGGTTGTAATCACCTCCACTGAATTTAATCAAGAAAAAATGGTCTTAAATCCCTCAAAAGTCTTAGTCTCAAGAAAATCAGAGGTATTCCAGTCAAAATCGATGCTCAAAAATGATTTCAACTCCTCTTTATTTATATATATTCTCATGGGGTTCACTCTCATGTTAGAGGTTGCAAGTGCAACCCTCAACTTGTATTTTTTCCCCAACTGACCCATAATTTACCCATTCTTGCCCCAAACGTTGGATAATTGGGTTTTCCCCTTTTATCAAGACTATAACCTATGGGGTTGGATAGGCTACTGTGTCCTTCCGTAGGAAATAAATTCATAAGGGACATCTTTTTTAAGCAAGTAAGAGACATTATATTACCAAAAATATTTTTCATAGAGTGCATTATGAGAGTAAATATGAAGGCTAGTGATCATATGAGAAAATTTATGCAAAGTAATGAGTCTAGAATATGATGAGCTAAAGAGGGACCATCTTCCTGTGATAGGGAAACTAGATGGTCCTTCAGTATGAGAAAAGAATTGATTGGAAGATATGGACCAAGAAAAAATGTAGATAGGGCTTACAATAATGAATAATATCCCTAAAAAAAGGATGCCTGCTAGTGTGGCCATCGACACTTAAACAACAGATTAAACTGAGAGAGAAATAATAATAAATAAGCATAATGGAAGATCTAGTCAAGCTGCTTGCTTTCCTCTGGAACTGATTGGTGCTTGTTGCGGCCTTCTTCGCCTTCTCTAATATTTCTAGGTGCACCTTATTTTTCATTTTATTCAACTATAAGGCAACCATAAAAAATCATTTCTTGCTGAGAGGGCTCTCATTTAGCAGTCTGGGTAGCGCTGGTGGGAGACTTCATCTGAATGTCAACTTTTTATTTAGGCTTCTGACTGGGAGAGAAGCCTTGGACCACAAGGCCTTTTACTTTTTCTTCCTCCATTGGGAGAGGAGGGGAGCTAGGTTATTGAGAGGAACTCAAATCGACAAATATTTCCATGGAGCTGGTGGTTGTGATATTTAGAGGAATGAGAGGGAAATCAATGCGTATAGCTCTGGATAAGTTTCATAGTGCCAAACATGTGTTGTTGAATTGAACACCCATTTTTATAGGTCAATTTGGGCATCATTCCCAATGACCTAGTTAACTGGACATCATCTCCAGGACCAATTAATAGGGTCTATCATCCCCTATCATTTCAGTTGATACATGCCCTAAGACAAAGAACAAGAAAAATCATTCATGACTTTCATCTGCAAAGGTTTCCAAGATTTGAAGTTTATATTATATCATATGAGAGCTCATCAACGCTGCCTCTAAAGGGAATAAGTGCATTTCATATGCAGGTAGCCCCATTCAAGGCTACTCTGCAAAGCACTTCCCGACACTCATAAGTGCGTTGGTCACATTAGGAGCAAAATTCTCATTATTCCGGAATCTCCACTTGGCCAGTGCTTTCTAAAAGAGTTCACATGTGTCCAACTTCGAATCCATGTGTCCATTTGACATCTACAAGATTGGGAACATGTCTTTGCTATTATTGGAAAGTCATTGATTGTAAAACTACCTTCATCTCCTTTATAAATTGAGCACAGATATTAGTGTTTGATAAGGAATAATTTGAGTAGAGAAATGCTGGTGGAATTTCAATTGAGAAGTTGATTTGTGTAACATGCTGTTGGAGAGATCTACATTGTGATGAGGCTGGGATGCTGCTGGAGATAGTCACTTCAAATCAATCACTGGGTTGTAACCTCCCCTTCTATCCATTAATAAATATTGCTGCTTACTTTCCCACATATGTATCTGTATAAGCTCATGTTTTCCATATTATGAATTCTTATTTGATGCATATGGTTTATGTTTCATTGATTTAACTAAATAACTTGAATAGACATCTGTATTATTGCTTTATTTTGTTGTTTAGTGTTCATCTTTGTGGGAAATATTTTTGGACATCTATCTTGGATTTGAAGCTACAACAAGAGTGACAGAAGGAGAATAGGAAGCGCTTGGACTCCAAGTAAGTTATTTGATCTGTTCTGTGTGTCTATTTATAGCTAGGAAAAGTAGTTGCAAAGTCTTTAATTTGTTGTTCTAGATGAGCACCTATCTAGGGAATAATGATTTATCCGTAATTCATAATTCCGCATAACAAATTGGCGACTTCGCTGGGGAGTTTACCCTTCATCCTCGGTGTATTTGCCTCTAATTTTCTCTGTTTATTCACCCAGTAGATTTTACTCAAAAATATTAGGTTTTTTTAAAATCCAAATTTGCATTAGAAGTGTGTTAAACAATTGTGTTTTTCATTGTACACTGTGCCCAACACACTGTTGGACAAGACACAGTGTTTTTCATAGCACTGTCTCCCTTTCAGGCCTGCGTTGTAAAGCACTATCTCTCTTTAGAGACTACGTTGCCTCCTGAAAGCATCCAAATTCCATTGAGTTTGTCATTGCAATTTGTTTTCAGTTTGTTCTCTACTGTGTTTTGAAAATCCTGAAGCCTCATATTGACCAGTGAACTTATCTACCTCTTCCTCCTTTGAAAGAATAATTTGTTCAATGTTTGTTTAACGTGTTTTTCTTTATCATTAACGAATTAATTTCAAAGTATTTTCATTGTCGCATTAGATCCATTTTATTTTGAAAAGGAAATTGTTATAAATTCTTCGTTTCCTGATAGGAGAAATTGTTGTTTATTTCCTCATTTTTCCTTCAAAAGAGAAATTGTTGTTCTATTCTTCATTTCTAAAAAGTAAAAGGCATTTGTTTTATTTGATTTGATGCACTTAGTTTCTTTTCTGCATTCATAACATTAAAGGAACTAAAAAGAAAAACCTGCATTTGCATGTAGTGGATTGTGTGATTTGCAAAAGGAACAATTATGAAAGTTGCATTTTAGTTTGTGCTCTTTGATTTGTTTGCTCTCAAATTGATTGCTCTTTCCCTCTAGTAGCTAGGATTTTTATTGAAAAACTAAAAGTGAAAGATTTCTTATCATTCTTAGTTTGCATTTTAGGAATTTCCAATACATCATCGCGGTGAACCTTTGAAAGGCAAATTGATAAAAAATATCAACTTAAAATCTATCTCAATTTACTTAACAAAGCATTGGAACCATAACGATAAAATTTAGAAGGTCTAGGCTAGAGACGTGTTACAGCGTAGTAAAACATAACAATTGTCGTTAAATTGTCTGCGATACATTCTGAGTGTGATACCTCACTCCACGTACGTAAGTATATCATAGCTCATCAATGTACTTTCGGGTATATCGGACGGTGTTGCAATACGAAAAGTATAAAGGGGTGCTCTCACTGTGCGGTTTCGCATTAGACAATGCTAATACAGACTTGGGCCTCCACATACCTTCGGGTATATTTGGGAGGAAAAATTTTAGGTGCTATCCATCCATAGTGAACCGAGTATTTGGGGACACCGAACACAACATTCGAGGATATTTCCTACCCGTACTTCTTGGTTCGCCAGGAGGTATTCTATAGTTCACAGTTTCTTGGTAAACCCTTTTGCCTAAAATTACCCTTTTTTTTTGTTTTTTTTTTTTGGTTAAAATAAATCAGTAATCATGGAAGAACAAAATCGTTTCCCCCATCGTTCACATAGATTAGCATTAAAGTCACCTTTACCACCAGAAGTTAATTCTGGTAGGTGAAGGCGATCACGCTTTGTCGAATCAAGTACAATTTGTACCTATGGTGAAACATCATCTTCCCATAAACCTGAGTTAGCGCAAGTTGTTTCTACACATCCCAGTTCGTCCATTGTTGTTGAAGCAGAGTCCTCACAGCTACCCATGGTCACGATCCATCCAGTCAGTGAGACCATACCTCCTGGACCTGACGCTGTTCAACCAGAAGTTGATCTAGATCCTGTCTCTTATTTTCCATAAAATCTGAATCCGTAAGTCAAACAAATGGAATTTGTTCCTACCTTGGTCATCCCACAAATTTCTGTAGCCATTGATTCTCCCATATCACATAGTCAACCTCCTGAAATATACTTTGGGCCTGACGGTGAAATACTTCCACCTGGTTTAATTGCAATTGAAGAAATCCCAGAAGACGAGACACCTTTAACTCCAACCCATTTTTTGGAGGACCTTTACCTGTACGAGTCTTTTCCTCTATCGTCACCATTTTATTTTTTTGATTCTGTTCCTATTCAAACTCTCATTGATCCAAAAGGGTATACATTTTTTCAAGTAACCATGCCTGAACCAACATCTTCGGTTGGGCCATCTGTTCCAATTACGTCAGCACCTTCCCTCGCTACCCTGTTGATGTTTACAACTTCACGAGAGTCATATTTTCATGGTGGCCCTATGGTCCCATCAGGTTACAAATCATCATCTGGAATTTTCTCTGGTGCATCTTCAAAACCATGGAATTTACCAATGTCATCGTCCGGTATTCTAATTGGTAATCCTATAGTGAGTACTGAATGGTTTGATTCTTTATACACATCATCAGGGCAATATCAAGCCAGTACTTCTGGGTCAATTTTGTTAAGTACCATATCAACTGGACTCCCAGCATTTGGAGAGCAATATTTTCCATCTTCTTATACTCCTCATGCTGAGTGGAAACCTTTGGTCACCCAATATGACAGTACTCCATCACTTTTTGGTCAACCTAATGTCGAAATGAATGTTTGTCAATGGAAACCCACTCTTCCTATCCAGCTACAAACGGTTGTACACTCATATCAACTAGCTCAAATTGTTATACCCGCATCATTTCCACTTGTTAATACATCCTTTCCCCTGTTAAAGAATCAAAATTTTGCACAACAACCTTATCAAGAGGGTCCTTCAACTCAATACCCTTAAATATTGGGTCCACAGACTCCAAATCCTTTGGTTAATTTACAACAACCTATATCCGAAAACATTTATTCACAAGTTGGTTTACTATTTTATGGGATGTCATAGCCACAACGTGGTTATACCTATCAACCGAATCCAAGTTATCCTAATTTGGGTTATAAAATTGGTGGATGAACTCCTTGGCAACCTTAGGCACAAATACCACAGACGTCATTTCAACAAGTATATAACATTGGTGGACAGACTCCTTGGAAACCTCAGGCAAAAATACCATAGACTTCATTTCAACAAGTATCATATCCAGGTTTTGGTCAACATAATCCTCAAGCATTTGCTTATCAAAACAACCTCTATCTGTGTTACTAGTAGAAGATTCCTTATACTGGTGCTCAAAGGCCTGTTACTCAAGAAATTCCATCTTACCCTGGCTATGCTCAACCTAACCTTAATAGACAGTTGCCTTTTGTTGCAAATTTAGAGTTACCAGATTTAAATTGGCTAACTAATGATCCAATTAACTATGCTCCTTGGTGGTCGGTGATACCTCACAAATTACCCTCAGATATTCCTAAGTTCAATGGAAACCATGGAGAAGATCCGTTGACTCATTTCATGACTTGTCATTTATGGTGTTCATCAAACTCCCTGAATGATGATTCTTTTTTACTACGTCTTTTCCAGTGTATGCTCACAGGTCCAACTACAAAATGGTATATTGAGTTACCTAGAGCTTCTTTTGATAATTTCACGGACCTAGCTACTGTATTTTTGACTCACTTCTAGTTACCCATACGATATGAAACTGGAACAGAACTCTTGAAAATTTCAAACAGACTAATCCTACTCACATTTCTGATCATATTCATGAGTGGCGTCATCATCATAGAATGGTTAAGACATTTTTTCTGAATCAAATCCTTGTTGAATGGTTCATTTAGTCCCTATTACCATCTGTAATTGAGGATGTGGCTAACGGTGGCGTCATCACATAAGAGCAAGTTATCACTCGTGCCCAATATTTAGACTTGATTTATACTCAGTCTGGCACCCTCTATGAAAAAATTCCTAATGTGCCAAGATCTAATTTTATTGTTCTTCCTCAATTAAAGGGCTTTCATGCCAGAGACCGCTTGATTGGTACTACAAGCACACATCATACTGCTGCATTTGATCTTGCACCTTCTTCCAAAATTAATGCCATGTCGTTTGACAAGGGAAAAAGTGACAAGCAACCTGGAAGTAAGAAAAAATGGAAATCTAAGAAAAAAAAAACTTCTAACCTGCAGGAAAAATCATCTGATCAATCATTTGGACCTAGGAAAATTCATTATCCATGCATAATCTATAATGAGGAATACTTTTTTAAGGATTTTCCTCACCACGCTGAAGTCTTAAAAATAATCAAGACTTCCCATGCGTCAGCTGTGTTGACAGACCCATTTCCAAATTCGGACACAAACATGGTTGCTACGGATCCAGCTTCTAGTTCCCAAGTACTTATGTTATTCGTCACAAAACCTTCAACAAATATTTTGGTGTCAACGTGTAATAAAAATTATGGTAGTTAGACCACTGAAGAACCTACTACCTCGACTACGAATCTGTCTACGGAATCAGTACCGCCTACTGCTATTCCTGAATTTTGACAATTAAGCCTCCAAAGGGAGTAATTCACACATCGACATATAATCCTCGAACAAAAGCTACTCAAAATTATAATATAGTTGAAGATTTGGCTCAATCCCCTTCACCTATGGCTACTTTTGAGGTATTACAAAATTGTCCCTCCCAAAAGCAGGCTTTATTGTCGGCTATTGGTGGAATTGATCCGACTAATTCTAATATTGTCACCTTTAATCATACGGGTTATGTGTCACAACTACCAGAAAAATTGGCATTCTCCATACAAGTAAATGTTCTCAATCACCTTGTTCATCACACTGTTATTGATGAGGGAGCATCTACATGCATTATGTCTCTAAATTGTTGGAAGTCACTTGGCTCACCGCGCTTATCACAATCATCAACGAAGTTGAAGGCTTTTGATGGATGTACATATAAGCCTTGTGGTATTATTAATAACCTGCATGTTGAACTAGGGGGAAAAACAATGAATTTTGATGTCGAGGTTGTTGACGGACCCCTTGAATATAATATTCTACTTGGAAGGCCATGGGTATATGCAATGACTGCAATTGTTTCTACATATTTCAGAATGATTGCCTTTCCATATAAAGTTACTATCATAGTCATTAATCAACTATCCTTCTTTTCCTTCGCTTCGCAGGTAATTGGAAGTTTTCCGTTCGTTCACGCACCCCAACTAGTACTTTAGAACATTGGTGTAGGATTTCTAAAGGATTCCACTCTCATGGGAACCTTTGCATTACTGCCTCCTTCGACGTGGGCAGAAATTGGAAGTATAGATACCTGCTACATGATCTCTTCCACTGCATCTGGATTAAGGGAGAGTACAGGTGATTCTGATATTTTTACGTTTGATGAGTTTCTGTCGCCCAACCCTATTGAGTTGGCATAGAAATCAACCTATCTGGCTTGGGCGGGGAATCCGAAATTAGTGTCACTGATTGTTTGGGTTGATCGTTCCTTAGATTTTGGTACTCCATATGATCCTTTTTCCTCAATTTTCTTGACAGATGAGAATATTTCGGAAGCCATGTTGTCAGAAGGAGAACCATGGGAAGATTATCATCATCATTCCCATCTTCCTAATTATGAAGAAAAATATATTAGTGAACAATATCACCTATCAATCAAAAATTTCTTTTTCGAATTCTTTACCTATTAATGCAATCGATTCCGAGTGAAATATGTCAATTATTGAATAAACCATTTCTATCGATATTTCAACCAAACCTCGTGTTGTAGAAAATATTCATGTTGGTGTATCTTGTTCTCCATCATAACTCGAAACATATCGCTCTTTATTTCGTGAATTTTGTGATGTATTTTCTTGGTCTTATGAGGAAATCCCAGGAATAGATACTAGCATTGGTTAACATACTATTAATATGTATCCTAATGTCAAACTGGTGCGTCAACGACTTCGTCCTGTTCATTCGAAGAAAGCCGCTACCATCAAAGAAGAAGTTCAATTTTTTTTGTGTGCTAGTTTCATTTTCCCTGTTTCGCTAACTGAGTGGGTTTCCAACATTGTTCCTGTCAAGAAAAATCAAGGAACTATTAGATTTTGCATTGATTATCGGGATGTCAATCTTGCTTGTCCAAAAGACAAATATCCTACTCCCTTTATCGACCAGATTATTGATGATTGTGCTGGATGCGAAATATTTTCGTTTATGGATGGATTTTCCGGCTACAATCAAATCAATATCCGCCCAGAGGATCAACATAAGACAACATTCATCTGTCCCTGGGGCACATTCACTTATAGGAAACTACTGTTTGGTTTAAAGAATGTTGGGGAAAATTTTCAGAGAGCAATGGATTATGCTTTTAATGACATCAAGCACATTGTCCAACCTTATCTAGATGATTTACCAGCACATTCACGAAATCAGACTGATCACTCGATGCATTTGAGAGCCATCTTTGTATGCTTACAACACTAAAAAATACGCCTCAATCCACATAAATGTGTGTTTTGTGTTGGTTCTGGTCGTTTTCTTGGATTCGTAGTCTCAAAAGAAGGAATTCGAATCGACCCATTGAAGGTTCAAGCCATTCTTGATTTTCCAGCTTCATCAAATTTACTTCAGATACAGAAACTTCAAGGAAAGGCTAACTTCCTAAGAAGGTTCATTCCAAACTACACCGAAATGGCTAAAGGATTTACTCGACTCTTGAAAAAGGGGGGTCCCTTCCATTGGGACCAAGTTGCGCAAGCTTCTTTTGATGCAGTCAAGGATACTCTTGTCCGAGCGTCATTAATGTACCCCCCTAATTATCAAAATGATTATTTCATATATATCGTCACGGCTAAAATGACCATTAATATGGTTTTGGTCCAAGTAGAAAATGGAATTGAACATCCCATCTATTATTTGCGTCGTAATCTCAATGAAACAAAAGTTAAGTATTCATATGTAGAAAAGCTTGCCTTGGGAGCTGTTCAAGTTGTCCAAAGATTTCGACACTATATCCTTCTCTGAAAGACCACTGTTGTTTCGGATTGCAACCCCATGACTTATATCTTATCACATCAATTTATGGGGGGAAAATATTCAAAATGGATTGTCATTTTGCAGGAATTTGATTTGGAATTCATCAAGTCCAAGTCAAAGAAGTCTTTAGTTTTGGCTAAGCTTCTCTGTGACCTTCCCTCTGATAGTACTGTAACTATATTGGAACCATCAATTCCTGACGAGTCTCTATTTTTGATTGGATCATCTGATCCTTGGTATGGAGATTTCATTATTTATCTCCAAACTCAAACTTTTCGACCTGATACCTCTCGCTCTGAACAACGACGTATTCGATACCAAGCCAAAGATTATCTGATCGTCGACGATACACTCTATCGTCGTGGTGTCGATACCATTTTAAGGAGGTGCCTCACTCATGAGGAGGCCAAAAATGTTTTAAATGATTGTCATGCTTGGGCTTGTGGTGGTCATTTATTTGGATATGCTACCATGCAGAAGATACTCCGCGCTGGTTACTTTTTGCCTACAATTTTTTGAGACTGCATCCTCGTGGTCAGAAGTTGTCATGCGTGCCAGATTTTTTATTGTAATATCCGCAAACCGCCAGTGCCAATGCATCATGTTGTCTTTGTGGGACCATTTTCAAAATGGGGTATTGACTTCATGACCGGTAACCCTCGTTCATCTGAGGGGCATGGTTATATTATTGTCACAGTCGACTACTTTAACAAATGGGTCGAAGAGATGCTTACATTCATCAACACAGGACAAACATCTACATTGTTTTTCTTTAATCATGTTATTACACGGTTTGGGGTTCCACAACCTATAGTTATAGATCATGGGAAGCATTTTCGCAACCATATGATGACTAAATTAACCTTCAAGTTAGGATTGTCACATGATAATTCTACTCCTTATTATCCACAATCAAATCGACAAGTTGAGGCTATCAACAATATTCTTAAACGTATGCTTCAACGACTGATAGGAGTTCGTAAAAGAAATTGGCATTTGATCCTATACTCCGCCTTGTGGGCGTATCGAACCTCGGTGAGAAACGCGACTGGATTTACTCCTTTTCAATTGGTGTATGGTCTGGAGGATATCTTACCAATCCAATGTGAAATACCATTGTTAAAACTTGCAATCGACTTGTTACCTGACACCTCAGAAGAAGAAGTGTGTCCCCTTAATCTCATCCATCTTGATGAAACGTGTCGTGAAGCCCAATTGTCTAACGAAGCGCATAAGAGACATTTAAAGGTGCAATACGACAAAAAGGTCTAGCCTCACATTTTCTCAGAGGGTGACTTGGTCCTTATTTACGATCAAGAAGATGATGTAATAGGTACAAGAAAATTTGAGCCATTATGGCATGGCCCCTATATTGTGAAATAAGTTCTTGCTAAGGGTGCGTATCAGTTGGTTGATTACGATGGAATTCCGTTGTCACAACCTAGAAATGGGTTGTATCTGAATTGTTACTATGCTTAATCATGAGTGTAGTATTTTTTTGTATTATCTTGTATATATATGCTATTGATTTGCATTCACTATCTTATTTTGTTTTTAGATTTTTCTTGACGTTAGTAATCCGATTTACATTTCATTGCAGATGTATGAATCTTCAGAACCATTTTTTGGATATGCTGATGGTGCTAGTCGTAGTACATAGAATCTATCCTCTGCAACGTGGGTCATTTTAGCTCCAAAAAACGAGTTAGTGAGTTTTCAAGGGATTTGTATTGGTAGATCGATGAAAAATATCACTGAGTATAGCACGTTGATCAAAATTCTCTCTGATGCCATTTCATTTGGTATTAACCATATTCATAAGGTTAGACTCACAACTTGTGGTATTAAAACTTACTAGTGATTATACTGTTAGAAATACAACAATGCATAGATTGTTTCTAAGAGTTAGACTTATGGAAAGACACTTTGATTTTATTCAATATCAACACATTTCCAGAAATTTGAACACATTGACTGATTCTTTAGCTAATCAAGTTTTAGATAGACATTTGCAACATATGTAAAGAAAACATTCACATCATTGAAAATTATTGCACAATAAACATAGGAAAACGCTGAAATCATATAGATAGATAGTTATAGGTTTTTAGAAAAATTTGTGTCCAAGACACATTGGTCATCTGACGGCCTCAAAATGTATGCAAAATGTCAAAATTAAACTAGTGGTGCTCAAGGTAACAGGCTATAGATCTAGCTATCCTACGCAGTAACCGCATCCAGTGGTTAGGAACCCCAATAGTGTGTCGCTGCAGTCGCATGGGTAACTCTTCGATCTGATAATCCAGAATCCCGAAGGTAAAACCCTCTATGTGTTGTCGAAGCTCAACCAGAGTCCTAGCCATATCAAGATCCTGAAGGAATGCTCCCCCGACAGCCCTCTCTGCTGGCACATCTGCTTCATGCTCCGGTTCCTCTACTGGTTGAACACGACCGACATCTGCATTACATAAAACACTTAGTTTAGTCTTGGGAAAATATCAAAAATACAAAAACATTGTATAAACCTTAGGAAAATAAAAAACATGGTCAAAACATTCTTACCCATTGCACCCCACTGAGCGCCTTCTGGTAATGCTAAATTTGGATCTCCTTAGAAATCAACGCCTGCGTATGCATACTCATCGATGGTGACAATCTGTCGTCGGAACCAGGTGAAGAATGTAGTCGAGAGCACAATGCCTACTCATGAGTTCTATCCATCTCTGCATCCGTGGATCTCTAGGATTAGACACATACAGTGTCACATGTTGTGGCTGCATTAGTGGAATTCGTTCTAAGGCGAAGGATATGAGGATTGAACCATAACTGAAGTTCTTCTTCCTTCCTCCCTTTTCTTCATTCAGTTGTTCCTTTATCTAAGAAATAACAGCTTCAGACAAATTTAAGACTGTTGGCTCCATACACTCTAGGGCATACTACATATACGATATATTCGCTACATGTAGTGTAACGATTCCGACAAGTTTTGTGATCGTGAAAAGGATAGTTCTCAAAGGAAAATCTCTAATATCCTGGATGTTTATCTTTCCATCTTTTCTTGGCTCTACCCCTGGATAACAATGTTGCAAAACATAATCTCTCACTGTCTCTCCTCCAACAATAGACCCTGAGAGTGAAATAGGCAAGCCTCTCCTCGATAAACCTGTAAGAAAGTATACATCCTCAACTGTTATGGGAACCACTTGGTTCTTAATATGAAATGCCTCAATAGCTGGATCCCATGCTCGAACTAAGAACTCCAAGGGTTATATTTTTTTCCTCATCCCTGACAACTTGAAGTACTTTAGCAGTCCAAAATCTCTTAGGGCTCTTACTATACCCAGATCATTTAAGGCAATCATATCCTGTTCTTCATGTTCTCTTTCCCTCCATGTAATCATCATTGTAATTTGATGGAAGCCTGAAATACAACCATAAGAACCATTAGATTCCATTCAATCCAAAACATTGGGAAATTTTTTGGCATAATGCAAAAACCAAAAATACAGATTGCACCCAACGTAGGCTCTAACAAGAGACAATGCGTTTTCTATGCAAGTAACCTTCAATTTAGTTGCTATGCAAAGTAGGTTTCGACATTCAAGGGTGCGTTGCCCTCTTTTGGGCAGAATTTAACCTAGGGACCCAAGAACCCTAAAAAATTGAATAAATTGGAAATGAAATGATTACTAAAGGAAAGAAGAGGTTCATATCACTAACCTGGATCAAACGACAACTAAATCCATCCACAGAAATGATCACAATCAACAACTGAAGTTCAGGGGAAAAATCAGGTTCAGAGCTCCAAAATGAAAATGGTAACTATGGAATGGTAAAAATGAATAGTAAAACACTTTTTAATAGTCATTTAATTATTTGAAAATCGAATTTATTGCTATGAATATAGTTTTATTATGTTTTTTGGATGAAACATGTATTTTTAATCCATTTTATGTTGTTATGAACAGGTCTTACGACACAGATTAGTCCTACAGATTTATTTCAAGAATGATTTGACCAAAAAGCATACTTTTTCTCTTTTTTTTCGAGATTTGTTTAAAACGAAAAAGGATTTGAAGTGTACTTTTATCTCTTTTTCGAGCTTCGATAACAACGAAAAAGGAGCCCCTGGAGTCTCCTTTTAGCTCTTTTTAGACTCTGATAATATGAAAATATTGTTGATCACTTGTCTTTTCGAGCTCGTAAAAGTAAATGAATTGATATCTACTCAGTATAAGTTTAACCCTTTTCCAGACTGAGATAGATTATTTACGAAAAAGGAATACCTTGGTCAAACATGACTAAAGAGGTTCTCTTAGATATTATTTTACACTTTTTCAGATCTGAGCGAAAACTTTACGAAAAAGTACTTATGGAGTTTTCTTTTGTCCTCTTTTTCAAACTCTCTAAATATGAAAAAGGACTGGGCTATCACTGCCGTTAAGCTCGTTAAAACATAAAATAACAACGAGCTTGTCGATCATGGAAAGAATCGAGTTTCATTCATCACTAGACTCATTAAATTATTAAATAGCAATACATTATTCGCCCGAAGGGTTGAATTATAGATCAAGAAAATGTTATCCTCCTCAAGCTTGTTAAAAAATAAAGAGGTACTGGTCGAAAAATGATCGGGGAAAATTTGGGAAAGTGAATATAACTTTTTACGGTAGCAGGTCACTCTTAAACATGACACTTCAGTCCATCACCGTTACTATTTGGGTTGGGTAATCTTCTTGACGGTTAATTCATACCTATGGTTCATCATACCTTCACTCCAGTTTTGGGTCAATGCTGCCAACTCATCTCAATGTTGCCGATATGTTCAAGAGAAGTCATCTAGTGAATACTCATCCTTCTGCAATACTCATAAACCTTCATTCCCATGACCGTCATCCCTAAAAATTTCTATATCAAGTCATACCTTTGTCTCTGAAATCAGTAACTCCCTTTTCATAATAAGGTGGCTTCTTGTCGACAATAAATAATTATCCAGGAAGTTCACTTATAAACATTATGCTCCAGTACCATGAGGCTTGTTACAACATCGACAAGATCCTCACTTCTGTATTTTTGATCGAAAGATTTTATTTGTCGTTCGACATCAAATCATCTATTCACACCTTACAAAATGTACTACAGTACCTTAACGGCCATTAAAATTAATGGTGGTTCTCTCACATTTGTTAATATCTCACATCATTGGCTGGTAATCAAACGATGTCTTTCCTTGTTCGACTACAAATCATATATTCGCATGGCTAAGATTGTACCCTAATGATCGAGTGAACGAGATAAGAAGACCCTGGATCTAGTTTCAGCCATCCAGGTTGCGATTTCAGGATTGTTGTACACATCATCTATACAGTGACCTTACATACAGATCGTCATCTGAACATGGGCTATATCTGTAGGCATGTCTGTATTGGGAAAAATTCTAATGTAGACAACTTTTTGAATTATGTACATGTTATTAGATTGTTTATGTGATGAACATGGGAATTCCTACCCTCAGAAATTATGATCAAGAGGATACATCATGATGTAATGTATTGTAATATTGATGCAGGTCGCCACTCCACTTCATCTCCAGCCCATCACAGTGTAAAGAATCTCAATCAAAATTTTGTTATTATTATTCTGACTTCATGCTTTAGGGGGAAATTGTTATAGGTAAATTTGGGCATCATTCCCAATGACTTAGTTAACTGGACATCATCTCCAGGACCAATGAATAGGGTCTATCATCCCCTATCATTTCAGTTGCTACATGCCCTAAGACAAAGAGCAAGACAAATCATTCATGACTTTCATCTACAAAGGTTTCCAAGATTTGAAGTTTAAAATATATTATATGAGAGCTCATCAACGTTGCCTCTAAAGGGACTAAGTGCATTGCATATGTAGGTAGCCCCATTCAAGGCTACTCTCCAAATCACTTCCCAACACTCATAGGTGTGTTGGTCACATTGGGAGCGAAATTCTCATTGTTCCGGAATCTCCACTTGGCCAGTGCCTTCTAGAAGAGTTCACATGTGTCGAACTTCGAATCCATGTGTCCATTTGACATCTACAAGATTGGGAACATGTCTTGCCTATTATTGGAAATTCATTGATTGTAAAACTACCTTCAGCTCCTCTATAAATTGAGCACAGATCTTAGTGTTTGATAAGGAGTAATTTGAGTAGAGAAATGTTGGTGGAATTTCAATTGAGGAGTTTATTTGTGTAACATGCTGCTGGAGATATTTTCATTTTGATGAGGTTGGGATGCTACTGGAGATGGTCACCTCAAATAAATAACTGGGTTGTAACCTCCCCTTCTATCCATTAATAAATATTGATGCTTACTTTCCCACATATGTATCTGTATATGCTCATGTTTTCCATATTATGAATTCTTATTTGATGCATATGGTTTATGTTTCATGGATTTAACTAAATAACTTGAATAGACATCTGTATTATTTCTATCTTTTGTTGTTTAGTGTTCATATTTGCAGGAAATATTTTTAGAGATCTAGCTTGGATTTGAAGCTACAGCAAGAGCGATAGAAGGAGAATTGGAATTGCTTGGACTCCAAGTAAGTTCTTTGATATGTTATATGTGTCTATTTACAGTTAGGAAAAGTAGTTGCAAAGTCTTTAATCTGTTGTTATAGATAAGCACATGTCTAGGGAAGAATGATTTATCTGTAATTCATAATTCTGCATAACACCCATATTTGTCATACTGCGTTCTGCTTCACCTTCGACTTCCTCCATGGTTTAGAGGTGGCATGCTAACAAATCCAAAACTACCCAATGACCATTTCCAAAACGCCTGCGTTCCTCAACCTCCATTGAATCCACCAAGCCATAAATGTGGGTTGGAATGCCCAGTTCAACCAATTCCACAATTTTATTGTGTTAGGGAGAGTGGGGCGGGCACCCTTGTCCTTGACCTCCCCATCTAGATCTACCTCTTTCTCTAACCATGTCTACTAGTTTAGAGTTGATATATCTGGAGTGTTCGCCTGTGATAATTGTGGCAGGGAGAGCAATGGTTTTGTTATTTCTATCAACGCCAATAGCCTACAAGAATCAATGAAGGATGAAACAATCAGGCTAAGATATGCATATTAACTAGAGCATTGGAGCCACTGTAAGGCCGATCATGCAGAGGATTTGGGAAGAATTTTACGGGTAACCTGAATTAACTGAAACATAACTTTCCTAGAGAAGTTTCGTGGTGCATGATCGCCACCCAAACGCCTCATTCATTTCTGACTTGATTTTTATCCTACAGGACCTAACAAGTCACGTCGATTGAAGGATCACCCAAATTTGAGAGAATTTATAGGGGAAATTATAGGTAAAAAAATTTACTATTTCATGCAAAAAAGAAGAAGAAGAAGCAAGAATAGATGAAATTGGAAATTCTATTATGAAGGTAAAGTTTCATATTGTTTCATGCAAAAAAATCAATGAAGTAGTAATATATGCACTTGTGAATTATGTTATAAGGGTAACATTTTTTACCATTTCATGCAAAAATCAACAAAGAAATAATTATATGGAGTTGGCATTTCAATTATGAGGTTACAAAATATGGAGTAAGAATTCATTGTTTCTTTGCGAAACTCATTTTTAATAGCTTCACTAGAAGTGAAATAGTATTGTGGAAACAATACCATTGACAGTTCTATAATTCTAAAGTCTGAAATAAGGCACCTTAATTAGAGAATAAGAAACAATTTATTCACAATGTTTTGATAAACCAAAACATTTATATTTTTCCAAACTATAATGAAACATTGGCTTTATGGTGAAATTCAGACTCTAGGAATTATGTTGGATACCTTTACTATTCGCGAAAGTCCCCTGTCTAATGGAGAAAAAAAAAAAAGATATAATGAAAAACTCTTTCAACCATTCCACCAAAAGCTAATAATGAATACAGACTGAATATATCATTTCAAATGATGTCTTAAGTTCAAAGAGAGCAAGTCCCAAGAATGATTGATTACCAAGACACATTATGTTAGAGGTTTAGTTGTAAATGGATCTGTGACTACATCATCTTCTGATCAAACTCTATAAAGAATTGTTTCTTTCATTATGATTTTCTTTTGTAGATTTCCAATGAGCTAAGTAGTCCAATCTCTATAAGTCTTGCATTATATTGGTCATCTACAACAAAATATTGCATTGACAATTTATGCACATGTTATCAATTTGTATATAAAGTCTTTCGATGATAATCACATCTAAGTATATTTTGTCGACACTTAGATGTGATTATCACTGAAAGATTTTATATAAATTTTATGGATCACATAAGCCAAATTCCTAATGTTTTCCTAAGTTTAAGAGCGGGTAGCTGTTTTCTACTTTTCATACAACATATTTGTGTGTTTCATGTAATTTCTTCATTTCTCCTCTCATCACCATTTATTTTTAACTTTAGTAAATAAACCTTATTTGTTACTATTCCTATTACAAAAACTTGGCAATATAATGCTAAATTCAAAAGGTGTGAATTCGTTTCTTTGATATGGCATGTCGATAGCTAGAAATATGTTGATGGATCTATTGATTGTAATATTTTTTATTAGTTTGGTGGTTTACAGTATACTGGTGGGTATGCCATTTAATGTAGATGCACATTATCCTAACATAAGTGTGTACATTAGATATGTCTTTTAAGTTTGTATCTGTTTGAAAACTTCATGTATGTTGATTCAATATGTGCAGAACTTGCTTGTTAAAATAAGTTTTACTTAATGACCTATTGATTCCATATTTATCACACACAAATGATTCTATGTATGATATATATCTTGCACAATACATGTCATATGATATTTTGGGTACAGGATAAGAGTCCTTAAATTAGTCCAAAAAGGGCACAATTGCCTCAAGAGAGGTAGAGAACAAGGTTTGTTGAAACTTTAGAATTTTATGGGTTGACTTCTACAACCCATACTTCAATTTTGAGTGTTGAAAATATTATTGGTAGATACTTGAAAAAATTTATCCCATGACACACATTTACATCTGTTAAATTTTATTAGTCTCTATGAATCAATATATGACATTTCACGACTAATGCGTGATGGTTCGTACATGGATATAAACACATATCTTAAAGTAAAACTCCAATTTTGTATGAAGCTTATTGGTTTAATGATAAAAATACATCATACATAATATAAAATTTATGATCCCCAGATGTGGGTGACAGTATAAGCACGCATGATAACTACCTCTCCCAGGCTCGAGATGACGAAGATCTGCAATGCAGGTCTTCACTTGATTCGGAACTACACTCTTGTAATTATTCACATGAGATGACAAAGATAGGGCATAATGAAGACACACTAGGACAACATTATCCACTCTAGGGTACCTCTCTTCCACAATATTTTGAATGATCCCATGTATGGACATGACGCTTGGCCATGAATCCACACACATGCCTAATCATGAAAATCGTTACAACACGCAGTTGTGCACGAGGTATAATAATTCTCATCAACTTCGCATGTGTCACAGGCCTATAAAATGGAAGGACCTACATAACAAAGCGACTCATAGTTTGTTCCTTCTGGTTGTTTTTTTGTTTGAGTCCCTTCCATCCTGCGTTCCCATTCTACCATGCAGCCTCCCTCCTAGTGTTGCGCTACGCAGAATCCCTCGGGCTATGCTCCCCCCTAAATGCGCATCTCACCTCAGCTCCATCTGTCTTGCCAGTTTCATTAGGCTGGATTCTCCCAACATCTCGCGCCCCTTGCTATGAATTCCCCTTCAGCGCACCTCCATGTCCACTAGCACCTTGCTTCGCACCTCCCACCTCGGGCCAGATCCACTCCACCCTTCCTCTCGGACCCCTATCAATCCTTTGCTTCATCTGACCATGGCACCTAGGCTACACCAAATAACCATCAAAGGAGGCTAGAGAGGTGCGCTCCCTGGTTGCTACCATCGGGGGCCTGATAATCACTTGGAATCTGTTGAAGGCTCTTCCTCGGGCAGTCAGGTCAAAGAGGCTCCCCAGAGCCCCAAACTCGACCAGGAGGAGGAGGCCCCCACTCATGTTTTGTGGAAAGGAAAAAACAGACCTATAAAGTCCATTATTGTGCACTAGGCTCACCCCTTTCCCCGCAATACTGAGCCTCTTCCAACATAGGAATATCATGGGGATGACACAGATGTTTGGATAATGGAATCGGAAGGAGCCTGGACGTGAGTCTCAAATGTCAAGTACCCAGTGGCTCCCATCCTCTGTGCAGCAGTCTCCAGGCCTCCGTGTTAACCCACCGATGAAGAGGAAGCTGCCGCGCAAGCGTATGCCTATCCCATAGTGGAGGAGGATCCATACAACGATGATGATGCATAAGACTCATGAGTGCGTTGCAAATCATCTCTTCCTAGTTTTTTGTCATGCTTTTTATTATCACATAACTTCTATTTTCACTGGTGCTACAACAAATTTTGTAATTTTCCATTTCCTGTTCTTTATGTGTTGGTTTCCTCCACGGAGGTAGCCCCATACTTGCACAACAAAGTTTGGGATTGGTTAAGCACAACTTACATACTCAGCCTATAGCATATGCACTCTTCTATTTTCTAATTAATATAGATTATCCTCATTTACAAATATATATATAATTTATGCATTTTGAATATATGTTGAATCATATTTTAATGTAGAGTCATATTTGACTGACAGAGTGAAGGGAAAAAGAGATGAAAGCTCACATGCATGCCGCACAGATTGAGGATTTACCTTTGCATGTGGTTGTGTTTGTATTCTTCTTTTAACATGTGAGAACAACCATGTCAGGTGTATTATTGTTGAACGACTAGCCTAGTAATGCCAAAGAATTTTTACCCCAGGAGAATGGATCTTAGGAAATATTTTAGTTAGTGATTAATCCTAAAGATGAGTGAGAAGTAACATATGATGATTTTAAAGGAGATATAGCTTCAATGAAGATTAGAATAAGCTAAAATGGAAAGAGAAGGAACTGTGACACAACATGAAGTAGTGAAACATACAAAAATAAGAGGTTATATTTTTTAAACCATCAAGGTTTATTTTCAAAAAATTATGGTTGAACAAAGAATATTAAGTAAATAGTAGATCAAAAAATTCTAGAAGATTTTAAGTCCCATTTATGTAAATCCCGCAGACACTAAATCAACAACTTCATGGGAGAAAAGGCACTCAATGATATCATAGGCTTTTTGGTGCACAACATAGGGGCCATTTTTTGGGGGAATGTGTTTCATAAAAAGATACTTGTACAACTAACGATGTAAATTTTGTTTCATAGTTTCTCTTGATATCGGTGTCACATGTTAAGAATATACTTGATATTGCTATTAGTGTAGCCATTTTCATGGCGTTGTGGTCATGTACAAGCGATGTGGGTAAGGGGATTGGTTTTGTTTTTTTCTTATTGCATATCACTAATTTTCAACCATTGTACCATTACACTGACATAAAAATAGAATGATTGAAGGTTCTTAGGAGTCCCATTTATGTTATTTTCTGGGTGCATGGTCCTTATTTTTGTTGGAAACTTTTTTGATATAACTTAGAATTTGTTGGCGGGCTTTTAAAAATTAGCTTTTTTTAAGCCATAAATTAGGGATGTTTATTCTTAAAATAAGTTGTAGAAAAGCTAAAAGTGAACTTATAAAAGGTATTGATTAAGAATATTTCCAATCTTGTAGTTTTTGTTGATTTATCCTTCTCCCTTCAAAGCATTGGGAGGAGAGACGACAAATTTTCCTGCAGGGGCTTTTCTTGTTTAGTCCTTGAGCACAAGAATAGATTGTTACAAGTTGATATATAATAAAGTTCATAAAAAATACACATATATTTCTTGCTAGTTGTTATCCCTCCCTTGAGTGAAATATATTCCAAAAGTGCTTAATGTCCTGAGAGGGCCTCATGAATAATTTGTTCCTAAGTGGATTTCCTTCTCCTTGCGAGAGGAGGGGAGGAGTTTGATGTTTGGGTAAACAAGGTATTCCATACATGATGAACACCTTCAATAAATATTCACACACCAAGATAAAAGATAAAAACACCAATATTTTACATGGTTAAATCCCTCTAAGTGAGAAATACTCCATGGTCCAAACCAACACGATCATTATTGGGTGGAGGAATTACACTTAAGCAAACTCCTCAACACTTAATTTGTCAACTCGAGGGATTCGTAAACTTAGAGACGAAGCACAGGAAATGCCAGAGATGGTATGAATCTTTCTAATGTAAATTCCTACTTTCTTTAAAAGAAAGATTGCAGAATCAAATCAAAAGAGAAAAGGGCAACTTGAACTATCAAAAATAATCTAAGACTGGAACGAGGAAGTATGCATTTGCAAGAGAAAATTAAATATAAAAGGAAATAACTCCCACTAATGGTTGTTTAATCTACTAAGTGTGTGTTTTCCTCTAGCAGAGACACTTTAGCAGTCTCGTTAGATGGGCCCTTAAACCTGCTTCTTTAGAGATTTCCTTCTTGCATTAATCTGTCCTGCACTAGTGCTTACACTAGTGCAGGATCAGAGATTTATGTAGAAGGTATAAATAGTGTCTTTATTGAAGGATTTTTACTTCATGCAAGGGTTCGAACTTTTCAAGGTTCAGAGCACTCAGATCTTGTGGCAAGAAACTGGTTCTTGCACCAGATCAGAGCTTCCTGCACTTAGCATTTAATCCTTAAAATGAGTGTTCAATTATTGCAAGTGCTAGTTTACTATCGAATCAAATTGCACAAATAAAAGTGAATGTTTCTGATCTTAACAAAATGCAGAAATAAAGAAACAATCATTTATCCTGTCATAAGCATTTAAAGAAAGAAAGAAGATTGCGGAAAGTAAGCTTGTTGCATCACACCAACGTGCACTGGTGCAGGTTCATTTCTTCTTCTTGGACCAGGCGGAAAAACTGATTAACTAGAATTGCAAGAAAAGGAAATATCACACCAACGTGCATTGGTGCAGGTTTGTTTCTCCTGCTTGTACCAGGCAAAGGAAAACAATTTGAAATCAAGTGCAGGAAAGTAAATTACAGGGAGAGAAAATCTATCTACTTGACACAACGGATCCATTTTCACTCAGATAGGAATACATGTGCTGATATTTAAATCACACTTTGACAATATAAACACAAATTACAAGAAACAGAAAATAGGGTAAATGTGCTGGGTTGGCTGGGCTCTAGCCAACTAGCCTGTTTCCCTTTTAAGTTAAAACGATGCTCAGTAAACTAGTCAATTCATCAGCTTAAAGACATAAACACAATTTCTGAAACATGAGGCGGAGCTCCCTTTTATTAATTCATTGTGGCAAATACATGCATTAATACAATGTCCAGCCTAGATTCAGGTGATAACAAAACAACCTGTTATCGCCTATCAAACTTTGCTTTAAAAACTCTGCTAAAAAAACTCTCCCGCCTAAGTCCTATTTACATTTTAAATTATATAGATATGTTGGCCAAAGGCCGAAACATATCATTCAACTGATTACATAACCATCACAGAATTTAGCATTTGGCCTTCAAAATTAGGAAACTAACAAAATCGGTCGTAGCTAATCTCCTACTTTTCACCCTTCACGGATTCGGTCTTGGCTGCCTTTGGATCAATCGTGCTGTCGTGGCTGAAGCTGCTCAAGACAAGGTGTTGATCAAGGAGGTTCAGATCTACTGTGAAGATCTGTTGTGCTGGCAATGGTGCAATATCCAATCCTGCACTAAGATCAGCGATCACGGTAAGAACTCTAACCATAAAATAACCATTGGAGATATCGATAAGTTAAAAAAGTGATTTAAAAGTAAGAAATCATGTAATAAATATTTAATTAATGCTAAATTGAATTAAAACATGAAGAATAACGATTTATACGAAATATGTCACCATGCTCGGACTGTTGCAAGATGAGGGTGGATAAAAGAGGTGAAACAGAGGTAAAATATTATAATTCAGGAAGGGGAAAATGGTAAAAAGAGAGAAAATTAGGGCGCTAACATCCTCCCATCCCTAAGTTATTGTGCGTCCTCACACAACTCTTTACCTTTCCAAAAAACCTTCAAAACTTTGAGCGTTCCATCTCACTCCTTCTTTGTCATACTAACATTAGCCTGCAATGTTTCAGACTTCTTCTTTTTTCTTTTCTTTAGTTTCTTTGTCACCTTTCTAAGTCATTTGAAACACTGCGCAGCTTGGTACTTCCACACTCTGACTTATCATTTCTTTTTCTGGATCTCCGCCGTTAATTCTTCTTTATTCTGTTCTTTTTCCTTCTACGCTTTAGCTACGAGCTGCTCTAAGTTCTGCACATGAAGCTCTAGCTCGACTATCCGAGCAACAGGAGCTACCAAATCTTCTTCCTCTTCTGTCCTGATAGGGGCTGTATCTTCTTCAGGGACCTCAGTATCCCTCGGGGTTTCAGTAAACACATCTTCCTCTTCTTCTTCCTCTTCTCCTTCTTCTTCTTCTTCCTTTCCTTCTTCTTCTTCTTGCACTGGTGCAGGAGGGGATTCAACATTCTGTGGGGACTGTGGTTCTACACCAGGTTCCTCATTCTTTTTCTGGGTCATTTTAATGAAATCGGCCAACAAATTTTCATCCTCGACCTCTACAGATTTTGATGTGTGCGCAAGGAATGACAATAAATCGTCTTCTTCAGGGGTTTTTTCATGTTCTAGTGGCATCGGAGGAGTTTCTTCAACATGTGTACTGGTTGTCTTATTTTTATTTGGATATGGGCCCTTTTCTTCTGTTGATTTCCTGGGTCGTTTCCTTTTTGCACTGGTGCGAGAAGGACTTCCCTTTACACTCAGACCCTTGCGTGTGCTGGGGGTCTTTGTCTTCTTTCCGGTAGTTGTCTTCTTTTGCAACTGTTTTAACAGTGCCTCTCAGGTCATAACTTTAATTTCCAACTGCTTTTGAACCAAGATTTTGATCAGGCTGTGGTGATATAATTTCTTGTTGGCCTGGTCTACCCGTGCGCCCTGCACACTCTTGGCCATCTTTTCCAAACTATTAAGAAAAAAATAATTGAAAACCATCCTCCACCGGATGTGCTGGCCGGGTTCGAAGAGTTGTAGCATCCTAAAATGATACACAAAGGTGAGGGAGTACCTACCCTCGCAAGTCACGAATTTCTAGAGGATAAAAAGGAGGTCCCACCACTGTCCCAGCAGGGCACTACGTGGAACTCATTTCTTCCAGTCTACCTTCATATTCTTATCAACGAAGAAACGTTGCTAGCGCTTCCTCTCAAGCTTCTAATTTTTGAAGTACTGCACACTAGTGTTTTGCAAGCCCATCGCTGCTGCTATCGATTCTTCCGTGACCTTAAATTTCAGGGGCCCAATTTTTACACGGCCGATTTTAAAACTCTTTGCAAACTGTAGGGCCACTTCACTATTGTGCCCGTCAAATTTCTGCAAAAACTGAAGAAAGCCTGAGTCTCGCAATAGTGTAAGACTATTGCGAAACTCAGCGGTCTGATCTACCTCACTGAGAGACGAAGGTTCACATCGAACAGGCGGCATCACTGCTTAAAAGTTATGAACAGTCCAAAAATTGCATGCAATACCGAAAAATTTGGCTCTTTATAGATAGGGATCTAACCATCCACCATCCCTTCTATCTTATCACCAATCCATTCCACCAAAATAGTCGTGGATGCGCGGCATGTTTGAAATCGTGCAAGATTGGTACTTGCGTCGACATTTTTAATGGCTAGGTGAGGCAATCATTATAAGTGAAGGATATTTAGGATCATGACGGAAAGGGTAATTATATCCAAGCAATGGTTAAACATTTCCGCACTCCTTCATAATTCAAAAAATAAATTTAGCATTTATAAAAAAATGATCATGATTCTTAACTAAAAACACCTTGTACTTTAAATAATTTTCTCCTAGTTAATATGATAGCACAAGTACTCATCAAATAAGTGAAAAAGGCTGCTTGTAAACTTTTATGATGACCACTTCCTATGACATATGCTCATGAAAAGAACAAATTGTACTCTGCTTCTGTCAAGGTGCATGCTTGCACTGATCCATTTACATCGCTTACTATGTTGTTCTGCTAGTACCATTTTTCTTGTATTATTATATAGGACGATATGCTTGCACTAGCGCAACATATTTTCTGGAAAAAAAGAACAGGGAATTTAAGTAAAATATAGGCTGGACTTCTAACATGGCTTCCTCAACTGATACTGGAAATTTGCTTTGCCCTTTCTTGGTGCTTCAGAGCATCTTTTTTCTCTTTGTGTATGAGATCTTGCAATGAATTCATAAGGGAAGAAAGAAGTGGGAAAGGGGAAAGTTTTAGAATGGGAAGGAATTTTGTAACAAGGATTCCAGGAATAGTACCACAAGAGGGGATAAATAGAAGTGGGATAAGGAAAAAAAATTCAAGGGTAAAGTGGGATTTTTACGAAGCGGGTAGGGTAAATTCAGAAGAATGTGGGAAGGTTAATCATTTTGGGATTTAAAGAAGAAAACTGAGGGAATATTACGAAATGGGATATGAAGAAAGACATAAAATTTTCTGGAAGGTCTGCCTGCACTGGTGCAAGAAAAATAACTGCAACGAGAATTAAGTGTTACTTGAATAAAAATATCCATGCTAATTACCCCAATTTATAAAGGTTGGTCCTGCTGAACCTGCTTTTACTTGGTGGTCACTAGCATATCTAAAGATCAAGCAACATTCTCTTTTTATTAGAAATTTTTGATCTTCCTTCCAGCAAGCTAGTTTTCAGGTTGACCCTTCTGCAATCATGTCAGCAAACTGATTTTCACAATTACAGGAAAATATTTTTTCTTTACTTTTTTTATTAAAAATTTTTTGTATTTTGTATTTTTTTTTAATTTTTTCAAGAGAAATAAGGATTCATGTCTTCAAAAGGTTTCTATTACCATTCACCATTACTGTCCCGAATTGCTATTGGACTTGCTGTGTAAAATCTTTCTTGGCAAGTGGCTGAAAATACTTCTTTAATCTGTGTCCATTTACCAAGAATACTGAATTTTGTCCATCAATAGTTTTAACTTCTACTACTCCATTCTCGAATACTCAGATCACTTCATAAGGTCCCATCCAATGTGTATGGAACTTCCCTTTAAAAAATTTAAATCTAGAATCATAAAGGAGTGCCCAATCACCTGGTTGGAATTTCTTTTCCTGAATAGACTGGTCATGCCACCTTTTGCGTTGTTGCTGAATTAGTATGTTCTGCTAGACAACATCCCTACGAAATTCATCTAACTCATTTAATTGGAGAAGATGTTGTTGTTGTGCCTTAGAGAGATCTAGTCCTAACTGAACTGCAGTTCTAAAAGTTTTGTTCTGGAACTCAATTGGTAACAGAACCTGTTTTCCATATACCAGCTCATATGGTGTATGTCCCATGTTATTTCTCCAAGTGGTTCTGTACGCCCACAAAGATTCTGGTAATATTTCAACCCAGTCTTTCCAATGCATATTGACTGTCTTTGTAAGAATGGACTCAATCACTTTGTTTGTAGATTCCACCTGGCCATTTGCTTGCAGGTGATACGGCGTGGATTTCCTATGCTGGATCTTGTATTGCTCCATCACATCTTGTACCAGATTGGTAATAAACTGCAGACCATTGTCAGAAAAATTTCTCTAGGCACACCAAATCTAGTGAATATTTCAGTAAAACGAAAATCAACAACAAATTTTTCTATAGCAAAAGAAACAACTTTAGCTTCTACCCATTTTGTAACGAAATCTGTACAAACCAAAATATGCTTTTTACTTAAGGATGTTGGATTTATTGGCCCTATAAAATCAATAGCCCATTTTTCAAATTTCTCAATCATAACTTGGGGGCATAAAGGCATTTCATTGGTTTGATTAGGCTGGCCCATTCGTTGACAGCTATCACATCACCTGACATATTGTTTGGCATCCTTAAACAAGGAAGGCCAAAAGTAACCAACATGTAATACTTTATATGCAGTCTGCTTATCAACGAATTGGTCTCCACAAGGTTCATCATGAGCAAATTTCAATATGTCAAACACTTCCTCCTCTCTTACAGATCTACGAATAATCAGATATGGACTAGTGTAAAAGAGATCTCCTTGAATCCAGGAATATGCAACACTTTTCTGAATAATATTTCGCTTTTCACGAGTGGAAAAGTGAGGTGGTGTTTTTCCAGTGACCAAATAATTAGCAATGTCAGCAAACCACGGAAAATCTGTAGACATAGAAAAAATATGTTCATCCAGAAAATCATCATTAACAGGAGTTGCTTCACCAACATTATCTAATCTAGAAAGAAAGTCGGCTACAACATTAGATTTCCTTGGTCTATCAACAATAGTAACATTAAAATCCTGCAAAAATAGCCACCAACTAGTCACTCTACCACTTGTCAATGGTTTATTCATCAAATATTTAATCACAGAATGATCAGTATGTACAAATACTTCATATCCTGTAATATAGTGCCTGAACTTATTAATTGCAAAAATTACAGCTAAAAACTCTTTCTCTGTAACTGTATAATTGAATTCAGTAGAAGACAAATTCTTAATAATATAGTAAATAGCATAGGATTGCTTATTTTCCTCTTGTCCCAAAGTTGCGCCAATAGCCAAATTTGAAGCATCAAAGGAAATGTGAAAAGGCAGGGACCAGTTACGACCTCGCAAAACTGGTGCATGTACCAACTTTTCCTTCAATGTTTCAAAATACTGTTGGCAAGCTGTGGACTAAGAAAATTCACTATCCTTAGCTAGAAGTCGGAAAAGAGGGGCAACTATCTTCGAAAAATTTTCAATGAATCTTCTATAATAACCAGCATGTCCTAAAAAACCTCTTGCCTCCCTTTGAGTTTTGGGTGCAGGAAGATGCAGAATGATTTCAATCTTTGTCGGATCAACCTAGATACCTTTATCAGAAATCAAATGGCAAAGTACCACTCCCTCTTTTCACATTAATCTACATTTCTTGTCACTCAAAGCGAGATGGCCTTCTTGACAACGAAGAAGGACTTTCTCCAAATTTTTGAGAGATTCCTGAAAATAATCACCAAACACAGAAAAGTCATCCATATAAATTTCTACAAATTCTAGATCAGCAAAAATGGCCAGGACTTCCCTTTGAAAGGTAGCCGGGGCATTACATAAACCAAAGGGAAGCACTTTATAAGCAAAGGTACCCCATGGACATGTAAAAGTAGTTTTATCCTGATCTTCGGGTGTAATATGTATCTGGTTATAACCACTGAAGCCATCCAAAAAGGAAAAATATTTCTTTCCTGCAAGGGTATCAAGCACCTAATCAATAAAAGGGAGAGGGAAGTAATATTTAAGAGTGGATTTATTCAATTATCAATAATCAATACAAATATGACATCTTCCATCTTTCTTAGGTACAAGTACTAATGGAGAGACCCACTTACTGTCAGAAATACGATAGATAAAACCGACATCCAAGAGTTTCTGTACTTCTTCCTTCACAATATCTCTTAGAGCTAGATTCATTCGCCTTTGGGGTTGTCGGATAGGTAGGGTTCCTTCCTGAATATAGATATGATGTGTACAAGTTTCAGGATGGATACCCTTCATATCTTCATAGCCCCAAGCAAAGGCACTAAGATGGTTTTGCAACAAATTCACAAGTTGTTGTTGCTAAGATGAGTCCAAATCTGAACTAATATGCAAGGAATTACCAGGGCTAATCTCAAAAAGAGTGGTATCAGGATTAGGAGTACTCAAGGGAGTGGTCAAATGAAATTGTACAGAAAAATGAGAATCATAATTACCTTGAAAATCTAGGCTGAAAATCTGGCTCAATGGCTCATAATTAGGCATAGTGTCTAGATTATTCAGGAAATATTGAATCTCATCTTTTGGGGATAAGAGAAATGGACTGAGTCTCCTAATCACTTCTTTGATCCAACCATAAAGTATCTCTAATGTCCTGAATGGATTTGGCAGGGGGGTATAAGGTAAGTTTCTTCCCAGAATCTCCATGTGAAATATACATATCACTGGAATGACATCCAATATATGCATCGGTCGTAGCAAGCCATGGTCGACCCAAGATCAAGGGTTGTCCTCCTACTGGGTTCTTTGGCTGAAGCAAAATGAAATCAATAGGATATTCCCAAGAATCTAATGAGATGATCACATCGTCCAATACTCCTTCTAGCTTAATTTTAGATCTATCTGCTAATTCAAGCATAGTGGGAGTAGGGAGAAGATGAGATAACCGAAGTCGATCCATGGTTTGCTTAGTCATGACATTAATGGACGCCCCCAAGTCTATAAGAATATTAGAGACAAGGACATTACCAATCTGAACTGAGACAACAAGGTTTCCGAGATCAGTATATTTTTCCATTGACACACATCCCGTCATCAACTCTGCTGCCCTACCAACAAATTGAATGGTTTGGGGTTCCAATCTCTTCCTCCCAGGTTTCTTGAGACATAGTTCCTTAATAATCTTGGTACAAATTGGGATTTCTTTAATGGCTTGAAGCAAGGGTATCCTAATGAAAAGATTCTGAAGCTCAGATGCCAAACTAGTCTCAGAAATAGGCTCACTTCTTTCCATTACTAGCCTCTCTGGGAAGGGAGGCTGGTTGGAAGAATATGGCAAGGATTCAAAGGGTAAGGGATGCTTAGTGATAGTTTTTGGAGAATGGTTAAGAGTTTCCTCTTCTTATTTCTCTTCAACAATCACCATAGGTTGCTTCTGGTTTTCTGATGTTACAATCCTTCCCAATCTTAATTGAATATCATGAACCCCAACTGGAATATACTGGTACTCGAATGATAAAGGTGGGTTTGTTACATAGATCATTTGCACTGCTTTATTATTATTAGGATTGGGCATAGGTTGAGCAGGCAACTGAGGAGTTCGAAATGGTGGAGGTAAAGGCAACGGTGGAGTGGATTGACTCGGAAGTTGAGGCATTGAATAAGATGTATGTGTAGATGGATATGACTGCATAGGTGGATGGTAGGAATATGGAGAATGAGTCGGCCCTCTCCAACCTTGTTGCCATGGTTGAGAATTTTTCCCATGCTGATATTGATTCCCTTACTGCCACTGTCGATGAGAGTTAGGATAAAAATATGCATATGAATTATAACCAAAATAGTGTGGAGAAAATTCAGAAGCCATACCTGTACCTACCTGAGGCCAGTTCTTTCTTTCTCCCATAACATACAAGTATTCAGCTTCAGGCTGTCCCCCTGTAAATACAGCTTTAAGTCCTGGCATAGAGGGACATTTTTCTGTGATATGGTCTTCTGCACAAATAGCACACTTATTAGTTTCATTCAAATTAAGAGGACAATATTTTGGAGGATTATTGTCTCTACATTTAGGACAGAAAATACATAATGACTCTTATTCCTTCATAAGTTTCTGTTGAAATTTTGAAGAGTCTAGTTGTTTGGTAATAGTGTTCATTATATCAATTTTCATGTTTTCCATTTTATTTTCTAGTCCAATAATCATAGCATCAGTAGATTCAATTTTTCTATTTCTATTTTGAGTTCCTCTACCGGATCTATACTGGTTTCTTGAAAATTTCTTGCATAATTCACAAATTTGATCAAAAGGTTGTTGAGAAATATCGCCTTGTCCCAACTGATTCAAATTATTTCTAGCATTATCAGTAAGTCCTCTTAAGAATCAAGCTTAAGTTTTGACCTTTGTAAAATATACAAAAATATTTCCAGATAATCTTCAAGAATTTCATCGTCATCTTGTATGATTGTAAAAATTTCATCCTGCATGTCCTGAGTTTTGCAATATTCTTGATATTTAGACAAAAACACTCTCTTCATCTGATCCCAAGAGGTTATAGTATTTCCTCCTAACCCCATAAACCAGCGTAAAGCTGAGTCCTTGAGAGTAATAGGAAATAGTCTTAACTTCTGAGCATCAGTTGCATAATCATAACTTCTACACAGAATATCAAACTTGAATAGAAAAGAGACAGGATCTTCATGAACTTTACCATGGAAATGAGGGAGAGCTGATGGTGGAATATTATTCATTTGGGCCATAGTATCAGGATCCACAATTGCAAACACAAAAGTGGATTGTTCTTCACTTACCTGGTTGTCACCAGTCCCTTCCAAATGATCTTCTTGGTTGACCATTGTTCCCCTTTTACTTGTACCACTCTCAACAGGCTGATCCACACCTAAGATGTTATCACCAAAATCCAGGTGGATTGTTCCTACGTGATGGGTTTGAATTGGATTGGGATTTCTGCTTACAAAAGGAGACCCAATATGAAAACTGTTTTCAAAATTATTTCAGCCCTTAGTGGACTTTGAACCCTTACCTTTCCTAGGCAGTCATTTCAAAAGGAAAGAAAAAAGAAAAATAACAAACAACTTCTAAAAAATGTTGTCAGAAATCAATTAACACCAGTAAAATTATTTCAAATAGGCAACACTCCAAAAAAAATAAAGAAAAATTACCTCTATTGTATAATCAGAAAATTCTTACCAAATCAAATCGCCTCCCCGGCAATGGCGCCAAAATGTTGGGTGTAGGAATTACACTTAAGTAAACTCCTCAACACTTAATTTGTCAACCTGGGGGATTTGTAAACTTAGAGACGAAGCACAGGCAATTCCAGAGATGGTATGAATCTTTCTAATGTAAATCCCAACTTTATTTAAAGGAAAGATTGCATAATCAAATAAAAAGAGAAAAAGGCAACTTGAACCATCAAAAATAATCTAAGACTGGAACGAGGAAGTATGCATTCGCAAGAGAAAATTAAAGATAAAAGGCAATCACTCCCACTAATGGTTGTTTAATCTACTGAGTGTGTGTTTTCCTCTAGCAGAGACACTTTAGCATTCTCGTTAGATGGGCCCTTAAACCTGCTTCTTTAGAGATTTCCTTCTTGCATTAATCTGTCATGCACTAGTACTTACACTAGTGCAGGATCAGAGATTTATGTAGAAGGTATAAATAGTGTCTTTACTGAAGGCTTTTTACTTGATGCAAGGGCTCAAACTTTTCAAGGTTCAGAGTACTCAGATCTTGTGGCAAGAAACTGGTTCTTGCACTAGATCAGAGCTTGTTGCACTTAGCATTTAATCCTTAAAATGAGTGTTCAATTATTGCAAGTGCTAGTTTACTATCGAATCAAATTGCACACATAAAAGTGAATGTTTCTGATCTTAGCAAAATGCAGAAATAAAGAAACAATCATTTATCCTGTCATAAGCATTTAAATAAAGAAATAATATTGCGAAAAGTAGACTAAGAAAGCTTGCTGCATCACACCAACATGCACTAGTGCAGGTTCATTTCTCCTGCTTGGACCAGGTTGAAAAACCGATTAAACAGAATTTCAGGAAAAGGAAATATCACACCAACGTGCACTGGTGCAGGTTTGTTTCTCCTGCTTGTACCAGGCGGAGGAAAATCAATCTGAAATCAAGTGCAAAAAAGTAAATTGCAGGGAAAGAAAATGTATCTACTTCGCACAACGGATCCGTTTTCACTCAGAAAGGAATACATGTGCTGAAAGTTAAATCACACTTTGACAATATAAACAAAAATTACAAGAAATAGAAAATGGGGTAAACGCGCTGGGTTGGCTGGGCCCTAGCCAACCAGCGCGTTTCCCTTTTAAGTTAAAACGCTGCTTAGTAAACTAGTCAATTCATCAGCTTAAAGACAGAAACACAGTTTTTGAAACATGAGGTGGAACTCCCTTTTATTAATTCATTAAGGCGAATACATGCGTTAATACAATGTCTAACCCAGATTTAGGCGATAACAAAAAAATTCGCTCTAAAAACTCTGCTAAAAAAACTCTCTCCCCTGAGTCCTATTTACATTTTACATTATATATATCTGTTGGTCAAAGGCCAAAACATATCGTTCAACTGATTACATAACCATTGCAGAATTTAGCATTCAGCCTTCAAGATTAGGCAGCTAACAAAACCGGCCGTAGCTAATCTCCAGCTTTTCGCCCTTCACGGATTTGGTCTTGGCTTCCTTTGGATCAATCGTGTTGTTGTGGCTGAAGTTGCTCAAGACAAGGCAGTGATCAAGGAGGTTAGGATTTGCAGCGAAGATATTTTGTGCTGGCAATGGTGCAAGATCCGATCATGCACTAAGATCAGCAGTCACGGTAAGCACTCTAACCATCAAATAACTATTGGAGATATCGATAAGTTACAAAAGTGATTTAAAAGTAAGAAATAATGTAATAAATATTTAATTAATGCTAAATTGAATTAAAACACGAAGAATAAAGGTTTATACGAAATATGTCACTGTGCTTGGACTGGTGCAAGATGAGGGTGCATAAAAGAGGTGAAATAGAGGTAAATGGTTATAATTTAGGAAGGGAAAAATGGTAAAAAGAGAGAAAATTAGGGGGCTAACTATCACTCAAGGCAATTTTATTAATGCAAAAGAAAAAACATTACATAGATTTCTCACAATTGATCGTCACCTATGACCCTATATACTTTTTAAATCGAGATAATGGACCAATTGGCTGCTAAGCCACAGATCAATAACTATTAGTATTGAGGAGAATATTAGGCATCACATCACTCTATGTCTACAATGTATCACAATCATCAGATTACAATGAAATTAATGCATACTAAGAAACACACTTTTATTAAATAGACACATTAGACCAATTTGAACTTAACTAACTCTCAAGTGTCTAAATATCATAACATCTCCTCTTAAGAACAACTTGGGATAGGATTGAAGTATTTACAAAAGTGACATAATAGGATAAGGAAGGAGGCATTAGATCCTATCCCCCCTTAATGAAAAATTTCTTAACTCCTAACATAGATTGAATTTTAGAAAAATTCTCTTATGTAAGAGACTTCGTGAAAATGTCAGCAACTTGATCATTTGTAGGATAAAAAACACTTCAATAACTTGATTATGAATGAACTTTCTAACAAAGTGCATTTGTATTTTAATGTGTTTTTTGTACAGATGTTGAATTGGATATTTGGTGAGCATTGCAGCCCTTTGATTGTCATTAACAAAATGACCTAAAACTCTTGATATTTTCAGCCGGATGTCTCCACAAATATCGACATGTGTATGACACAAAATATGGGCTTGAACTCTGACTGGAACCAGTCAAAATTTTGGCATGGAAACCTCCCTCAAATTTAGCTTCAAAATTTTTTACACTTGTCCAAGAGTCTCTACAAACATAGCATAAACGTCTCCTCAAGTTTTCGGCCTAGCACCTCTACAAAAAGTGACTTGTACCTGTTGCCCTAAAATTTCTAGGTATGTGCCTTTGAACTTGCATAAAAATTCGGGCTCCTTTTACTGCTAGACTTATTTCCTTGGTTGAAAATGTATGTCTCCTTTCTCTCTCTTTTTCTCCTTTCTCCTCTCCTCAAATCTCATGAATATATTGAGATCCTTTCTCTCCTTTTTCCTGTTTTGTATTTTTAAAGTAAAGAGAACCCTAACCCTTAGATCTAATGGCTGAGATTATATCTCAACGCATTAGATCAAGGGTGGAGAGCATTCCCTCTCTTAACCCCCTCTCTCATGTGCCCCCCCCAATTAATAAGCCTCCTAATAGTTTTAATGTTTTTGCACCATGTGCATTTTTCACTCATAAAGTCACTTTTAAAATATAAAAGTCACTTTAATAACATAAAGTGTACTTAGTACTTTTGTTATAAAGTCACTTTTAAAACAAATGTGACTTTAATAAATTAAAGTACAAGGTACATCTCCCATAAAATGTAACTTAGCTCCATGACATTAATTAAAGTCATAATGTCTCTAGACAAAATAGTTATTAATGTGTCTCTCTAGGCCAAAAGGATAAATGCCTAGGAAACACCTCCTTGGTACCCTTATTTTAAACACTCCCTCTTACCAAGGAAGGTATTTCTTACTACTCCCATCTTGTCTCTGAAGAATACATGCTCATGGATTGGTAATGACTTGGTGATAATGTTTGCTACTCGCCGTTTAGTGGCTATATACTCAGAATACATAGTGCCCTTATGAAACCAGTCTCTAATGGAGTGGTATCTGATCTCAATATGCTTTGATTGATCATTAAATATTGGATTCTCAAAAATTTTGATACGACTTTGATTATCACAATATTTCATAGTTGGTCTTAGACTTTGACCAAATACCCATGTAGTATCTTGCGAAGCCGAAGTGCTTGCAACTTAGGTGACTAGATTCCTGTTGACGGTGTTGGATGTTGTTGACATGTAAGGGGATATCCCCAATGTGAAGTCCCAATTATACCTCACATTTTTTGTCGTAGGAGTCCGATCTGGGTATAAAATCCAACCACCATTGGAAAGGTTTCAAATATATGCCTTGTTTACAATCACACACAAGAGATCGCAACAAATATTTTGGAAACAAGTATGTAATTTTGTGAGAAACCCAATGTAAGGTGCATGAGGTAACTTCCATGGATAGTAAGGGAAAATGAGCCTCTAGTTAGGAAAGTAATAATACTATCCTAAAGGGGGGCCCAAGGATGAAGAGAAAGGCTTGTTGATTACTTGTAGATTAGTCCACATAATAAACAACAATCATGAAAACATAACAATTATTAAAAAAAAACCATATCTAAGAAATGAATTAGTTCATTAAACTTAGTATGTGATTAAAGCAATATATACCAAAAACATAACAAGAATAGTCCTACTATATCTACTATAAATGTATGAAGAAATGTTGGCTCATAGATCTTCTGATTATGAATGAAAGATCCCAAGTACATTGTTACATAGATGAAACACTATATCCAATAGTGGAACATGAAGCCACACTTGCTTATCCAAATAATGATTTATCTCTTATTCACTACAAGAGAAGACAAGACAAGAATCCAAGAATCCAAGCCCTTAGATTGAGTTATGAGGAGCTATTTATAACTAATGACAATGAAATTTGAGCTTCCCCATGACTCTTCATCTCCTTCAACTTTTCATATTCTATAAATGACTCTTTACATTCTATATGTGGCTATTCACATTCCACGTGTGTTCCTTAGACTTCATTACAAACAAAGTATTGAAAAATGTAAATTACATATGAGATGGTGGCTATATAAGACAATTTTGATAATAGGACAAAGTATTATTAAATTGATAAGTCATTTTCTTCCTTATGGAGTTCATTGGTGATGTATGTTTTCCATTGTCTGAACTCTATTGAGATGACTTTGACATGAAATGGCAAGTCCCATGCATAATACATCTTCATCTCTAGTTCCTCTATCAATACAGTCTTGGAGCTTGATTGTACATTATTCCATAGCTAGGAGAGTTTAATATGAGAATTGAATAGTGCAATGGCATATTGCAAAATAATGTCTTTGATGATATCCAAGCCCTCCTGTTATGATGCTTGCTTGATATGTTTTATGTATTTCCTGATCTCTTTGAAGATGATTTCCATGCCTTTGATTTCTTCAAGTGATCCTATTGAGGGCATCCCATGTTTCTATGCTAGAGACTCAAAACCATTGTGCATTCGATTGTAAGCGACAATAGTGTTATTCGAATATTTTCCAAGATGCATGTAGTTTTGATGGTGGAGTCTCAGCTGAACTTTTTCTATATTAGCGACAATATTGTATTTTATTTCCAAATGCTTTGTAGCATCTAGATACTTTGTAGCCCATTCCTAAAGTTGGTCAATCGCTTTGTTTTTCCACTTTCAATAGTTTTACCACTTCTTGTGCTTTCTTTTGAACGCTAATGAGAGGAGCCACCACTTTTTGTAGAAGGATCATATCATCATATAATCGTGCCATGGTGTCCTCCATTGGACCCAGTTCCTCCCGCGTGGCTGACTTCCATTATTCGATGTTGAAGTTGTGTGAAAATAACCATTGATTCTCTGTCGCAATATGTTTTTCCTGTTGCTTCATCGGAAATAGTTCTCTCCTTAATCTAGCATTCTGATTCAACAAATATTTATAGTTTCTTGTGCGGTTGTAGAAAAATAAACATTTTCAACCATGATTTCCATGGGATTCCTTCCAGTATTGGAACTTACCATCTTCTATGTAGATATCGAGACTGGATTATGAGGATAATTTGGGAATTATCTATGCCTCTGTTGCATGGTCCTTTTTTCGAATTTATCAAATATGACACTACACACATCCATGACTCTATCTGCAGGTGGAGGTGTGATTCCCATTTCTCCAAATGGAAGATGGCCACCCATGAGAGGGGCTTCTTCTAGAGAACCTTTTTCATCATCCATAGGTTGGATGGTATCCTCTTCCTCCAACTCCTCTTTTATCTCTTGAGTCAATTATTCTTATTCCAGTCTCTCCACTGCTTCTTCCTCCTAGGTCTGCCTTTGTTATTTTTTTTCTATTCTTATCCTTTTATCTTCTTCTTCTTGTTTCTTCCTAAGAAACTCATCTTTCCTCCTCTTCTCCTCTTCTTCTTCTTCTCTCCTTTCTTGTTCATCTTGAATAGCTCTCGTGTCCAAAAGATCAACTTTCCATTTCTTGTTGCTTTCTCCTATTGAATCATACTTGATCCTCTTCCTAGGAGATACACTCTTAGGTTGAGGGGTTATTTGTTTTGCCTCCTGCACCTACATATTTTGAGCTGGTGGATCTTGGGGTGAACTGGTCTCCATCCCTGTATGTGTCTTTCTAAATTTATTTTACTCGTTCTTCACCTTCTCATCTTCTATTGTAGACATTGATAAATATCCCCAATTGAAACTGATCCTTTCACAATGTTGCTTGCACACCCTCTTGATATCATATCCATGAAAGTATTTAGTTGTGAAGTTTAAGTGATATAGCTCTTATATTTCTGCAGTTGCCACCTTGTGGCTCTTTAACTCATATAGTTTGATCCTGAAAGGGAAGGTGGGCCAAGGGGCTTTCTTCTTCCTATGAAGAAATCTTGACAATCCCTTGTCCAACTGGTATGATACTTCCTGCATGACCACCTTTTTGGTCACATATGGTGGCATGATATGAGGGTATATTCGAAATCCAAAACACTGAATGTATTTTCCCTCACGTGCTACAAACCAATCCATGGTATCCTGTAGTGACTCCTTCACTTGATCGGTCATGCAAGGAGGATTGATATCAAATATCATGTGGAATTTAATTGCAAAGAAGTGATCAACCAATTTGTTGTATGTGCCTCTGAAGCTTGATTATGAAAACACTTTATAGTGAAAGTAAACTGGGAACTTGTTTTGAGGGGTTCAATTCCAGTACATTTTTGGGAAATAATTTTGTGCATAGATTCCATCTAAAACGAATGCATACATATAGAATTTTGGCACCCAATTTTCCCTCAAATATGCTTTTTCCTACCCCACATGACGTTGCAACACAAATGAAAATATATATGCCAAATTAAATAATTTACCACGAGTAACCACCATGTTCAGCATATATATCTAATTTTCCTCAAATAACTCAGCATTCTTCCACCCATGTAACTGATAACACATGGAGATAATATATTGATATACATCTTTGAGAATCATTGTCAGATAAAATACGAATGGGTAGTGAAGAAACTTAATAGGTTCTCGACACCAAGATTTGATGATGCCACATGTGTCGAGATAGGACCATCTATTGTAGAAGTCATTATTTGCATATTTTGTGGGCCTAAGCCTATTATAGTAAGTCTGCATGTCCTCTCCATAATAAGTGGCTAGCTAACCACCACTTTCACTCCAAAGCATGAGATGAGAATCATCCATGTCTGTAATAATCCACTCAATCATTTATGCACACAAGATGATGGGGAATCTTCATGTGATCTTATGCATCATGGACCTCTTGATATTAATGTATTCTTGAAAATTCTCCAAGTTCTCAGCAAATTGTTTCTACATGAGTGTGTCTTTTATGCCACCCATTGTGACCTTAGTAGACTTATCAATGGAACATCATGTGTCTGGATATATGGGAATGGTTGGATTTGTTAATTCAACAACTTCTTATATGATTTATTTGGTGGGCTTCTTTGGAGGCCACTTTATGTGTAGCGGGAGGCATGGCTCCAACATATGAGGAAAGAGTGATAATACTTCTAGCTTGAACACTTGTTTGTGGCAGCACACTCATGGTGAAAATATTAGCTTTATTAAATCCTAACTATTGTAGCAATATCTTAGCAAATCATATTCAAAGAGACATTAGATGTAACTGAGAATATAAATCTATCATTGACATCACATATCTACATGCATGGGAAGGAAATATACATGAAAACAAGGAGGGTGCACTTTCAAAGAAGAAGGGGGTTCAAGGGTTATTAGGGCTTTGTAGTGTGATCATGTGCTCAAGCAAGAGAAGGAAAACCTCAAGGGCACAAGGGTACACTACAATAGACGTAGGAGTGAGGTTCTAGGCCTTCAATACTTCATGGTGCGCCCATGTGCTCAAAGAGATAGAGAGGGCGCACTGGCACACTTTGAAGAGATGAAGGGACAAGCTTCGAGCCTTCAGGACTTCAGGGTGTGCTCATGAAGTCAAGTAAAAAGAAAGCACATTGTCACATGCTTAAGGGATGAAAGGAAACATTCAAGCCTTCAGGGTGTTCTCATGTGCTCAAGGAGGGCACATTTATTCATGACGGAGGAGTGCACTTAAGAGGAAAAATTTTCTAATATGGGCACATTTTTTTGAGCTAATCGAGCTTCGGGTTCCAGAAGCGCGCTTTGCCAAAGGATGGGTCAAGGAAAAGTAGAGCAACAATATTTCATGATAGAAATGAGAGGAATAAATATCTACAAGATTTTATGGATTTTGTTGCAATCATGATTAGAATATGAAGAGGTAAGGAGCATGAAATTTTTTAGCTTGCGACACAAAATTAACACTTGTAGAGACAATATTGAATGAAAATGCCAGTAACTAAACTAGAAAAACAAAGAAGTGACAACAAGGAAAGCAAGATCAACAGTGAAATCATGAAAGGAAATCAATAGATTCAACATGCAAAACTTACTTGTAACGCATATCAACAAATATTTTCTTAATCTAATGATGTGCGCCCAACCCATATGAGAGTGATTATGAAAATAAATGGTTAGCTGGGTTAATTTAAAATAGATTATATGAAAAATTTTCTCATGCATGATTTCCAACTGTCGACAAGTGAATGATTTAGTTAAAGGAAGTTAAGTGGGATCATATTTTTTAGGAGTGCGCCCACATGCAAAAAGGAAGCTCATGCATGCATACATGAAGCGCACATGTCTTTATCACAAAGGAATGCACTCAAGGAAGGCACACGTCTTCAGCCCGAATGAGTGTAATCAACACAAGAGCAAGTCTTCGTGAACTTGAAGTGAACTTTTTCCTTAAAGGGCTCTTTTCTTGCCTTGTATTTTTTTTTGTGTGCTTTTGAGTTCTTTTGGAGTGTGTGCATGGCATAAAGGCTAGTTTCTAAGCCAAGAAAATTCATGAGTCCACCTAACCATGGACTAGACAACACAAGTTCTTCCAAGGGTTACGTGAAAACACTTAGAAAACAATGACTTGGGAGTTTGCGACACTAGGATAAAAAATAAGAATAAAAAAATAAAAAACATAATGACACTAAGGGGCTTGGAACAATAGTTCATGTAAGCTCCAGATTTGACTTAGGAAAAAAATTTGGAGGGTAGTTTTCACAACAGAAAAACTTAGCGAAAAATTGGGAGAACCCAAACTTCTCTGAAATGGTTTCATTTAAGCATGAAGAATCAATTCTCCAGGAAGTATTGATTCAATTAGTGAGTTTCCTTAGCTTCCCACTCTTACCTAGTTAAAGATATAGTCTTTCCAGTTCCACTACTCAGTGTAACACAAAATAAAGAAAGAAAGTCAATATCTCATCGGCGTAAGTAAGGGTAATATAAAATGACGAGTTAAAACAATTAGGGTATGAGTTTTATATCTCTGGAATTGCTCCACAACCAATAGGCATAGATAGTACCCCATTGGAGTTGCTTCAAGAACACAAACATTGCTTCATTTCCAATTACCCTGGTGTTGAAGGCTGGAAAGTGACTTCCTCAACATTAGGGATTCCACCTGGTCAGGAGCTTAAAACAACTCCTTTTCCGTTAAAAATGGTGGGTCCGACTGGGGATAAAGGGACCAATTTCCTGTATAAAGAGAGTTTATATAACAAGAGAAATTAAATCAACACTAGCGGGGTGATTTATTCTTATGATAACATAAATTAAAACTAATCTAACTACTTCCCGAGATTGGATTCATTTATATGATTAAGTCATATAATTTCACGAGCATGAAATAATATATATCATCACATACTTAATGAATATAAGAAAATTTATGAAACTAAATCAATTTAATTGATTTAGTTGGTGAAGAAAATTAATCACATAAAATATCTCTAAGTCACACATCTAACAACATATCAGTCAATATATTATATCAATAGTAATAAGAACATATATCACTTCAATTCTTATCAGAATGAAACTAATATAAAGAATAAGTTTGCTACAATTTTAGAAACATAAAACAATCAATACACATATAATAGTACCCTTTGCATCATAGCTTTAGATCTGAAAAGATAGCTTCAAGCTTCATATTTTCAATTAGATAACTTTCGTTCAAGCAGTAGTGTAAGTTCCAAAAGAAGTCTTCTCAAAATTCTAGACCTCTTTCTAAATGCATGAAAGGGGTTTAAATACTAATTAACATTACAAAAATAAAAGACTTGTAAAATACATCTTCTAATATTACTCTAAACTATAAAACTATAAACTAGGAAAATAAAATGCATAAGTCTATGACTCTTTCCTGGATTCATTCTCTAGCTGGTCTTTAAGCTGGCATGCTTTGATCATATTTTTGAGATGGGGGGGGATGAATTGGATGCATTCTCATCTAGCCCATGAATACTGCATCGTTCAATGTCCGAAGAAGCTGAGTTGTTGCATTGGAGAGGCATCTCAACATTATCAATGGCTTATGAGGCTTAATCAACAAGTACCAGTAAATCTCCATATTCAACTTTGTCAGATTTTCTATGTCAAGAAATTTTTTGTTTGATGTCTCTTGCCAGGATTGATTTATGAAATTGATCTCTGGTAGTGTCTTTTGATGCTTCATGAATCAAGTTGTCTTGCAGAAGAGAATATATTATATACTCAGAGATGCCGGAAGATAAATTCTTAGCTCTAATAATAGCTGATTCAAAGCTCTTCATTTTAATATCCCAATCTTGAAATATTATATATTTAATTGATTCTTCAAGACGAGGGAGATCGGCTTCTCTACCCTGTGTAGTATCTTGCCAATCTATGTATTTTGACACTTTGTCATCAATTTCTTCATAATAAGTTCTCAGATTGGAAATATGAGTAACTAATTGATCACTGGTGTTAACTTGCTCTTGAATCTGATTATACTTATGATAGAAAAATTCTTGTCGTGTTGCCACTAATTCCTTCAACTATGTTGTTTCTTTCTTTACTTCATTGATTTCAGGCTTTTCTTGGAGATTTTCAATCTTCTACTACATTTGATGAATTATTTTATCTTTTTATTTATTTTCATTTTAAAGCTTGGGTTTGATACCTTCAAACCGTTTTTGTATATTATTAATGCTTGACTGAAGCTCCTGCTCAATCCTTTGTTTTTCATCAGATAAAACTTGCTCCATTTGAGAAATTTTCCAGTCCTTTTTCTAAAATCAATGATTCAACCTTTGTTGCCTTATCAATTGTTGCATTTGCATAAACACCTGAAAATTGAGATAATCTATTAAGCTCTTTCCCTAGAGATGATTGAGTTCCTTTCCAAAGGACTCGCATTAGTGTTGAATCCATAGGCAGTTTTGGAGATTCTTCCATCTTTCGCTTGTTCTTTGACCTAGTCATGATAGCTTTGTGCCTTGGACTATAAAACACATCCAGTGGCGTTATCTCTTCAACTTTTAGGACTATTTCAATAGCCGAAAAATCCAGAATGATTTCCATATCTTGGGCTGGTGTTTCCTCTTGTTTCTCCTCTATATCATTATGTCCTTGGATCTGGCTTTGCTCAAGAATAATTTTGGAAACCTATGCAGTGAATGAGGTTTCTCTGATTTCATCCTGATTCTTGGAGTTGTCTATATCAGCAGAAACATGCTGCATACTTGGCTCACTTGTATGATTCATGGAACTTGTAGCTCCTACAACAGGCATGGTTTCTGACTAAATGGAATTTTGAATGGTAGGGGTATCAATCTCTGACAGTGCTTTCTCAAATTCTTCCCAATTTCGAACGAATATATCATCCTGCTGAACATTAGCGATTTCTTCTTCTTGAACTGGTACTGGTACTTGAGAAGCTATTGCAACTATAACATGTTTTGCCTTCGTCTCTGGTCTGTGAAACAAATAATATGGAAAATGAGCATTTCTCTGTTCCCGATACACTTTGAATCTTAGCAAATCTTCTAGGCTGAGAATTTCATCTGCTTTATGGTGAACTGTTGAAAATTCGTGAATTGATTCAAACATATCGTCAAATATGTCAGGCTCACTTGGAAATGCTTGCAGCTTGACCGAATTCATTATCTCTCTAGCAATTCCATAGGAATCATAACTTCTATTGGGTAACACTAGAAAGTTGAAAGGTTTTAATCAATAAATTCAAGACATGCATGTTTGAAATTTTCTAGGGCATACGAACCACAGGAAAAAGGAAAAGTTGGCCAAATAGTCTTTTTGTCATCTTTCAGGATTTTAGTCAAACCATTACCAACTGTTTGATAAGAAATTTATTTTGCTAACAATTTGTCTACTATATACAAGGGTAGGACATGAGGATGGAAATAACTTCCAAAAATACAAATGTATTTAAGTTCTCTTCACTAAACCACCTACCTACAGACTTGAGACTCTTATTGGCTTCATAGGTGACTCTAGGGATTTTCATTTCGAAAATGACTTGGAAGGCTGGGAGCATTATGTCATTGCATATTTTGAACACGTGATCATGATATTTTTACTCCCATAAGAAATTTAAATGTACATAAATGGGGTTTTCAACTTATTTGGTCCATTTCCATCCTAATGATGAAAATTCAAAGGAAAAATAAACTGCGTCTAAGATATAGGAACTCATATAAAAAGGAGAGACTACATTGGGTGGGAAATTTATATTTTATTTATAGGTTGTGATAAATCTGATCAAATTATTACAGAGAATAGTAGCCCAATCTAGAATATAGCCATCAGAGGTTGCTTCTATCAAGGGTGTCAAATTTTCCTTAAATTTGGTCGTATTTACAGATCCAAAGAGACGACACATCATTGTAGCTATTTGAGAGAATAGGCTTTTAAGAGAGAAGACTGAATACATACCCTTATCGTCGCACTTATTCCAGTTAGGTTCATTTATCCATTCTTTAATTACAGTCGCAGGATGATCATTCTCGCGCATTAACTCTTCAACTAATTGGGTGTCATATCTCTTCTAGGGTTTTGTCAGTTTATACATATTATTCAAATCCGACAGTCTGAGAGAGCCAATGACAGTTCTGCTTCGAGTAAAAAATTGCCTATATCTGATATCTACATTTTCCACCACCCATTCCGCTAAGTCATTGCATGGAAACATTTTAGGATGAGAAACAATTTTGTGAAGAAAATAATTAGCAATGTCCATCCATGATTCTGAATCATTGGATAAATTATCGTCGAGCACAACTTTTTTGTCCAAAATTACTTGCGGTTTCTCATTCTCGAACAACTGATAGATCCCTTCCCAGCTTGAAGAACCAATTTTTGGGTTGCATAAGTATTCGATATTAGGGGAGCCATTTCACTATTTTCCTCTTGTTGTATGACTAACAATGATGGGCTGGAATATTTCCTTTATGCTTTAATCAACCTTGACATCCTTTTATGCCTAACTATTCGGATTTACCCTGTTGAAAAGAAAATGAGAGAGGACAAGCTAAAATCACTTCAAACGATATTAATTGTCCTATCGACTTAACTCATCCATAATGGGAAATCCTTGGTATTAATATTTGAAATAATTACAAATCAATTACAAACCTCAAGATCATAAAAAACATGAATTAACATTAAATTTACAAACATAGTTTCGTGTTATTTTGATAGATGTCATTATATCGAAATTCATTGTTCGACGATTTTGATTGTTGGTGATTTATAACGCTCGAAGCCATCTGCGAAACGCAAAGTGTGACATTGCGATGTTTTGAGATGGGATGTGATATCGACATCTATCAGATGAAGGTTTGCGATGTCGGCATCTGTTAAGTGACATATTTGCTAATTCACATCTCGGCATTTCAAAATTGTATACTCGATGCTTTGGATTTTGGCAATGCTCTATTTCAGAGATTCGTTGTTTGTAATTTCATTGATGTTTTCCCCCGCTTTTGTGATTTTTCAGTTCGAGGGTTATTTTTTAGGTGTTTTTCTTCATTTCATAAGGCTTAGTCTAATATAATCCTATCTTTAAGTTTTATTTCTAAAATAAACATTAACCTAAATTTTTTTAAAGGGTCCCCATTATCCTTTCTAATCTATTTTACTTAGATAAGGGGAGTTGTTGTAATACTAACACAATTGGCGATACACTAGATGAATCAAGAATATCTGATAAATCTTAATACTTAACGACAATATTCTAGGAAATTTATAAATAATTGAAATCTAAATTTGATATGGGTAAATTCTAATCTAAATACCCTGGTTTTACTTGAAAATATTTCCTCTTTATTTTGTGAATTAAATTTCTCTTTAAATGAATCAAACCTTAATATGTTAAAAATATAAGTAGGAATTTAATCAAAGTTTATCTTATTTGATAAACTTATTAGTCACTAGCAGAGCCAATGCTGCCAGTAGGCATTCATAGCCTTGACAGGGTTACTATTTAACCAAAAATGAACCAATGTCCCAATCATAATATAATAGACATCTCCAAAAGTAATATAATTACATATTTTCTTTGTAGAATTATTCTTCTTTTGCCACTTTAAAATCATTATCCTGGTTTGGAAGCCAAAAGTAATAATTTCATTCACTAGTTATAATAAATTTGAACAAGCTGACTTGTGATGAGATCCCTTTTCTCAAGGTTTTTAGGCCGTGAACCATTATCTTGGTTTGGTAGCCAATTGATAATGTCAAGTTTATTAGTTTCCTATGAACATGATGAGTCGACTCGTGATGAGATATCTCAACTTTAAAGTTTTTTATATTTTTGAATTACACTTTGAAAAATATATATAATATATAAATGAATGGGGAGGTTGTCATTTTTCTCTTTATGAGCTTTTGGATGACCATTTGAGTAAAATATGCTAATACTTCAATAAAATTTCCCACTTTGTAAAAGTAACTTTTTGAACATGATTCATGTCAAAACAAATTTTCAAATCACATAAGTCAGAAGTATTCTTCTTTCTAATCGGATATTTAAATCAAAATCTTCCAAAGAAGTAGAGAATTCAATTTATGATTTCTTTCCTTATTTTATATCTTTAAGGATTAACACTTCCATGTTCAAGAAGAATAACAAAGTGTTTAAACTTTCACATAATATTGCAAAAACTTAATTTATTTTAAATTAAACCTATCTACATATTTATGCAAAAGAACAATTGTTCTTTTAAGAAAAATATTTTTTAAGGATAATTCCATTAACAGGAAGAGTTTCCTTATTCCCTTGTAAATCTCGCAACATAAAAGTTGATGGACCTATTTTTTCGATTATTTGAAAAGGGCCAAGCCAAAGTTTTTGAAATTTTGTATGTTTTCCTTTATCCTCATGCACTTATCCCATTTCAATTCCAAATCTCCAATATTGAACTATTTATTTTTTTATTGTATTTGAATCAAACGAAGTTTTGATCAACTATTGATGATGACTGTGTACCATTTTTTATTTCTCCCTTTCTTCTTCCATTTTAATTATTTCAGACATTCTTAATTGTAATGAAGAGAAAGGTTGTTCATTAATTAATTGAACTAGGGTTGTTGACGGGATAGATATATTCAAAGGTAAAATTGCCTCTTTCCCATATACCAATCGAAAAGGAGAAGTTCCTATTGAAGCTTTTCTAGTTATCATATCTGCCCATAATGCAAAAGTTAAGGATTTATGCCAGTTTTTCTGGTTTTGATCAATAGTTCATTTAATTATCCTTATGAGGTTTTTGTTTGTTGATTCTGCTACACCATTTCCTTGAGGAAAATAATTTTCATAATATTTTAATTTAAAAGCTCTTTTCAAAGAAAATTCAGCCATGGAATTACCCGAAAAATAAGAAGCAATGTCAAATACCAGAGCGTTAGGAACACCAAACCTTGTAATGATGAATTGATCAATAAACTCAATAATGTTTTCTGAATTGGTCATCTTAAGATGTATTTCTTCTACCCACTTTGTAAAATAGTCTGTAGCAATCAATATATATTTGTGTTGTTTATAATAATGAGGAACGATCTCACCTATTATGTCAGGTCCCCATTTTTCGAAAGGTTGTTCCATATTGACTGGTTGAAGTGGCATTGAAGCTTTTCTTTGTCTTCTTAGTGCAGTTTGACAAATATTACAATTTCTGACATAATCGTGTGCATCTTTGAATAATGTTGGCCAATAATATCCTGCATGTAATATTTTATGTGTTGTGATGTCTCCACCAAAGTGTCGACCTGTTGGTCTATCATGAAGTTCGTGGAGCACATTAGGTATTTAAGTTTCCTTTAAGCATTTGAGTAAGACAGAGTCCTGATTTTTTCTTAATAACACATCATTGACTAATTGATATTGATTAGATTTCCATCTTAATGCTCGTTTTATTTTGAAATCCAAATTAAGTGGAGCATGACCATTCTTTAAATAAAATATTAAATCAACATATTTAGATTGAGGGTTAACATTGAGTACCTCTATAAAATTTTCAATACTAGTTGTTACCTCAGCTGGTGATGTGCCATTAATTCCTATAATCAACTTGCAAAATCCTTGACCTCTTACCATTTAAGTGGGTTTTATCTCTAAATCATATTCTTGCATTGTCGTTACCCAATTGGCTCTTTTTTCTCATATTTCCTTCTGTATAAGTATTTGTTTAACTGATGAGAAGGGAACTATGACCTTGACAAGAGTTTTCAAAATAAATGGTCGAAAATATTTGACCGCTTTATAAACTGCAAATGCCTGCTTTTCGGCTCCTGAATAGTTCAATTCAGTGCCTTGAAAATTAGAACTGAAAAAAGAAATTGGGGTTCGAGTTTTTTTATCATCTGGTTGAGTTAAGATCGTTTCATATGATATTTCTGAGGCAAAGGTATATAAAATGAAATCATTGGAAAAATTAGGAGTTGAAAGAGAAGGAGAATCAACAATTGCTTGTTTGATGATTTGAAAAGCTTCCTTTTCTTCTTCTCCCCATTTAAACATTGTATCTTTCTTGATCATTTTTTGTAGTGGAAGATCTATATGTGAAAAATATGGAATGAATTGTTTGAAAAAAAATTATCTGTCCTAAAAATGATTGCATTGACTTCTTGTTATGTGTTAGTGGAATTTCTAAAAAAATTTTAATCTTGTCTTGATCAATACAAATTCCATTCTTTGAGACAATAAAACCTATAATTTTACCTTCGCTTAAAGAAAAAATTGACTTATTTGGATTAAGAGAGATCCCAAATATCCTACATATTTCAAATATTTTCTTTAATTCATGCAAGTGATTGTTTCTATCTTTTAATATATGGTTATATCATCAAGATATACTACCACGGTTTTATTTATCAATCCTTTGAATGCAATATCCATGGCTCTCTAAAATGTGGCTCCTGCATTCATTAGTTCGAAGGGCATCTTCTGATATGCATAAGTTCCCCATTTGGTTCGAAATGTTGTTTTCAAACGATCTTCTAGATGAACCAAAATCTAGTTATACCCTAAAAATCCATCTAAAAAAGACATTAATTTGGAACCTGCTACTAATTGTAGAACTTGTTCCATTGATGGTAAAGGAAAATTATCCTTTTTACATGCTTTGTTCAGATTTCTGAAATGAATACAAATCTGAATATCTCAACTCTTTTTCCTAATAGGTACTAAATTAGAAACCCATTTTGAATGTCTAACAGGAAAAATGATCTTAGCTTTCAATAGTTTGTTTAATTCATTTTTTATTTGGGTTTCCAAGTTTGGATGAATTTTCTTGAGCTTTTGTTGAATAGGTTTAACATCAGGTACTGTAGGAATAGTATGTTGAATGATTGATGGGTCATATGTTTTAAGATCTTGGTAATTCCATGCAAAAATATCTTTGTATATTTTCAATAATGAAATGAACGCACTTATTTCTTCATATGAAAGGATAAGCCCTATATTTATATATTGATGTAAATCAGTAGATCCTAAGTTAACTAATTCATACCTTAGAGTATAACTCTTTAGTTTAGAATTTTTGACTTTCTTGAATATATATTTTAAATCATATAAATCTTCAAGCTTGACCATGGATTTTGGCAAGAGATTTTTATCAGTTTGTTGCTTGATTTGATTATCATGTTCATCCTCGTCCACAATTTGATCATCATATGATTTCTCATAAGTAAGAAAACTTAAAATATCACCATCGTCATTAAAAACCCGCCAACTAGTAACATTATCTCGTATAGATTGTAGGAAAATTAATTCAATAGAGAATTTGTCAAGGCTAAAATCTTCTGGTGGAATAATCTTGGAGGAAACATTAGCTAAAAGGTCGGCGTTAGCGTTCTATGATCAAGGAGTAGGAGAGATATTGAATGAAATAAAATGTGATGTGAGGTCCTAAACCAAAGATTGGTAATATTGAATAGTATTTCGCACTTGTCTTACAACAATATCTAAATCTCCAAACAACTTAATATATTGTATATCAAGATTAATTGATTTCTAGAGACCTTGAACCAATGCCTCGTATTCAACAATATTGTTAGTGCATTCAAATTCTAACCTACAAGCTAGCATGGTTTTCTCTCCTTTTGGGCTAATAAGTATGCATCCTACTCATGCACCGTCATTGGATCTTGATTCGTCAAACTAAAGTTTCCAAAACAGAGATTGAACTATAGTTTCCTCTTTGAAATTGAAGCATATAATGGAATCATTTTGATAAAAAATTTCAACTTTTGAGTTAACAAAATTGACCGAAAAAGGTGAACTTTGCGCATTGAAATTTCTTAAGAATGAATCTACAGAATAATTGCCCAAAATGTTATTGTTAAATGCTATGGGCTCATTTTCTTCCCCAAGGTCTGTAACTGAGTACTTCATATGTTTTTCACGATCGACTCTGATTTGGTTTGGATTTCCATTATATGGAAGCCACATATGAGACCAATCTATTGCAAAATATCCATGTAATTTTTCAGACCAGTCTTGACTAAGAACTAAACCGTAAAATTCAGGGATGTCTGCAATCAGTATATCGATAATCTGAGAACTTTTTGGTTTGATGAAAATCTAATACTTACCAAGTTAATATCTCCCAAGACTTTAGCCTCTGTTCTATCCAATTTAACTATACTAACTGATGACTTATGGGGTGCGATATTAAATTTTTCGCAAATTAAATATGGCATTATATTGGATGAAGCCCCATAATCAATAAAATAGTTATGAAAATTTCTATTGTAGATTTAAAGAGTTAAAAGAAAAGGAGGAGTGTGAGAATTAGATCTATCACCAATCAAAATAGAGTCTGAAGCATAAACCTTATTTGAATTTTCAATCAAAGTTTTTCCTATTCCATTAGCAGCTTTAGCTACAACATTTGGAGGAAGAGAGAATGTTGTCACCGCATTCAACTCTTTCAATAAAATTTGTTGTTGTTGTTTTAATTTGATAACTTCATAAGGATAAATATTGGCTTTAATCTTCTTCATATCCTCGATTATATTATACTCAATAGTATCAGATACTACTAAAGTTTTAGATTGAGAATTGAGTGTAGATTTTATTGGGTGGGAATCGGTGATAACCTATTGAGATGATTTGACTGGAGGTTTTTTATTGACATGTTTGTCTTTAGCAATAGAAGTCGAGATTTTCTGTTTTTGTGTTGATTGAGTTGGTTCTACATAATTCCTACTTCTAGTGCTAACACGCATGGTTTCATCTTCTATCTCTTCATCAGAGGAAGGTAAAATGAAATCCCATAATCCATGTAATTCAACAATTTTTTCATCTTGGGATTCATCGGCAGAAGCTGTGTTTTCTTCTTCTTCTTCTTCTTGGTCAGGTTCAACATTATAAATAATGTTGGGAGGCTGAGAGACATATGATTGATTTTTTCTAAATGATCTAAAGGGTTTCCTGGTAGAGGTTTCAACAACCTGATTTTTTATTTCAACCATATCATTAAACATAGTTTTGATAACTTTTTTCAATCCCTCGAGATCAAAAGGATCTTTAGGAGTTTTCTTCTTTGGCTCTTCTTCGAATGTTACCTTTTTAGATCTTTTATCTTCAAGCTCATTTTTCTTTTCTAAAGCAATAATTCTTCTCTCAATAGAAAAAGCTTATTTCATGTTTTCTACAAGGGTGACTTTATTAGCTCTATCTACAAAAAAATATATATTAGAAGGAAGAGAAGATATGTACCATTCTATTTATACATCCAATCCAAGCTTAGAGGTAGTTGGAATTTTATTCAATAACTTGTTAAATTTGGAGTTGAAGTCTTTGATATTTTCACCTGTATTAGCTTTTAAATTAGAAATATCATTAATTAATGATGCAATTGTCCTATCATCACCAAATTTGGCAAGAAATAGTTCTTGAAAAGTATTACAATTCCCTATAGAACTTGAAGGGAGGGAAAAATACCAGGATCCTGTAGATTCTCGGAAAGTATATGGAAACAATATAAATACAACATCTTCATATTCAACTTCATTAATATTCATGGCTAGCATAAAATTATTTAGATGTTCTTACGCGTGAAGACCATCATTGGGATTATACTTTGGCAATCATTTTTCTGGATGATTTGGGATATGATGTAAATTTACAATTTGAACGGCACCTTGATTGACCCATGGTAAGTTGGCCATTACTTGACTTGTTGTTTGTGAAGATGAGAGGGTAGGTCCATAAGAAGATGTGGAAGGAGAAGAACTAGCTACTATTCTAGTACTAATTACAACATCACTAATTGTTTGAGAAAAAATGGGTTGATGAGTAGAAATGGGCTGATTAGAAGAGAAGGTAGAAGTAAATGGAGATGAAGATGATGTGATCTCACTGATACCTGATTGAGATGTTGATGTAGTAGGAAACTTGAAAGGATTTATCCCAAGTTTTTCACTTTGTGATCGGGTTAACACACCAGCACCTCAAAATTTGGATGTAACACTTTCTTCATAAATTTCAGGATTAACAGGCTTATCTGGAGATATAGTTATTTTTTCTAGCTTCTTAATCAAATATTGAACTTCGGGAGACTCAGGAATATGATCTGAAGAAGTTCTATGAGGTAATGTTTCATGAGATGAAAGAGATGGCTCTACAACTTTAGACTTATGACTTGGAGATAATGAACGAGATCTAGAAGCTGTAGGAGATTTGGAGGGGGGTTGAATCTTACATTGGATTTTCGATTGAGATTCAACTTTATATGCCATACATAGTCATCTAGCACCAAAAATGTTGAAGGCTATAAAGTGACTTCCTCAACATTATGGATTCCACCCAGTCGGGAGCTTAAAATAACTCCTTTTCCGTTGAAAATGGTGAGTCCAATTGGGGATAAAGGGACCAATTTCTAGTATAAAGAGAGTTTATATAACAATAGAAATGAAATCAACACTAGCAGGATGATTTATTCTAATGAAAACATAAATTAAAACTAATCTAACTTCTTCCCAGGATTGGATTCATTTATATGATGAAGGCATAGAATTTCACAAGCATGAAATAATATAGATCATCGCATACTTAATGAATATAAGCACATTTAAGAAACTAAATCCATTTTATTTGATTTAGTTGAAGAAGAACATTAATCACATAAAATATCTCTAAGTCTCACATCTAATAGCATATCGTTCAATATATTATATCAATATTAATAATAACATATATCACTTCAATGATTATCAGAATGAAACTAATAGAAAGAATAAGTTTGCTACAATTTCATAAACATAAAACAATTAATCTACAGATAATAGTACCCGTTGTATCATAGCTTTAGATCTGAAAAGATAACTTCAAGCTTTAGATTTTCAATTAGATAACTTTCGTTTAAACAATAGTGGAAGTTCCAAAAGCAGTCTTCTCAAAATTCTAGACCCCTTTCTAAATGCATGAAAGGGGTTTAAATACTAATTAACATTACAAAAATAGAAGACTTGTAAAACAAGTCTTCTAATATTACTCTAAACTATAAAACTATAAACTAAGAAAATAAAATGCTCAAGTTGTAACATTGTATGACTGTTTCTCGGATTCATTCTCTAGTTGTTCTTTGAGCTGGCATGCTTTGATCATATGTTCGAGCTGGGGGGGATGAATTGGTTGTATTCTCATCTAGCCCATGAATACTACATCGTTCAGTGTCAGAAGAAGTTGATATGTTACATTGGAGAGGCATCTCAACATTATCAATTGGTTATGAGGCTTAATAAACAAGTACCAGTAAATCTCCATATTTAACTTTGTCAGTTTTACTATGTCAAGAGATTTTCTGTATGATGTCTCTTGCTGGGATTGCTTTAGGAAAATGATCTCTAAAAGATTCTCTTTTGATGCTTCATGAATCAAGTTGGCTTGCAGAAGAGAATATTTTATATACTCAGAGATGTTGGAAGATAAATTCTTAGCTCTGATAATAGCTAATTCAACGCTCTTCATTTTAATATCCCAATATCCCAATATTATATCTATAATTTATTCTTCAAGACGAGGGATATCGATCGCTCTACCCTATGAAGTATCTTGCCAATCTATGTATTTTGACACTTTTTCATCAATTTATTCATAACAAGTTCTCAGATTGGAAATCTAAGTAACTAATTGATCACTGGTCTTAACTTGCTCTTGAATCTGATTATACTTCTGATAGAAAATTGCTTGTTGTGTTGCCAGTAATCCCTCCAACTCTGTTGCTTCTTTCTTTACTTCATTGATTTCGTGATTTTCTTGGAGCTTTTCAATATTTTGTTGCATTTGATGAATTATTTGTTCTTTTTCTTTAATTTCATTTTCAAGTTTGAGTTTGCTACCTTCAAATTGTTGTTGTAGATTATTAATTCTTGACTGAAGGTCATGCTTGATCTTTTGATTTTCATCAGAGAAAACTTGCTCCATTTGAGAAATTTGAACAAGACCGAGAATATGAATGAGAATCCTAAATAGATACAAGCGTCGTGGTTTGCTTACAGCTTCCCGACTCACGGATCGTATTTTCCATTGAAAAATCATCAGCTTGAAAGATGTAAAAAAAATCAAGGAAGAGGATAACAAATAATCCAAGGGTTGCATGTTGCCACAAATTTTATTTTATAAAATATTAGCCACATCATTGAAGCTTAAAAACCAACTTTATTCAAGGACTAATGAAACTGAAAAACAAAGAGAGGAAAATAAAAACAAAACATAAATGAAATTCTCCTACCTAAATTCAACCTATCCTATCCTAAAATAAATAGTATAGGCTTAGGTCATGTGAAATGTAACTTCTAATGCATCCATAGAAGCTGCTCCTAACCTTTGGGTCAAAAGATGTGATAGTGCAAAACCAAAATAAAATGAAGTGCAGTGAAAAGGATGAACAACACAAACATACAAATTGACAAATAGAAATGAAAAGTGCAATAACAATGGTGTAGAACACTTGACTGCACTATCAAATTAAAGTCTCCATAGCAACAGTAATTACTAGGTCCATGACCATACAAGAATCGATTAAAAGCATGCAAGGGCAGGTCACGAGACATGGTTCCTAACTGATGAGATTCTTAGAGGGAATCTATAATAGGATCATGGAAACAACCTTTAGGGAAGTTTTTATAAGAGAGATTAATCAAATACAAATCCACATCGTAAGTAATATCAATAGGTTGACCAAAATTTGTGTTGTCATGCGAGTCAAATTCTTCAACAGATGATGGAAATATTTGGAATTCACTAAAATCACTCTTTGTTTCCACATTGCATATTAAATATTTTCTTGAGGTGGGATGTATTTATTGGAGTTCCACAGTCACATTAAATTTTTTACCATGAGGGTTTAAAATTTTTATGTGAAGCAAACGAGAATCCCTCAAGAGAGAGTTGACATCCCTCAAGATGATATTAACAAAAATATCTTGCGAGAGAATCTTGAATTAACCAAAATCACAAATATTGTCATGGTGACAAGAAATTGACTTAACCATCAACGTAGGCAAAAGTGTCCCATTCACCTGACTCAACTTTGAATTTTGAGAAAACATAGTCAGTTTCTTATCTAAACAAGATTCATCATTCAAATCATGAGATTCAAAAGAAAATTGAGGTTGATCAGATAGATTTTCGAGATTAACACAAAAATCCTCAATGATAAGCATGTCATATTCTTGATCAAAATGGGGTATACCAGAAAGAAAATATTTAATGATCACATTAGACTCCATCTGAAACTTTCAAAAAATTGAATCTTCTTCGAGAACAAGGATTCATCCATGATACATGAACAATAATCAACATACAATTTAGAAAAAGGAAATCATCGAGGTCATGGTTGTCCAAGGATTCTACTTAACAGGTTGAGGATCGACAAGAGGAGTATCAACATTTCAAGATGAATGATTGATAAGATTAGATGAATCATCATTAGGGAAAATATGTGAAAGAAAAATCAATTCTTCATCAGCAAATTGATCTTTCGATTTACTAAGCAATTGAGGTTCAAAATAAAAAACATCAAAAAGGAGGGGGGCATAAAATAAAAGGCATATTTGGTTCTTCCTCAGGATGATGAATTATTTTGGATTGTAAGGACATGATGAATTAGATTAAAAATATTTCCTTGACATCCTAACTAAGAAACAAAACTTTTCATCCAATAATTTTTAGTCCACATCCTTATCTAGAAATTCATAACAAAGATGAAGGAAACAATCAGCAAAATGTTCAAGAGATTCATTCAATTCCATTCTAATCTGATCAATTTCATTAATAACATATCGATATTTTTATTTGTTGAAAACACGATGAATCTCATTAGCCAAACTCTTAAAACATGATATAGAGGCAGTGGGTAAATAATAACACCATTTCTTGGCACAACCATCCAATGCAAGGGTAAAAAATCTTGCGATAATTTCTTCACAATACACACCACTTGAGAAACAAAATCGAAAAAATTAAATTACGCAATCAACGACGATTTTTGTACCCTTGCCATTGAAAATCAAATGTGACAAGTTATGTAAAATTTCTACAGGGATTGAAAGATCTAAAGATTCAGAAAAACACCTCAGAATTATTATCTGGGATCAAGCCATTAAATTTAAGATATTAAAATAGACTTCACAGGCTCATCTTGTCAACTGGCCCTCCTTCTAGTGCAAAAAATGTTAACGGTGTTGGATGTCGCCAACATGCAAGGGGATCCCAGACGTGAAGTCCCAATTAGACCTCACACCATTTGGTGTAGGAGTCCCATCCGCTATATGGTTTGACCACTTTTAGAAAAGGTTTCAAAGATATTCCTTGGTTACAATCACACACAAGAGATCACAACATCTCTTTGGGCATCAAGTATGTAAGCTTTGTGAGACACCTAATGTAAGTTACACGAGGGAACTTCCACGACTGATAAGGGAAAACAAGTCTCCAATTAGAAAAGTGATAGCACTATCCTAAAGGGGGGCCCAAGGACAAAGAGAAAGGCTTGTTGATTACTTGGATATTATTCCACATAATAAACACCAATCATAAAAACATAACAACACTTATTCAACAATAACCATATTTAATCAATGAATTAGTTCATTAAACTTAGTATGTAATTAAAGCAACATCTACCACAAACATAACAAGAAAATTCCTACTATATCTATGATACATGTATGAAGAAGTGTTAGCTCATAGAGCTTATGATTATGAATGAAAGATACCAAGTAAACTATTACATAGACAAAACATTATATCTAGTAGTGGAACATGAAGCCACAACTTGCTTCTCCAAAGAATGATCTATCTTCTATGCACTGCAAGAGAAGCCAAGGAAAGGCTCCAAGAATACAAGCCCTTAACTTGAGTTATGAGGAGCTACTTATAACTAATGAAAATGACCTTTGAGCTTCCTCATGACACTTCAACTCCTACAAATTTTCATATTCTATAAATTACTCTTTACATTCCATATGTGGCTATTCACATTCAATATGAAAAAGTATTATTAAATTGATAAGTCATTTTATTCCTCATGGAGCACATTGGTGATGTATGTGTGCCATTATTTTAAGTTCGTTGAGATGAATGACCTGAACTAGAAAGTCCCCTACATAACGCATATTCACCTCCAATGCCTCCATCAATATGGTCTTGTAGCTTGATTATACATTATTCCATAGCCATGTGAGTTTCATATGATCTTTGACTAGTGTGATGGAATATTTCAAAATAATGTATTTGGTGATCTCCAAGAATTCTTGTTCTAATGATTTATCGGTCTATTCTATATAGTTCCTGATATCCTGGAAGATGATTTCCCTGCCTCTAATTTATTCAAGTGATCCTATTGAGCACATCCCATTTTTCTTTGCTAGAGACTCAAAAACATTGTGCAATCGATTGTAAGCGACAATATTTCCAATCAATTTTTCTCCAAGACGCATGTAGTTTTTATGGTGGAGTCTCAGCTGAACTATATCCATCTCAGTATAAATCCTTTATTTTCTTTCCAAATGTTGCGTAGCATCCAAATAATTTGCAACCCATTCTTGAATTTTTTCGATCATTATGTTTTCCACTTTCGGGAGTTTTACCACTTCTTGTGCTTTCTTCTTAATTCCAATGTGAGGAGACACCACTTATTTTAGAAGGAACATCTCATCATATAACGGTGCCATGGTGTCCTCCATTAGCCCCAGTTCCTCTTGCATGGCTAACATACATTCTCTAGTGTTGAATATGGTGAAGATAACCGTTGATTCTCTGTTTCAAAATGTTCCACCTGTTGCTTCACTGCAACTAGTTCTCTCCTTAATATAGCATTCTCATTCAACAAATATTTAGAGTTTTCCTGTAATTTTGTAGAAAAATAAACATTTTCCTCCGTGATTTCCCTATTATTCCTTCTAGTATTTCCAATTATCACCTTCTTTATAGATACCAATATTGGATTTCGAAGATCATTTGGGAATTATTTTTTCCTCTACTACATGATCTTCTTTTTGAGATGATCAAACGTGACACTACACACATCCATGACTCAGTCTACAGGTGGAGATGTGATTCCCATTTCTCCAAATGGAATATGGACACCCATGAGAGGAGGTTATTCTAGAGAACCTTGTTCATCATCCATGAGTTGGATGGTATACTCTTCCTCCAACTCTTCTTCTATCTCTTGAGTCAACTATACTTCTTCCAATATCTATTTTGCTTCTTCCTCCTGGGACTACCTTTGTTTTTATTCTTCTATTCTTCTCCTCTCCTCTTCTTCTTCTTGTTGCTTCCTAAGCAAATCATCTTGCCTCATCTTCTCCTCTTCTTCTTCTTCTCTCCTTTATTGTTGTTCTTTAATAGCTCCTATGCTCAAAGGATCAATTTTCAATATCTTGTTGTTTTCTCCTGTTGAATCATACTATATCCTCTTTGTAGGAGCTACGCTCTTAGCTTGAGGGGTTACCTATTATGCCTCCTGCACCTACATAATTTTATCTGGTGGATATTAGGGTGAATTGGTCTCCACCCATGGATGTGTCTTCATAAATACACTTTAATAGTTCTTCACCTTCTCATCTTCTGATATAGACATCGATTAATATCCATAACTGAAACCAATCCTTTCACAATGTTGCATGCACACCCTCTTGGGGTCACATCCATGAAATTCTTTAGTTGAAAAGTGCAATCGAATTAGCTCTTGTATTTCTACAGTTTTTGCCTTGTGGGTTTTCAAATCATATAGTTTGATCCTCAAAGGGAAGGTTGGCCAGGGGGCTTTCTTCTTCTTGTTAATAACTCCTAACAATCCCTTGTCCAACTAGTATGATACTTCCTACATGACCACCTTATTGGACACATATTGCAGCATGAGATGAGGGGAGATATGAAATCCAAAACACCGAAGGTATGTTCCCCCAGGAACTGAAAACCAATCCGTGATATCATGTAGTGACTCCACCTGATCATTCATGCAAGGAGAATCGATCTTGAATATCATGTGGAATATAATCATAATGAAGTGATCATCCAATCTATCATATGTGCATCTAAAGCTTGATTCTAACAACACTCTACAGTGAAAGTAAACTGGGAACCTATTCTGAGGAGTCTAGTTCCAATACATTGCTGGGAAATCATATTGTGCATAGATTCCATCTAAAAGGAATGCATACATATAGAAATTTGGTGCTTGATTTTCCCTCAAATATGCTTTTTCTTTCCCCAAATGACGCTGCAACTCAAATGGAAATATATTTGCCTAATTGAAGTTTTTACCTTGAGTAACCACCATAACAAAGCTTCAAGCCTTCAGGCCTTCAAGGTGCACTCATGCACTCAAGGACAAGGTGGGTGCACTAGCGGATGCCAAAGGGACGAATAGAAAAATTCAAGCCTTCAGGGTGCGATCATGCACTCAAGGAGGGAATAGTTCTTCGTGACGAAGGAGTGCACTCAAGAGGAAAACTTTTCTAATTTGGGTGAAATTTTCTGAGTTGATTGGGCTTTGAGTTCTGTCATAGAATGGCTCAAGGACAAGTCTAGAAGCAATATTTCATGATAGCATTTAGATGAATAAATATCTACAATATTTTATATATGTTGTTGCAATCATGATTAGAATATGAAGAGGTGAGGAACATGCAAATTTTTATCTTGTGACAACAAATTAGCACTTGTAGAGATCACAATATTGAATAGAAATGCTAGTAAATAAATTGAAAAACAAAGAAATTCTAGCAAGGAAAGTAAGATCGATAGTGAAATCATGAAAGGAAATCTATAGATTCAACATGAAAAGTTTACTTGTAACGTGGATCGACGAAGAGTTTCTTGATCCAAAGATGTTCACCCAACCCAGATGAGAGTGATTATGAAAATGAGTTATTAGTTGGGTTAATTTAAAAGAGATTACATGCAAAACTGTCTCATGCATGATCACCACTTGTCAACTACTTAATGAGTTAGCTGAAGGAAATTAAGTGGGCCCCTATTTTATAGGAGTGTTCCCACATGCAACAAGGAAGCTCATGCATGCATACAAGAAGGGTACATGTCTTCAGCACGAAGGAATGCACTCAAGGAGGGTGCACTTGTCAAGCATAAAGGAGTGCACTCAAGGAGGGCACACTTCTTCAACCCGAAGGAGCGTGCTCAATACGAGAGAAATTCTTCGTCAACTTAAAGCGCACTTTTTCCTTAAATGACGATTTTATTGTCTTGTTTTATTTTTATGTAATTTTGAGTGCTTTTCAAGTGTGTGTATGGAATAAAGGCTAGTTTCTATGTCAAAAAAATTCATGAGTCTACCTAACCATGGACTTGATAGCAAAAGTGCTTCTAAGGTTTAGGTGATGACACTTAGAAAATATTGACTTGGGAGAATGTGACACTAGGATAAAATAGAAGAATAACAAAATAAACAATGTGATGACACTAAGGGGATTGAAATTAAAATTCATGTAGGCTCCAAAACGACAACACTACCATATACCCTGCATTTGCATTTCTAAATGCCACTCACCTTTGTTTCCTATTGGACCATGAAATAAATTTTGATCCCAATGAGAAACAACAACCAGAAGTACTCTTATTGTCACTAGCATTGCCATCCTAATATGAGTTTGTTCAACTAATCAATCTAACTCCATCACCCCTGGCATAGTTTAGACCATAGTCCACTGTGCCCTATAAGTACCTCAACACATGTTTCACAGTGACCTAGTGCGATTTCCTGGGCTCCATCATAAATTGGCTCAATGTGTTGACTACGAAACAAATACCAAGCCTAGTGTTGACCATATGCATCAAATAAACAAAAAATTCGTGAACAAAGTGGGGTTCACCAACTCAAAATACGAAGCATGGAGCTTCTTCTAGTTAGTGACATAGGAGTATCCATAAGACTGCAACCATCCATAGAGAATCTCCTCGATATATCTCCTGCATACCTTCCATGGAAAATAATATATACCCATCCTCCTGCCAAAATTCCAACCCCAAAAAGTAATGCATCAATACCATATCGGTCATATCAAACTCTAAAGCAAGATCTCTCTTGCTATGCTAAAAGAGTTTGTTATTTCGTGTAATAAACAAGTCATCCACATACAGAGCAAAAATGAGTAGATCGTCACCAACCATAATGAAATAGAGGTTTGGATCAAAATCACTCTTCTATAAACCCATCTGCTGCAAGTACGAATCTATCATCTCGTACCATGCCTTTGATTCCTACTTCAGTCCATGCAAGGATTTCTTAAGCCTGCACACATGAGACTCCCTCCCATGCACGTCAAATCCCTATGCATGCTCAATGTACACCTCCTTATGTATAACACCATTAAGAAAGGTGGTCTTCACATCCATCTGGTGAATCCTCCAACCCATCTCATCTACTATATAAATCACTGGTCTAATAGAAGTATAATAAGAAACTAGAGTGAAGGTATCGTCATAATCAACTCCCTCTACCTGTGAGAACTCTCACACCACTATAACAGGCTTTGAAATTCTCCATGTTGCCATCTGCAACATGTTTGATCTTGTAGAAACACTTTGAAGTCACCATCGATTCCCCCTTATGTCTTGAAACTACCTTCCAAACATCATTCTTCATGATGGAGGCATAATATTGCACCATGATATCCCTCTAGATGTGTTGACTGACGGCCTCCTCATAACTATCTAGCTATATCTTCACAACAAATTCCACAAAGACACCCAACCTATTTGGTGGTCTACTCTACCTCACTGACCACTTTGGTTTCCCCATTGCCTCCTAATATTCCTTCAAGGTGTCACGAAGCCACCTTAGATTCCTCTTTCTTATAGTAGCCTCCTTTGTTTATTAGAGAAATTTTGAGCTCTAAAATGGGCCTCCTAATAAAAATTTACAACCAAAATAAAATTGATAAGAGCCAATAGAATCCAAGATGATCATGTCAACCATAGGGGATGATTCACCATTTTTGGATTAAAAAAGTAAAAAAATAATAAAATAATAAAACTACTTTTCAACTCATATTTTCAACTTATCTCCCTAAGGTTTTACTCAGATTGCGAGTGATAATACCTTTTGGGTGCAAAATCTAATTCTTCATTCAAGGAGTACCCATTTTACATACTTTCGATGGATCCTGCTACATGAAAAATGAGAAATACATGAAAAATGTGATTGGATTGACTTTCGATGGACCCTGCTACACAAAAATTGAGAAATAAATGAAAAAGGTGATTGCAACATGGGTACTCCTTGGATGAGGAATCAAAATTTTCATTGAACAAGTGTTTCCGCTCGAAATTTGAGTAAACCCATAAGGAGATAAGTTGAAAATATGATTTGAATTTTATTTTTTTTTCTTTTTTCCCTCTACAATTTGATGATGCAATCTAATCTTATTTTATTATTTCCACTATTATGTTATAATTGCCTTAGGAGGCCCATTTTAAACCTAAAAGATACATTAATGTGTTATTTGAAAATCCTCAACTAGAGCCTCTCCTATTGATGAGGAAGGCTCTCCTATGATCAATGGTGATTTTGGACTCTAATATCCTCCACCAAGCGATCCATCACTAGGCAATCTTGCACTCAGTAAACCTATCACCCCTGAAGAAAGCGATTCTCCTAATCATTTCATACCACCTGAAGATCCATAAAATTCGTCCTCTTCTCCTCATATACATGTGAATATGTAAGGTTCCTAAAGATACTAATGTTCCCAACCTTCGACTTCTTACCGGTAAACACCTCCTAAGGATTAATGCTCCCCATGACTCAATAAGGGCTCCTATTTTGAAAATACACTGCTATGTTACATGCCTCAACCCACAAGAGGAAAGGTAATAATTGATCATGAAATCACTATAGTTTCACCCAGTATGACCCTACTCTTCCTTTCCACCACCCCATTATGTTGGGGGTTATAAGGCACTATGTACTCCCTCTTGATGTTTGCACTCCTACACAAATCCTTAATCTTCGTGGAGGTATACTCACCCCCATTGTCTAATCTCAATACCTTGATCTTCCTCCCTCTTTGGATCTCCACAAGATTCTTAAACACTTGGAACCTATTGAATACCTCATCCTTGGTCTTTATAAATAAAACAGAGGTCTTCCTTAAGTGGTTATTAATGAAGGTCACATATTACTCACATACACTCAGTGATACATGAGACATAGGACCACAAACATTAGAGTGTACCAATTCAAGGATACTTGCAACTCTATTGTCATTGCTTGAGAAAAGTGTCTTGGTGTACTTTCCTAAAGCACACCCCCTACACAAATCATGATTCTTAGTGTTGAACTCTGGTAAACCAGTGACCATCTCCGTCAGCATCTTGATACCTCCATGGTGTAAGTGGGCCATCCTGCTATGCCAAATATCACACAACTCATTATTGTTGGTTTGTGCCACCAAGAATCTAATAGGTTGAAACATAAACATATATAGCCTCCCACTCCACACTCCAACAGTTCTAGCATGATCGACACTATATCCCCTATGATATATCAACACCTGTCCTCCTCAAAACAAGTCCTCCTCCAAGATGGAGACTGATATCAAGTCCTTCTTCAACCCTAGAACATAAATAACATCTGTAAATTTTGAAGGAGGTAATGACTACCTTTGGAATGATATTGTCCCCACTCCTACTACTTTGACCTTAAGAGTTATCTCCAAGCACAACCTTCAAGTCAATATCATCATATGAGAGACTCGTGAAGTGCTCTCCCACTCTAGTCATATGGCAGGATGATCCACTATTAAAAAACCACACATGGGAAGATGTAACATAAGTGGATAGACTCACCAATAAGGAAACCCCATCCACCTCCTTCGATAAGTCAAACTCTGCGTAAAATCTGGAAGTGAAATCGTCCACCTCTGCTGAAGTTGTAACTCCCTTCTTCTTCTTGCCCTTATTGTTGGGACACTGAATAACATAGTGACCCATCTTCCCACAAGAAAATCATTTCACTTTTTTAATATCCTTCTCCTTCGCCTTTTTCTTCCCCTTCTATTGCTTTGTTACACTAGAATACCTGTTCTAAGCCTTAATGTTTCTCTAGTAGTAAGGGAAACATTCTATTCCTCACCTCCCCCACCACTCTGACTGCCAACCTTGGCACCCCTCCTGGATGAAATCATCCCACATACTCCTCTAATATGGAAAATGAACTTTGGCCACAATTCCATGAATGAATCCATCCCATTTCTAGGTGAAACCATCTAATGAAATCATGACCAACTGGTCCTCTAGGATAGCCTCTCCCATGACAACCAAATCATCCTTTGTCTTTGACGTCTTGGTGAGGTATGAGGTCACACTATCGGTCATGGTCATATTGGTGTTTCTTAGTTTTTTCCCCAACACCACCTTCCTGTTCTTATTATAACTTTAGTGTAGTGTGACTAGGGACTCCCACATCTTATAGGAAAAATTATTCCCAGTAGGATGAGGGAATAATTGGCCTTTGATGGCATCAAGGATGATTATCCTTGCCTTCATATTCCTCATGTTGAAGTCCACCAACTAAGCTATATCAGTAGGACGTTTCACAGGATTATCCATTATATCCCACACTTCAACTTCCTCCACTAAAAGCATCATCCTCTATTTCAAAGGGTAAAAATTATCAACCCCACTCAATCTGTCCTCCACCCTCAAACTAGTCTCCATGACCCTCTCAAACAACAAATAGGAGAAAATTGGTTAGTAGGCGAGCTTCATCCCTCTCAACCAACAATTATTTGGGTTACTAACTAAGGTTTAGTGATTTTTGTTCACTGATATGGCATGTGTTTACTTGCTGGTCTTTTTATCATTTGATAAAAACTTTCAGATCTAAATTCTCTAGGCTCTGATACCATGTATAAAAGTATTGTATTTTTGTAGCCCACCCAATTTCAATTTTTTGCAATGTTTAATGTCAAAAACCCAGCATAAACATATAAATAATATAAAATTAGGTATTTAACTTGAAACAAATAACTACTCCTTTTTTCTTTTGATAGTTGATACAAGAAAGAAAATACAAGCACGCACTCATAAAATATGAGACTTATTTTTTGTCTAAGACCTTGGCAAAACCCACAAGGGAAAAACTAGCCTTCAAGGACTTATTGATTTCTCTCAAGGAAAAATGTGTACAAAAAGAAATTTGGACTTATTTGTTCCCTTAAAGGAGTGTCTCTCAACTCCTCTTCCCTCTAAGTTTTGAACTGATATTTCTTACACATAGTCAGCTCTCCTCAAGAAAAAATTATGAGCTTAATAATTTCTCCTTATACACAGGAAATAAAGTCACTTGTCTAATTGTCAACATGATTAAAATATGGGTTGTAGGGAGGCTGAAACATGCACTGAAATGAATCTCCTTTTGTAGCCTTCTTATCACTCAGAAATTGACCTGAAACTCTTATTATTTTGGTCAGATATATCCACAAATCTCAGCTTGTGTATGACACAAAAACTAGGCTTGAACTCTAACTGGAACCACTTGAAATTTGGGTTTGAAACCTCCCTCAAATTGGGCCTAGAGAGTTATAAAACTTGGTGAGTAGTCGCTTCAAACACATCTTAAAATTATCCTTAAGTTTTCGGCCTAGCACCTATGTAAAAATTGACCTGTACCTGTTGCCTGAAAATTCTGGTGTATGTGCCTATGAACTCTCCTGAAAATTTAGGTTCCTTCTATTGTGGATCATCTACATATCCTTTTAATTTTATATTAAAAATACAAAAAAATCTGAAATTGAAATAAAATCAAATATGTTAAAGTATTATAATTTTATACTTTGGCATAAAAAGAAAATGTTTTTAGTCTGATGTATTAAAGTTTAATTGTTTCAAATTTTGTACAAGTGGGTTTTACATCCAAAGATTAAAGGCCGATCAATTCAAAAGGCGGAGAGTGCTGATATTAAAAGTATAAACCGGATGACCCAACCTGTGGGCACTAACAGCACGAGAGTTAACCGAAAGGGTGCCTTCACAGTTGACTCGGTTGACTGCGGAGGCAATAGAGATCAACGGTGGATATCCACTGGGGGGGAACCAACCGGAGTTCTTAGTCGTACCCCGAGACCCCCCGTAGTGACGTCATATTCCAAATGGAAAACAGTTGTTATTCATGTCAAATCAATCCAACGGTTAAGTGACACGTTGCATATGGCATTTAATACGAAAGTCGCGCCACCTATTTGGGTGTATTTTTCATTTTTGTTTTCAAAATACTTTGCAGTTTGTTGTGTTTCAACCTGTTACATTCTCTCGTCACCTTTCTATTTTCAGTCACCTTGAAAGAGTATCCCTTCAGCTCCTTTTGTAAATTATGGCTAAAAGGTCTTCTTTGTCTGGATCATCGAGCCACATTCCTCTCATGGATAATGAGAGAGACATTCAAGATACTATGTCATACTGTGTCTTTAGTAACACATCTTCCATTTTATCAACAAGTTGTATTGAATATGGATAATTCCCCTGTCTATTCTGCCATGATAAAAGTTGGAATCCTTTCTACATGCATCTCAAAGACCCATTTATTCCCAGGGTTCATCTATTGGTTGGTTTCCTCAATGTATCCTAGAAAATGTTCTGCAGGTGTCTACCCAATTAATCCGCCAAGCCTTGTGTTTTCCTAAGTCTGAATCATCAATTCAATTTTTAGAAGATTCACTACCTAATTACTATGAAAGCCTTGGAGGAGGAGAATTCAATCAGTTTATGTTCCATTTGAAGCAAAAAATGAAGAAGTTTCAACCAGAGTGTGGAGAATTTACTATGGGAGTTTTCAATGAAGAAACTCGACCTGTATTTAGTATTGCTAAAATTTTGGGAAAATAAGACGACTTCACAATGGACAAGTTAGTCTTGGGAATGTTCGCCATGATGATGAAGCCAGGAACAGTCCTGGATATTCCATCCTTTTGGCAAGAAGTATTCAACTCACAGTTGATGAGTCTTTCACTAACAGGTTCTTTTAAATTTCCCTCACTGATTGTCTACTTATTTTTATATCAAAATGTTGAGGAATTCATGCAGTTACGTCTAAATATAATGGATCTAAACAAGCATAGACATTCAGTTATATTCTGGACAGATATAATCAGAAGGGAGCAAAATGAAGAGGGGTTATTTAATTTTGCTAATTAGTATATGCCCATTGCATATAAAATATTGAATGGAGTTCATCCTCCTTGTTTCTTACCTAAAGCCCAGGAGTTTCTACATTTAGGAACTAGCTGTAAATTTTGGGACTGGTTTGTATTTGAAGAAAATTCTAAAATAAGGTTGTATGGAGAAAATGTTGAACCTTACAGGCTCCAAACGTTTGTACCAATGAGGCTCTTCACCTTAGAATTTATCAGACAGAGCTTGAATGTTGATCATGTGTACTTTGCTCCTATGAAGAAAGGTCATATGTATAAATTACCTATGAGTGTGGGACCTTTCATAGTTAATATGAGGTAGGCTTTGAGGAAGTAACAAAATTGTTGGAGGAAACACATATGTTACTAGGAGAAAAATGGGCTTATGATCCCCATGGTGTAATTTCACAAAGAAGAAATGAGAACGGATACTTAGCTTTTATTCATGAAAGTAGACCTTAGAAAAAAAAGGTAGCAAACAAAGGTGAAATAATTTCAGTGACTACAAGAATTAAAACTCCTATTATAACTGAGAAAACAAATAAAAGAGGTAAATAAGTTGTTATTGACTTAGATGATGAGGCACCTAGAGGTGAGAGAAGGACAAAATTTGCTGAGGATCATTCCTCTAATTCACCTGGTTTTTCCTTGCATTTGGGTGAAGAGCAGAATGCTCCCTCCTCCCCAAGAGGTCATGAATCCTCTCATGAACAAGTACCCTTAATCAAACAAGTGTTTTCGCAAATTGAAGAGACGAATCAAAAAATGAAGGCCAACATGGAGGCCCAAGTAGAACATCAGGTTACTACTGATCAGACAAGGTTTTTGACTGTAATGGATCTTGAAAAATATCAATTTAGAATTTCTCTATCACATCCCACAGGAATGTCAATTGGGTCTTCAAACAGTTTTAATATTGTAAATGTGACTATGGATGTTAAAAATATTCCACTAAAGGAAAAAATGAATTTGCATATGTAGACAGGACAATTGATTGTTAATGACCTCACAAAGACAAATGCAATGGCAGATAAAGCTGGAAACATGTTAGGGAAATTTATTAAGAAGCTGAAGTTAGAAAAGGCTAATTCAAGAGCCTTGATAGTTCAAAATGAAGAGTTGAAGAAGATTATTATTAAGATTGGCGTAGACCCTAGTGACAAGTCTGCTATGTAGAAATTCATGCAAAGTGTTGAGGCAGAGATTTCTACATTAAGGAAGAAATTGAATTTGCCTTCTAGTGAAAATTCAATGGCTTCAGAAGTTGCATAGGTAGAGAAAGAAAAATAAAATTTGTTGCAAAAACTCATGAACAAGGATGAAGAACTTTCCAAAGTAAAGCAGACTACAATTTAATTACAAAATCATATTGATAATCATAACCATACCTTTGTTTTTCCTACAGGTGATGAAGACCCACAAACACAAATTATTCAATTAAATACTAAGTTGCAGATGGCTGAAAGGGATAGAAAGAAAGCTCAGACAGATCTAGAGACTGTAGCAAAATTGATGAAGGTCCTAGAAAATGAAGCAGGTAAATATAGAATGGATTTCCAAAATGCTGAAGCTGAGATCAAGAATCTCAAAGAAAGAATGAAAGGCAATCTGTCATTGATACAAGCTAAATATATCATTTGGACTGATATCATTTCATAAATGAAATCCAATTGGTGTTTCATGATGATACTTTCAAAATAAAAAGCTCTTATTGTGGAGTGTGAAGAGCCAATTATGTCTGATACGCAAAAAGGGATTAACAGAGCCATTTGGGCCAAAATATTTATTGATTTTATCAATTCCAAATCAGATCAGGAGTTAGAGGAGAATGATATGCAGTGGAAATTAACAAAATGATTATCAGGAATGATCTCAGAAAGGCTGCAAAAAAGAAACTTATAAAAATCAAAGAAGCAGTAAGTCAATTTGATAAAGCATTTGATAAAATAACAAGGGTGGGTTTTCCATCATGTTGGGGATCTGAAATAAATATTTTGCCATGGAGATCTTATGAGAATTCACTGGTGATGAAAAAAAGCAAGATTGATAACAAGTATGAAAATACTCAGGTGCTCAAGGGAGAGACAATGGTCAACTTTTTATAGAGACATTTTCAACTCTTGTGGATGGTAAAAACCCTTTTCTCTGAAAGGTCTTCTTATGACTGAATTACTGCATTCAAATTGGAATATCACAATATGACACATTCATCTAAAACGAAGGTAGAAATATGGAAAAATTGCAGAGCTTGGACAATTTACCTACCAAAGGGATCAGTAGCAAAGAAAGACAAATAATTCGATCAAGGAAAAGAAGCCACGTCATCAGAAATTCCTATAGATTAGGATATTTACTTTATGTTATTTTTTGAAATCAATGTAATTGTAAAAAGACATTTTCAAGGCATGTAATAAACAACCTTCGAAGTCATGATGTAGTTTTGGTAGTTAGAATTGGTTACAGCAGTTCCAAACTGCTTTTTATTGTATTTAATGTAATTTTCAAGGGGAAGGAAGGTTCCGAGTTTTGGACCTCCTGGACAAATATTTTTTTACTCAAAGATTCAAATATTAATGAATGAGTAAGCAAGTTTCTGGCATTTTGTTTATGTTGAAATGTATCCAATTTTCATTATGTATTTCCTTCTATGAATAAAACAAGGTTATGAGCAGCAGGTCTCTTCTTACTTCTCTGTACAAGAGTTAAAAACCTTAATTGGCGCTCCTTTGTTTTAACTATTTCTTTCACATGTTTCTTCTGGGGTTTGGAATGGTATTTTCTGTATAAAGCAGCATATCAGTTTCGACTTCTTCCTACATTTTCTTCCAGTCATTCCATTCAACATTAACAGATGGTAGCATTGTGAAGCATTCATAATATTTGATATTTAAGGGTGTGATTATAAATACTTGAGGTTTAATAAAACAGAGACATAAAATTTTGTGACATAATTATAAAATGTCTTAAGCACTGATTCCTTATCACAGCTAAGGGATTGTCTCTTAAGGTACAACACCTTCTTTGACTACTAGACTTATTTCCTTGGGTGTGATCTTGTGCATCCTTGCTCTCTATTTTTCTCCTTTCTCCTCTCCTCAAGTCTCATGAGTACAATGAGCTCCTTTCTCCTCTTTTGTCTCCCTAAAGTTAGGAGAACCCTAACCCTTAGATCTAATGGCTAAGATTAAATCTCTTCTCATAATTTAGATCAAGGGTGGAGATCATTCCCTATATTGACCCCCTCCCACATGTGGTCCCCATCAATTAATGAGCCTCCTAGAACTTTTAATTTTTTTGTACCATGTGCATTTTTTCTCTCATAATTTCAATTTTAAAATATAAAAGTCACTTTAATAATATAAAGTTTACTTAGTACTTTTCTCATAAAGTTATTTTTAAAACACATTCAACTTTAATAAATCAAAGTACAAGGTAAATCTCCCATAAAAGATAACTTAGATCCATTATATTAATTGAACTCATAATGTATTTAGACAAAATGGTTATTAATATGTCTCCATAGGCAAAAAGTATAAATTCCTAGGAAGCACCTCCTTGGTACCCTTATTTTCAACACTCCCTCTGATTGAGGAAGGTGTTTCTCACCACTCCAATATTATCTTTGAAGAATAGATGTTTTCCCCTTGGCAATGAATTGTTGAGAATGTCTGCTACCTATTAAAAAATGGCTATAAACTCAAGCTTCTCATTGCCCTTCTGCACCCAATATCCGATGAAGTGGTACATGATCTCAATATGATTTTACTGACCATGAACTATTGGATTCTTGGAGAGTTTGATACAAGTGTGATTATCACAATATAACATAGTTGGTCTCAAAATCTGACAAAATAGCCCATGTAGCTTCTTGCGAAGCCAAAATTTCTCACAACCTTCCTGCCTAGCTTCCATATACTTTTCCTTTGTGCTACTCAATGCCACTGACCTTTGTTTCTTGTTGAACCATGGCACAATTGTTGAGACCAATGAGAAACAACATCCATAAGTACTCTTCATGTCATTGGCACTTCCAGCCCAATCTGATTCCATGCAACTAATCAATCTAACTCCATCACCCCTGACATAGTCTAGACCATAGTCCACTATGTAATGTAGGTTCCTCAACACATGTTTCACAACCACCCAGTGAACTATCCCGGGATCCATCATAAATTGACTTAATGTGTTGATTGCAAAACAAATATATGGCCTAGTGTTGACAATATACATCAAAGAAACAATCAATTAATGATATAAAGTGGAGTTCACCAACTCGGAATATGAAGCATGCAGATTCTTCCAGTTGGTGATTATAGGAGTAACCATAGGCCTACAAACCTCCTTACGAAATATTCTCAATATATCACTTGCATACATGCCCTAGTCAATGAATATATGCCCATCCTCTTACAAAACCTCCAACCCCAAAAAGTAATGCATCAGTCCCACATCTGTCATATCAAACTCTGAAGCAATATCTCTCTTGCAATGTTGAATGAGTTTTTCCTCTCTTGTAATAAAAAAATCATCCACATAGAGAACCATAATAAGTGTATCATCACCAACCATAATGAAATAGAGGGTCAGATCATCATCACTCTTCTAGAAAACCATATGATGAAAGTAGGCATCTATCCTCTTGTACCATGTCCTTGATTCCTACTCCATTCCATATCGAGCTTTCTTAAGCCTGCACATATAAGAGTCCCTCCCATGCACCTCAAATCCATGTGGTTTCTCAACGTACACCTCCTCCTTTATTTAACCACTGAGAAAGGAGATATTCACATCAATTTGATGAATCCTCCAACCCATCTCAATTGTTATATAAATCACTACTGTAATGGAAGTATAATGAGAAACCAGAGAGAAGTTCTCCTCATAGTCCACTCCCTCTTACTGTGATAACCCTCGCACCACAAAATGAGATTTGAACTTCTCTACGGTGCCATCTGCAACATTTTTGATCTTGTAGATCCACTTAGAAGTCACCACTGACTTCCACTTAGGTCTCAACACTACCTCCCATACATCATTCTTCATGATTGAGGCATACTCCTCCACCATGGCATCCCTCAAAATATTCTGACTGGCAGCCTCCTCATAACTAGCTAGCTTTGTCACCACAACATTTTCCACAAAGCCACCAAACCTCTCTAGTGTTTTTCTCTCCCTCACTAACCACTTTGGTTTCCCCACTATCTCATGGGCTTCCTTTAGGGTGTCACGAAGCCATATTAGCTTCCTCTTCCCTGTAGTATCCTCCTCTGTTGGTATGGGAAAATACTCAATTGGATCCTCTCCTCCCATCGAGGAAGGCTCTCTTATGATCAATGGTTATCTTGAACTTTGAGATCTTGCACATCGTGATCCTACTCTAGGTTATCCTGCACTCTGTGAACCTATCACCCCTAAATAAGGAAACCCTCTTGATCCTGGTGTACCACTTGAAGATCTTGAGACCTATGGTGTGGTCCCCTACTGAGGAGCATGTTTCTCTATCTTCTCAACCTCTTGACACCTCCTCAAGTCACTCTACTCCTCAAATCTCACATCCCACCTCTAGAAAACTTTCCTTTTCATGAGAATATATATACGATAGGCCAAGTTGGTCTCACTGTAAACCACAAGAATACCCTTCTCTATAGTGGCCTCCAACTTTATTCTCTTCTCCTCATGGACATTTGAATATGTAAGGATCCCAAATATATTAATGTTCCCAACCTCTAGCTTCTTGTCGGTAAACAAGTCCTTTGGATTCTTGCTCCCAAAGACTCTATGTGGGCTCTTGTTCTGCAAATAAACTGCAGTGTTACATGTTTTGTCCCACAAGAATAAAGGTAATCACTGATCATGAAACATCTCTCTAGATACACCCACTTTATCCCTTTTCTTCCTCTCTGTCACCCCATTATGTTGGCGGTTATAAGACACTGTATAATCCTTCTTAATGCATACACTCCTACATAATTCCTTCATCTTCATGGAGGTATACTCACCCCCATTGTCTAGTCTCAATACCTTGATCTTCCTCCCTCTTTGGTTCTCCACAAGAGACTTAAATGATTGGAACCTCTTTAAGACCTCATCCTTGGTCGTCATAAAGAAAATTCAAGTCTTCCTGGAGTGGTCATCAATAAAGTTCACATAGTACTCATATTCACTCGGTGATATATGAGACATGGGACCACAAACATTAGAGTGTACCAAGTCAAGGATACCTACAACTTTGTTGCCACTGCTCAGAAAAGGTATATTGGTGTAGTTTCCCAAAGCACACCCCCTATACACATCATGATTCTTAGTGTTGAACTCCAACAAACTAGTGACCATTTATTGAAACATCTTGAAATCTCCATGGTGCAAGTGGGCCATTCTCTTATGCCAAAAATCACACAAATCATTGTTGTTGGTATGCACCACCAAAGCTCTAATAGGATGAAACATAAACCTATATAATATGATGAAATATAAATCTACATAGCATCCCACTCTAGACTCCAATTTGTCTATCATGTTGTTATGCAACCAACTCATAAAATAGAAGAAAATATATATCAACGACTTAAAAATTATCCTCTTCGAGGGGGAAGACTCCTTTACATTACATAAATAAACAATTATTGCATTACAAATGAAAATACCTCCTGTGCATATATAGGAGTTTGAGGGGTCACAATATAATCAAATCATACATAACAATAATAATGTAAAGGCAAAAAAATAAAAATAGTGTGCTTATACAGGGCATAACAATAACAATATGGGGGCTACATGGGCACAACAACAAAAATAAGGGGGATACACTAAAAATAACAATAAGGGGGATACACTAGTATTATAAGGACATGATATGCACCTCTCCTTCAAAAAAGTTTTTTCCTCAATGCTTGAATAGATCTGGATGCTTCTGTATAAAATTCTCATCCTCACATGTGGAATCTTCAGGGGTAAGTTCTTCCACTAAATGAGATACTCTGAAATTGATCAACTCTGTAGCTGTCGGTTATTGTTTCTGTGACTGCTTCAGGCTCAAATATTATTTTTCCTTCTTCGTCAAGTTCTGGAAACATTTTTTGAATGAGAAGCTTTTCACCAATGACCTTATTTAAGCATGAAACATGGAAATTTGTGTGTACTCGGGAATATGTAGGAAACTCCAATTTGTATGCCATAGTACCAATATTTTGCAACACCTTGTAAGGACTGTAGTACTTGGGTGATAATTTATTATCCTTCTTAGCTTTCTTGAGGGGCATTTTTTTGTATGGTTGTAGTCATAAAAATACCCAGTCGCCTACCTCAAAACGTCTTTCACTGCAATGTTGATATGTTTGTTTTTTCCTTCAATTTTTCACCAGAGTGAGGTTATCCTTTAAGAGTTGAAGAACTTGTTGTTTATGCTCAATGTGATCAACTCCACTGTTTGAACCTTAGAATTTTCTCTTAAAGATGATGTGATGGATGGTGGATGATATCCATAAAGTGCCATAAATGGGGTCATTTTTTCTGCAGTATGGAAGGAAGTGTTATAACACCATTCAGCTAGAGGTAACCACTTGACCCATTTTGTTGTTTTATCAGATACAAAAAAAACAAAGATATCCTTACAAACATGTGTTCACTATCTCAGTTTTCCCATCAAATTTAGGATGATAAGATGTTCTATGAGCTAATTGAGTACCAAGACAAGAAAATAATTTCATCCAAAAATTTCCAGTGAAAATGGGATCTCTATCACTTACAATGATATTGGGTTTCCATGAAGCTTTTGAATTGTTTCCATAAATGCAGTATAAATTGCACTGGCCTTAAAAGGATGAGATAATCCACGAAAGTGTGCATACTTGGTAAGTCTATCAACTACCACCATGATGACACTATTTCCTTCAAACTTGGGTATACCTATGATAAAATCCATTGAGACCTCCTCCCAACGCTGAATTAGAATGGCTAAAGGTTGTAATAGACAAAGGATCTTAATTGTCTCAACTTTATTTTGTTGGAAAACCAAACATTCTGCAAAAAAATTCTAACTATCAGATTTAAGGCCATCCCAAAAAAAAAACATCTTGAAGTGGTGGTAATTTTTTAAAAATCTAGAGTGCCCTCCTAAGGGGGAGGTGTGCAATTCCAAAAGAATATTTTGTTTGATTTGGGAATTCTTACAAATATATAAGCGATCTTTGTACCATAATGAATCATTATTCTAGCAAAATGTATCATATGTACTAGGATCTTGCTGCAAATTTTGAATGAGTGTCCACACCTCTTCATCATTCTTCCATTCATCCCTTGCTTTTGTTATCCACTCAGGTTGGATAATAGAAATGGCACAAAGCAATGCTTCCACATCCTCATCCTTTTCTTGAGAGTGCATCTGCAACAAAAATTTTCCTCCCTTTTTTGTAGATGATTTCAAAGTCATAACCCAACATCTTTGTGACCCATTTTTGCTACTCTTATGAAGATAATATTTTTTCAAAAAATTATTTAAGACTATCATGATTTTTTTTACCTTGAAGTGTCTTCCCATTAGGTAAGGTCACCATTGCTTTAGTTGATGTAGTATTCCCAACATTTCCTTCTCATAAATAGGTTTGTGTAAGTAATTTCCTTTGATTGTGTATAAAATATACAAACATATGTATATCAATGGTTTCAATCCTATCTAACACTTTACTAAAGCTAGATATTTAATCCTTCTACAACTCAATTGCGGAAATTAAACACAATCGCAAATCACATTAAGCAAAGAAGAATAAAATAAAACTATAACATAGATAATTTCCCAGGGAAAGCTTGTTGCTCAAAACCCCTCTATCTTCCATTGTATATTCACCATGGAATCATGAAACAATTACAATACACTCTTCTCATAAGAGTCTCCTGCACTCTCACAATTGTCTCACACTATCCTTGAGAAAATCGACCAACACTTAGCCAATTCTCGACCTCTAAACAACCTTCCTTGCTTGCGCAATTCTTGATGAATGCAATCCCTATTCTTTAGGAATTTTTGGCCTTCCAAAACTGCACAAGGATCATGGAAAATCCAATGGATGTCTGGTTGCATGCGGGAAAAACAATAATCACACAACTGATAGTTAACATCTCTTTAACCTTTGTCTCAACTAGGTCTCCACTGGAACTGACATGCATGCAGTTATTAATAGTAAATAATCAGTTGCATGGTAGATCACTGATTTTGAATTAAATAATATTTAATTCACTTGATCTCTCACTAGTGCAACAAATAATTACAACTATTTCAACTAACTCTAACTCACCTAACCGAGTTATATATTATTTTATCATGCATTAAACTAATGCACCAACTACAATTCGAACTCCATAACTAATAGAATTACTCTGCATGCCTCACCAACCACCCTCAACTCGAAATACATGAGCTAACTAAGTTTATCATACTCAGTTAACTATTAAAAGTGATCATGAGATAAGATTAAATTTTATTGTCCAATTTAATTAAGGGGAAATTAAATTAGACACTACACCAATTTAGTTAATTAAACTGGCCTTCACACTAATGTATCGGTAGGACATGTTGATCCCACATTAGTGTGTGTGCTGCAATTTATTGTTGGACTTAAACACTCCCTCTAAACAAGAAAGGGATTATCTGCCACTCCAATCCTGCCTATATGGTATTCGATTTGTCTCCTGGCGAGGGCCTTCGCCAGAATATCTGCATCCTGATCCTATATGGGAATGTACTGAAGTACCATAATGTGCCTCTGAATGCAATCTCTGAGATGGTGGTGCTAGATGTCTATGTGCTTGGACCTATCATGGAATACTGGATTAACTGAGATTTTAATGCAACTCTGGTTATCACAATGTATCACCAACGGATCCATCTGAGAACCAAACAAACCAACCAGGATCTTTCTCATCCAGATGGCCTCACATGCAGCCTCACTTGCAGCCATGTACTTTTCCTCGACTGAATTGAGTGCCACAAATCGTTGCTTCCTACTGTACCAAGAAACAGATGTCGATCCTATGCTGAAGATCCCTCTTGATGTGCTCTTTCTGTTTGATGGAAAACCTGTCCAATTTGCATCCGTGCAGCCTTGAAGCTTCAATCCCTTTGTCCATTTGTACCATAATCCATACTCTGTATTTCCCCCAAGATATCTCAAGAAATGCTTCTCCGCCTTCCAAAAGAGCTTGGTCGACTTAAACATAGCTTGACTCAGCTGGTTAACTGCGTAGAAAATGTTTGGTCTGGTGTTCACCAATTACATCAGTGAAGCCACTAGTTGCCTGTAGATAGTAGTGTCCATTATCTATCCTGAAGTAGCATCCTCTTTCCTCCAATTTCCTAGAAGAGAAGTGTCCATGGGTTTACATCTCTCCATGTGAAACTTACCCAAAATATCTTTGGCATACTTTCCTTGAGAAACAAAAATTTCACCATCCCGCTGCCATACTTCCAAACCAAGGAAATAGTGGAGTCCCATGCCCTTAATTTCGAACTCCCTTGCAAGATCCTCCTTGAAAGAAGTTATCAGCTGCTCACCAGCTGTCAAAATTATATCATCAACATAAACTATGATAATCAAGAGCTTACCATCAACCACAATCTGGTACAAGCTTGCATCAACTTCACTTTTGATGAAGCTCAACCCGGTGAAATAGTTGTCAATCCGAGTGTACCAAGCACGGGGTGCTTTCTTCAACCCATACATTTCTCTATTGAGTCGACACACATGAGACTCATTGTCAAAGATCTCGAAACCTTCTGGATGATCTATGTATGCTTCCTCCTCAATAACTCCATTGAGAAATGTAGTTTTCACATCCATGTGATGAATGTGCCACCCCATCTGCGTTGAGAGTGCAAGGATAGATCTAATATATGAGTATCTTGCAACCGGTGCTAAATTCTCCTCATAGTCAATCCCCTCAACTTGTGAGAATCCCCGAGCCACAAATCTGGCCTGGTACTTCTCCACACTACCATCTATGGCCTGCTTCACCTTATAGATCCATCTAGATCTAACCACTGATTTTCCAACCGGTTTTGGGACAACTTCCCATGCATTGTTCTTGACATTGGAGTCATCCTCCTCTACCATTGCGTCAACCCAAATTGGTTGCTGCACTTCTTCCTCAAAGGAAGATGGTTCTATCACAATACACTTTCTCATAAGAGCCACGTATCCAGTAAATCTGTCTGGAGACTCTCTATCTGTGCAGTGAATTAGGGGCTCCTACATTCTCTGCCATATCAAGTCTCAATCTATCAGCTTTCATGGTGCGCCTTCTACCATTTCTGATGGATTGATCTGCATGAGTGTTTTCTGCCACTCCATGATCCTTCGCATGTGGTTGCTCCACATATTGAGGTTCATTCTTTGGAACCAAGAGTTCCTCCTCTGCATGCAAATCCAGCTCCCTCTCAAGGGACAATCACATGGCTTTCTCCTCATCAAATTTTATATCCCGTCTCACAAAGGTCATCCTGCGGTTTGGAAAATACACTAAATAGTTGTGGGGAGTATCAGTGTACCCAAAAAATATCCCAATCTTAGATGTTGGTTTGAGCTTCTTCCTGGCGTCTTTGGTCACATGCACATAAACAACTGAGCCAAAAATATTACAATGTGAAACATCAGGTTTCTTACCATTAAAATCCTCCTCTGGTGTACTCATGCCAAGTATCCAATGAGGACAACGGTTTTGAAAAAATATCGTTGTGTTGCATACCCCTGCCCACAGATTCAATGGTAGGCCCTGATCATGCAACATCGCTCGTGTTGCACCCACAATTGTTCTATTATTTCTTTTTGTGACCCCATTCTGCTGTGGGTTATGAGGCACAATCAACTCTCTCTCAATTCCTTCTTTGTTGCAGAAGTTATTGAATTCATTTGAGATGTACTCACCACCATTTTCGCTCCTAAGAACCTTCACATTCTTCCCTGTGTCCCTCTCCACAAGTGCTTTGAACTCAAGAAATTTTTAGAACATCTGATCTTTCTTCTGCATGAAGTAGATCCAATTATTTCTATAAAATTCATCAAAAAAAATCACATAGTACTTATGCTTTGTTGTCAAAGCAGTAGAGAATGGTCCACACACTTCTGAGTGAACTCCCTCAAGGATTTTCGAGGCTCGGTTATCCTTCTTGTGAAAAGTGGCCCTTGCATAATTCCCCATAGTAAATCCCTTGCATGTGTCTAACTGTGCAAGAGTAGTCTTGGGAAGACCTGTAGAAATATGTTACATAACCTTCAAGGCTCTGTGGTGTAGATGGCCCAATCTCCTGGGCCATAACTCACCCTCATCTCGGATCACAACTTTGTTTGCCTTACCCATCAATGATGTGCAACAATATACATCAAGTTTATAGAGATTCTTCACATGAATCCCAATATTCTTGGCTTTTCCTACTTCTTTGTGTCAAAGAAAATATTTTCCTTCACTAAAAACAACATCATAGCCTCTATCCTCCAACATTGCTACTGAGACCAAATTTTTCTTCAAGTCTGGTACATGCATTACATATTTTGATAGAAAGGGTTTACCTAACTCTCTCTTGTTGAATATTGCAACAAGAAAAAGTGAAGGAGGCATCCTGAAACATCATCCTTGATCCTAGTTGGAAAATAATCACCTAAACTAGGTGGGGCCCACACAGGCTATTTTTAGGTGTATGTTTATTTTTAGACATGGTGAGCATATTATATATGTAGCAGGAGGCTATTTGTAGATGGTTGGTAAAATGTGAAAAATAGATGAAATTATATTTTTAGAATATTGGGCGAAGTCTATTTATAGAGCGCTGATCTAAAAATAGATGCATGTCGAATATCATTAGCTCTTAATAATATTTGGACTCTAAAAATTATCTTATTCTCTTATATCACTTCATTTAAGTGCACAAATGTGGCACAACAGCTGACAGAAGGAATTACACTATTCCTGAGGGTTTACTGGAGATAATGCATGGAGGACTTAGTTAGAACTCATGTGACAGAGTTTGGTGGAGTTATAGAAGTAGTTGGTGGAGTTGTGTTCAGTTTAACTCAGTTAGACACAGTTAAGCTAGTTGTATCTAGTCTAACTGATTGATACACTAGTGAGAGTGGAGTGAATTAATTAGTTAATTAATTCACTAAATAATAACTCATTAATCAACTGAGGAATACATCAGTTAACTACAGTGCATGGACAGTTCAGTGGAGACCCAGTGGAGAGATAGGTGAAAGGGCAAGATGGACTATCAGTTGTGACTATAGTGTTGCATTGTTTGCACCATACATTCATTGGAGATGCCAATGAGGATTGCACAGTCAATATAGGGTGGATTCGAGTTCATTCAGAGCCATTATTCAGCATGGATTGCGTAGTAGAGGCAGGCTAGCAGGTGGCAGAGATCCGTGCATGGATTTGCTAGATCGGGCCTGATTAGTGTGTAGTGATTGGATTGTACTGAGAGCTTGTAATAAGCTTTGTATGAAGATTGTTACATGATCTCTATGACATATATTATATACAGATAGTTGGGGTTTTTAGCTTCAGGCTTTCTCGTCAAAACACTGTGTTAATGTGTTTGTTTTTATTGCTTCATGTGTTTTGCAATTGTTGATTAAATTTACGCATGTGATGATCAATAGTGGAATAGATTTTGTATTGTGCATGAAGTTAAAATAGTGTGTGATCAGGAGAATCTTGGACATATGCATGCGTAGTTCATATAATTTCTACATGGTATCAAATCGATATTTATCAGAGAAGATTTCAATTATTGAAGCGATTGAGTTTTGTGCTGGTGGAATTCGAATTTTCTGCAGTGTTTTCTTGGTGTCGAAGTTGAGCATTCATTGAAATTTCTTTCAATGGATTGCGATTGAAGTATGCCCTTGAGGGTAGCTCGAATTATATTGCATGGAGGGACAGGATGGAGGTGGTGTTGGAGGATAATGGGTTGAAGGAGTTCATAGATGCTGATATTCCTAAACCGGGTTCTAGCAATGCAGCCGCACTTGACGCATGGAAAAAGAAGGTAGCAAGGTGTCGAAGGATTCTGTTGGAAGGTGTGAAGGATCACATTATTTCCAGCCTTCACGGTAAAGCCACTCCATTCTTGATGTGGAAGGTTTTTACAAAATTGTTCCAAAGCAAAAGTGACCAGAGGAAGTTGGCGCTTAAAGACAAGCTCAGGAAAATAAAAATGGAGAAGAATGACACTATTCCGGTATACTTAACAAAGTTTTTCCACTGCAGGGATGAGATTGGGAGTGTAGGAGTTAGTGTGGATGAAGAATACTTGGTGAGCTTGGCTCCCCTTGGGCTTCTAAAGAGTTGGAATAGCTACGAGGACTCTGTCAATGGTCGAGAGAAACTGCCAGGACGGGAGCAACTTTGGTCGGATCTTGTGCAGGAGGAGATAAGGCAGAGTACCAGGAATGGATCTTCATCAAAGAATGATGATGAAGAGGATTGCACTTTGGTTTCCAAAGCAAGGAAAGGGAAGGGGTAGAAAAATCCTTCTCAATCCGGTGTGGATGGAAAAGAGTGTGACATGTCCAAAGTGAAGTGTTTTCACTATCACGAACATGGGCATTTCGCCACACATTGTCCACAGAAGAAGAAGAAAAAGCAGGTTGCTGGAGCTGTAGTTGGTGAAGCTCTTGCCTCGCAGTTTGAGCTGGAATTATCATTGATCGCATGCATGGTGTCTAGTGCATTGGGATCGGGGTGGTACTTTGATAATGGTGCTTCCTTTCACATGATGGGAGATGTGAACCTTTTTAGTGACTTGGTGGAGAAAGATCTCCAGTTTCATGTTGAGTTGGGTGAAAATGGATGATACAATGCGACTGACATTGGTACCATTACCTTTCAGAGGGATTCAAGTAAACTCATTCTGTTACAAGATGTAGTGCATGTTCCAGGTTTAAAGAAGAATTTAATCTCAGTCGCAATGTTAGAGGATAAAGGGTATGATGTTGTCTTTAGTGAAGGAAATTTTTTCCTTCGGTACAAAGAAACAGGACAAGTCAAGAAGTTTGGGATTTGAGCCAAGAATCTCTACAGACTTGAAGTAGATGGGATTTCTATGGAGCTTCCTACTATTGGGAAGTGCAAGAAAGCCATGCAATTGAAGCTTGAGAGGGAGCAAGATTTGCATGCAGGTAAGAGTGAACCTCGGGATGTGGAACAGCCACAAGATGAGGATCACGGAGTGGGAGAAACCACTCATGCAGAGAAATTTCGTGCCAGATGGGCAGAGGGAGTGCATGCAGCTATACCACCAGGTGAGAGGTGGGGCGACATGCATGAGTAATCCCAAGAGGATATTTCTGGGTAGGATTCATTGAGATGGTGTGGATCTCATGAATTGAACCTGGCTACAAGGTTCCCATAGAGCAGCAGTAGCATGATCAGTTGGATTGATGCAGGCAGATAAAAGTGACAGTGTCGGATATTGGAGTGCGGTTCAGAGTTGACAGCAAGTGCAAAGTGCATGGGTGCAGAGTTCAGCAGCGTAGTGGTTCCTGAAGACATGTGTAGTTGGTACTAGCAGAATTCAAAGACTTTGATGATAGATGCATCAGATTGATTGAGTTGTTTGGAGCCTTTTCAATTTCGGAAGAGTTGCAGAGCAGATGCATGGAGTTGTGTGGCGCTTGCAAAGGTTGCAAGGCGAATGCATGGAGTTGCATGTCACATGCAAAGAAAATCCTTTCTTTTTGAGAGGGAGTGTTGAAGATTGCAACAAGAAACAATGAAGGAGGCATCCTGAAATATCATCATTGATCATAGTTGGAAAATAATCACCTAAACTAGGTGGGGCCCCCACAGGCTATTTTTAGGTGTATGTCTATTTTTAGACATGGTGAGCAGATTCTATATGTAGCAAGAGGCTATTTGTAGATGGTTGGTCAAATGTGAAAAATATATGAAATTATATTTTTAGAATATTGGGCGAAGTCTATTTATAGAGCGCTGATCTAAAAATAGATGCATGTCGAATATTATTAGCTCTTAGTAATATTTGGACTCTAAACATTATCTTATTCTCTTGGAGCACTTCAGTTAAGTGCACAGATGTGGCACATCAGTTGACAGAAGGAATTACGCTATTCTTGAGGGTTTACTGGAGATAATGCATGGAGGACTCAGTTAGAACTCATGTGACAGAGTTTGGTGGAGTTATAGAAGTATTTGGTGGAGTTGTGTTTAGTTTAACTCAATTAGACACAGTTGAGCTAGTTGTATCTAGTCTAACTGATTGATACACTAGTGAGAGTGGAGTGAATTAATTAGTTAATTAATTCACTAAATAATAACTCATTAATCAACTGAAGAATAAATCAGTTAACTACAGTGCATGGACAGTTCAATGGAGACCCAGTGGAGAGATAGGTGAAAGGGCAAGATGGACTATCAGTTGTGACTATAGTGTTGCATTGTTTGCACCACACATTCATTGGAGATGCCAATGAGGATTGCACAATCAATATAGGGTGAATTCGAGTTCATTCAAAGCCATTCTTCAGCAAGGATTGCACAGTAGAGGCAGGCTAGCAGGTGGTAGAGATCGGTGCATGGATTTGCTAGATCGGGCCTGATTAGTGTGTAGCGATTGGATTGTACTGAGAGCTTGTGATAATATTTGTATGAGGATTTTTACATGATCTCTATGACATATATTATATACATATAGTTGGGGTTTTTAGCTTCAGGATTTCTCGTTAAAACTCTGTGTTAATGTGTGTTTTTTTATTGCTTCATGTGTTTTGCAATTGTTGATTAAATTTCTGCATGTGATGATCAATAGTGGAATAGATTCTGTATTGTGCATGAAGTTAAAATAGTGTGTGATCAGGAGAATATTGGATATATGCATGCGCAGTGCATATAATTTGTACATCTCTAGAAGGTAACTGTACCAATCCCAGTAGCACTGTACTTCCCCTCATCACCCATTTCGATATGCATTTGGAGGTCCCTCTCCTCCAAGCTACTGAAAAGTTCTTTGTCTCTCGTCATGTGAAAGGATGCACCACTATCCAAGTACCACACCGATACCATTGCACTTGACACCATGCATGAAATGAGTGACAATTCAAGCTCAAATTGCGAGGCCAAAGCCTCACCAACTGCAGATCCTGAAGCCTTCTTGTTCCTCTTATTTTGTGGACAATTAGTGGCATAGTGTCCATGCTCGTGAAAGTGAAAACACTTCACTCTGGACATGTCACGCTTCTTGCCATCTTTGTCAGACTCAGATTTTGAATGGAATTTCTTTCCTTTCCTCTTCTTCACCTTGGCAGCCAAAGAAAAATCTTATTTATCATCATTCTTAGATGAAGATCCATCCCTGGTATTCAGCCTGAATTCTTCCTGCACCAAATCCGATCAAAGTCATTCCTAATTTGGCAAATTTGTCCTTCCATTAACAAAGTCTTGATAACTATGCCAACTCTTGAAAAGTCCTAGAATAGCTAGGCTCACCAAGTCATCATTTGTGACAGTAATTCCGACACTCCCAATCTCATATCGACATTGGAAAAAAAATTTAAATATTTGGGAATGGTGTCGCCTTTCTCTATTTTAATTTTCCTAAGCTTGTCCTTTAGTGCCAATTTTCTATGGTCACTACTGCTCCGAAACAGATCTATCAAAGCTTTCCACATTGAATATGGTGTCTCTTTTCCATGGATACTTGAGATAATGTGGTCTCGTACTCCCTCCAGTAATATCCTCCTCGCCTTTGCAACCTTTTTTTTCCAAGCATCAAGATTTGTAGCATCAACTACAACGAGTTTGGGAACATCGTTATAAATGAATTCTTTCAACCCATTATCCTCTAGTATTGCCTCCATCATATATTTCCACACAATATAGTTAGATATTCCCTCGAGTGCATACTCCAATCTCAAGCCATTGAAATCCATTTCGATCCTGATTCGCCTGTCGCACCGAGAATATTTTAGCAAATTCGAATTCTATTCAGTCACAAACTCAGCTTCTCCTCCACTATAGTGATTTTCTGTGCTCTGATACCATGTAGAAATTATACAAAAATATGTATATCAATGGATCCAATCCGATCTAAAAATGTACTAAAGCTAGATACTGAATCCTTCTACAAATCAATTGCAGAAATTAAACACAATCACCAATCACATTAAGAAAATGAAGAATCAAATCAAACCACAACACAGATAATCTCCCGAGGAGAGCTTGCTGCTCAAAACCCCTCTATCTTCTATTGTATATTCAGCATGGAATAATGAAACAACTACAATGAACTCTTCTCACAAGAGTGTCATGCACTCTCACAATTGTCTCACACAGTCTCGGACAAAATCGACCAACACTTAGCCAATTCCCAGCCTCTAAAAAACCTTCCTTTTTTGCGCAATTCCTAATGAATTCAATCCCTATTCTTTAGGAATTTTTTTCCTTCCAAAATTGTGCAAGGATCATGGGAAATCCAATGGATTTCTGGTTGCATGCGAGAAACCTACTAATCACACAACTGATAGTTAACATCCCTTTAACCGTTGTCTCAATTAGGTCTCCATTGGAACTGACATGCATGTAGCTATTAATAGTAAATCATCAGTTGCATTGTAGATCACTGATTGTGAATTAAATACTATTTAATTAACTTGATCTCTCATTAGTGCAAAAAACTATTACAACTACTTCAAATGACTCTAACTCACCTAACTGAGTTAACTGATTACTCATGCATTAAACTAATGCACCAGTTACAATTCGAACTCCATAAATAATAGAATTACTTTGCATGCCTCACCCACAACCCTCAACTCGAAATACTGAGTTAACTGAGTTTATCACACTCATTTAACTATTACAAGTGATCATGAGATAATATTACATTTTATTGTCCAATTTAATTAAAGGAAAATTAAATTAGACACTGCACCAATTTAATTAATTAAATTGGCCTTCACACTAATGTATCGCTAAGACCTGTTGGTCCCACACTAGTGTGTGTGCTGCAATTTATTGTTGGAATTCAACAGATTGGATGAATTTAAAAATAAATGGGTCTTCCTTCTTGCATTAAAACAACACCAATTCCATTTCCTAAGGCATCACATTCCATTTCTGGCGTAGCTCAGAACGATGCCTCGAACATTGCCTCTTTAAGATGTTAAAAGGCCTTAGTTTCTTCTAGAGACCAAGAAAATGCATCTTTATTCAGTAATGACGTTAGAGGTGTCACTATTCTCCCATAATTCTTAACAAACCTACAATAATACCTTGTCAACCCAAGAAATCCTCGAAGATGCTTTATGGTTGTGGGGGTTTTCCATTCCTTAATGGATTTAATTTTGTTAGGGTCTACCTTAAAACCTTCATGATATACAATATGACCCAAATATTCCACCTCATGTACTTGAAATAAATATTTGGAGGTTTTTGCATATAATTGTTTCTCCTCCAATAGTTTAATCACCCTTTCAACATGTTGAACATGATCATTCCGAGACTTGTTGTAGATTAGTATATCATCAAAAAATACTAACAATTTTTTTCTAAGGAAGGGTTTGAAAATGGAATTTATCATGCCTTGAAGTGTTGAAGGTGCATTAGTAAGGCCAAAAGGCATGATAAAAAATTCATAATGACCCTTATGAGTTATAGATGTTGTTTTCAGAATGTCTTCATTCTTCATTCTAATTTAATGATATCCTAAATGAACATCCAACTTGGTGAAATAAATTGCTCCATTTAATTCATCAAAAAATTCATCAATGACGTGAATGGGAAACTTATCTTTAATAGTGACCTTGTTGGGCTCCCTATAATTTGGACACATGTGCCCTGATCCATCCTTCGTGTGCACCAATACTACTAGAGCAGAGAAAGAACTTTGACTAGGTTGAATTATACCATCCTCTAGCGTTTCTGCAACCATACGTTCCATTTCACTCTTTTTGGCATAGGGAGATCTATAAGACCTAATGTTTGGAGGAACACTTCCTAGAATAAAATACATAGCATGATAATTATTACTAATAGGTGGGAAGCCTTTGGGAGTCTCAAATACATTGGAATGGTTGTCCAAGAATTTTTGGAGATCTGGAAAGTAGATTATTTCGATGTTTTAAGTTCTAGTGAGCATACTTGTGAAATTAGTCTCTGTTTTCATTTCTTTAGAAGCTTTTTCATGCCATTAAATTTGATTATCTTTCCTGGTTTTCCTGCGATACCCCTTAATTCAAATTCCTTTCCTTCCAAAACAAAATTCAAGAAAATTTCTTGAAAATTAAAAGCTAACATCCCCAAAGATTGTAATTGTTGGGCTCCTAGTACAACATCAACACCTCTCATGGGAATGGGAATAATTAAGCTATTAAATACATTTATCCCCATGGATAGCTTTATATTATGGAACTTTCCATAGAAATTTATAGTTCCTCCATTTTCAACTATCACTCGACACTCTATTGTTGGATATATGAAGCAATTCAATTCCTTGGATATCTTACAATGAATAAAATAATGGGTACTACCCAAATCAATCAACACTATTACCTTTTTATTCTTGATATGTCCTTCTATCTTGAGATTTTAAGGAGTGGTAATTCCTGCCAATGCATTACAATATATGGTCATATTCATTTCTGCTTTCTTTAGGGTTGGATCCTAGTGTATATCCTCTTCTTTTGACGTTTCTTATTCATTTTCTTCCTCCTCTTCACAATCTATGTAAAATAATTTCTTCTCAGCACACTTATGACCTTTAGTGTATTTTATATCACAACTGTAAAAAATCCATTTTTATATTTTTTCCTCCAATTGTTGTGGTGTCAACCTTGTAGGTTGTGGAAGGCTAGGAGTAGCAACACTTCCATCTTTATAGTTCTGAGTGGTAGACTTCCTTGTTGCCATAATTTTCTTTCAACTTTTCTTGCCACCCAGAATGCCTTCTCCAATGAATTAGGTTCCCAAAGGTGAAACTCATGTTGTATTTTATCCTTTAAGGTACCTATGAATACATCAATCCTATGCTCCTCTGGAATATCATTTACCCTGATATTCAATTTTTGGAATTCTTCAATGTGCTCCTTCATTGAACCATTTTGTTTGAGATTTATCAATTGGATAAAGAAGGTGTTTCTCCTTGTATCCTCATAATGTGCTATCATTTCCTCTGTAAAAATTAACCAAGTTACAAGTGGTTTACGACAACAAACCCATCGATAATGTACAAACTTACTGGGTTCTAAATATAAAGTTTCAATGTGTACCTTTTGTGTGTGTTGCACATTATGGACATAAAAAAAAAATCTCCATTTGTAGTATCCATGTTATCGGATCCTTGCCATCAAAATTCCTCATATATATATTTGGAATATGGTGGGTCTTTAATACAAATTTAGAGTCTATGGAATAATGATTAACATTCCTTTTGTTCTCATCATAGTTTCATCTAATACCTTTTCGCCATTAGGAAGCATTTCTCGTAGCAACTTTGTCAAACCTTCCTTAAAACATTCCATGTATGCTTTTAAACTATTATTAAAATCATCCATGTTTCCTTTTATTTTTTCTTCTATACCATCCATATTAGCTTCCAATTCTTTTTTGGTTACTCTTTGAGAGAGAGAAATTTATTGCACTTGGTCTCGTAATTTTGATATATCATGTTGCATTTCTTTCTCTTCATGCATCAGAGTAGAGATTTCTGAGGGCTTAATGGGTGTATAATTCTTTTGTTTGGGAGGTAATTTAGAACTAAATACTGATATGTATGCTTCAATATTACCTTTAAATAACTTCAAACTGATTTTTCAAACAAAATTTATGCAAAATTAAAAAATGTACATCTTTTTCTTGCCTTTTAGGAGCTCTATATTGAAACTATTGTATCTCTGTGATTTCAAATCTCCAAGATCTAAAATTCTAGCTTGTGGTAGACCTTTGAGTCTTATTTTTAATTCCAGAAATCAAACCAAATTTTGATTCTTCAAGTTAAATTTATACCCAATTTCCCACATTGACCAGATTATGGGCTTTCTCAGTAGAGCGAGCTTGTACGAAGTTTCACGTGTAAGTGTTTCGACCTTAGGCCCTAATAACGATATAAAATATACTAAAGTATATTTAATTTCATCAAATTTTTATGAAATTCAAATCTGATGCTCTTAGATAAAGTTATGATGTTTTTCCCAAGGTCACCTATTTGAGACGAAATTCTGGAACATGCAAAAACCATAAATTCTTCGGACTATATCTATGAAAATATAGCGAACCTAGATTTGAAATTTCTACAGGAGGTTCATCAGGATTTAGGATCCATTTGTTAAAAATTTCATCTTCTGAACCTTCGTATAAAAAAATTATAACGAAAATTCAAAGATGACCTGTTTCCAGTAGTGAAACCCTAGAATCCAAAGCTCTGATACCAAGTGTTATGCAACCAGATCACAAAATAGAAGAAAATATAGATCAACGACTTAAAAATTATCCTCTTCGAGGGGGAAACATCATTTACAATATATAAATGAACAATTATTTGATGATACAAATGAAAATACCTCCTTTGTATAAATAGGAGTCTAAGGGGTCACAATATAATTAGATCCTACATAACAATAATAATATAAGGGCACAACAATAACAATAAGGGGGATACACTAACAATAACAATAAGGGGTCTACACTAGTATTATAGGGAAATAACACATGCTTGAAACTTTATCCCTTGGGATATATCAACACATGTCCTCCTCAGAACACCACCTCATACCCCATGTCCTCCCACTACAAGGAAAATACCTTCTAGCAAAGGTTTTTGTGGAAGCCCCTATGAAAATAGCCCAAAATTATATTTGTAGACGAGGTCACTAGCAGAGGTCGATGGGTGGATTTTTTAGAGGATGTTTTTTGGACGATGTTTCTATAATCTACAAATGTGTTGATGCTTTACTATCCATACAAGCATCGGTGCCGCATAGAACATGGTGCACCGTAGAAAGAAAAAAAAAAAACATGATGCAATAAATAACATATAACACTGGAAAAGGTTAACTTTAAAAAAAATAGTGTTATATACACCCAAAACTTCAGTGTACTTCATGTAGTAAAACACCCTAGTGCATACCAAGAAGGAGCACAACTATAGTTTTTAAATTTCAAAAAACTGTGGTGTTATTTTCCAACGATGGACCAATGTTGTAAATGTGTTGAAATGCCCCAGGGCATCTTCTAAAGAGCACTGCTAGGCAATTTTTAATTTTATAAAAATAGTAGTGCTATAGTCAAACAATGCATTGGTGCGATACCTATATTATAACACAACATTATATATTTTTTAATTAAAAAAAAAAACGTGGTGATCTCAAATATCCTCCACACTAGTGCAGTTATAATAATGCAACGAAGGGGGGTTGAATAAAAAAAAACTCCCAACCGTAAATTTCATTTTTACCATCTACAGTGCTAGAGAGATATGAAGCATAGGTTACATTCTTGCCTCATGCAAGTGCCTTGAAATCAATGCTTCTCTTTCTCACCATCCTTCTATACCATACTCACTGTCTGACTTTCAATTTTTTAAAATTGTGGTAATTTTTTTTTTCTCCATTATGTATCAACAATGCCTCCCCAACAATCAAATGTCCAGTTAATATCTATGTTTCTCTCTCATTTAATTTTTTAGTAGATTAGAATTGTAAATTAGCTTAAACATTCCATTTTTTTTCGGAAAAACAAATCCTTGCATGCTGCGATCGATATGTTTAGCTCGCACTGATTGTGGTGCACCCTGAGTTCGGTGCGTGAACACAACATACTGCTATTGTTGTTTTGTGTTTCATAAATTGATGCAGGGGCATTAGACACTAGCCAGCAATTTAGGAAATTTTGTCCACATGTTGTGGCTAGGAGGGATCAAAATCATTCGAATTTGTAATAGCAAGGTGTCAATACCTTAGCTGTCTGTTGCATTTAGATAAGTTAGAGTCAGTAGAATTCGAATAGTTTTAGATTCAGTCCATCTGTCCTGTTTAGTTATTCGAATGAATGTAATTAGGCCTTTTGTTAGAGTAGAAATGGTCCTCACAGAGGAACTGAAGAGACATATGATGGTGTATAAAATGTAACCCCCGGATACATTGGATAGGGGAGGATTTCCGCAGTAAATTTTGTGTGAATTAAGAAATTTCTCTCTGTCTGAATAAAATCCGATGTTTATTGATTATCTGGGTGTGTTTGAATTGGTCTTTGGTGCGCAACTTCTTAATTCCGGAGTGTTTGAACCTCCGTTTCTATGTTAATGGTTGAAAAAATCTGTGTGTTTAGGCCTAGCAAGTCTCTCTGTCTGTAGTTATGTGTAATTTCCCCATCTAATTACCGGAAGGTGTTCTGCCATTGTAATCCCTGTGAGAGGCTGAAGATTCCCTTCGAATCAGTGGAATGGGGCCTGTTGTCCAAACCCGTAGGAGGTCATGAATGGGTGTATTGAGCCTTGTTGTAGGTATCGAGTTGTGTGCTCTATTTATCTTTGAAAGAGCGTACCAGGCAGTGTTGTTTGCCCACAGAACTGTGGAATTCTAGTCGTAGTAGAGAAACCCAGTTATAAGAGAAATGGTCTCGCTTTATTGTTAATTGCAACCATTGTCCCGAGGGTCAAACCTTGAGTTAGGGAACCAGAGCGAATAGAAAGAATGGTGTTAACCCTAGTCTATCCCTTTGGTCAAACACTTTTCATAATCCGGAAGTGGGTTTGCGAAACAAAACAACCCATATCGCACCACCTTTGTACGGAAGGGAAACCACTCCAAACCAACGCGATCCTATGAAAAGCTTCCACGTCGATGGGAAATACCACCCTCATTGCTCCCTCATCATGCAATAACGATCGACGGTGAAATCAACGCGATATTGGCGTACACCGTCCAATCTGGAGGCCGGCTCATCGAACGGTGATCGCACTCAAAGTAGCACGAAGGATAAACTAAGGTATGGGCATTTGTTTTTGTTGAATCCGCGTTGTATGGGTGGGCCCGAGGCCTAAAGTTGTTATAAGTGTTTATTTATAATGTGTCAGGTTATTAATATAAGATTCTGAAGGGTGATAACCTTAGTTATAAGGTTCGGCGATAGAATTAAAGTTCAGGGATATATTTAAGTTTTCCCAAGGTCTTAACATTGAAATGAGTATAATATGAAAGTTATATGTATATGACTATGCGCGTGGGATTAAAGAGCACAAGTGACAATATATAGGTGGGTTTATAACCAAAATTGGCTATGGTAATTATTTGTCAATTTCTCTGAAATTGATAAATAAATTTGTAAAAGAAATTGAGGAGAGTTCTTGTATTACAAAATAATTTGCACTAAGGCAACATGGACAGAGTGAAGCTAGGAACCAACTCTCCTTGGGGTTGGATTCAATTTTTTTTCTGTCATTTGTGGTATCAGAGCTGTTTTTGAATTTTTTTTTGCAGAGAATTAACATGGCAATCCGAGTTGTTAGAGGTGCTGGCAAAAGGAGAGGTAGACCTGTTGCCAATGCTGAAGTGTTGGATACCTTGCAGAGGGTCTAAGCCAGATTGGATGCCATGGATCTAGGACAGCCCAGAGATCCTAAAGACATCAGTGAACCTGAAAAAGAAGAAGCTGGAGAAAATGTTGAGATTCCTCCTGAGACGAGGCTCCTCGAAACTGTTCTGGGGTCTGCAATTAAGCCCAAGATTGAAGTGTGAAGTTTTGCAAGAGGACTGAATCTAGAAGAGCTGGTGGAATGGATTAATGAAATGAACAAGTGCTTTGACTATGAAGAAATGAGAAAAGATAAGAAGGTCAAGCTTGCAGTAAAAAAGCTGAAGGGACATGCTGCACTTTGGTGGCATGGAGTGCAAGCAGAAAGAAGGAGAGCTGGCAAACAGCCTATCAAAAGCTGGACCAGAATGGAGCTAAAAGGTAAATTATTTCATAGTGATTATCAGCTAATGTTGTTTAGGCAAATGCAGAACCTTAGACAGAGGTTGTTGACAGTCAAGGAATACACAGAAGAATTCTATAGAGTAAGCATAAGAGCTAGGCAATTTCAGGACACACCAGAGAATATTGACAGATATGGGAATGGTCTCAAGCTAGAGATCCAAGATGAAATTGGTCTTATGTCTCCTAAGACAGTTGAAGAGGCCTATCAGATGGCCTTGAAAGCAGAGGAGAAACTCCTGAGAAAGCAGTCTGCCAAAGGGAGAGGTACTTTCCGTGGAAAGGGAATTCAGGGTGGTAGAGGAAAGCCTACTACACCTAGAGATGGAGCTAACAATAGCTCACCTCAGAATGCATCTACAGAGGGTGATGCAAGAGGCAGAAGGGGTTCTTACAGAGGAAGAGGAGGCAGAGGCAGAGGTAGAGAATTGAGGTGCTATAGATGTCATCAAGTGGGACACAAGCATTATGAGTGCCCAGAGAATATGGGTGCTGGTCCAAGAAATGATATTGTTGCTCAGGCTGGAGAAGAGGCAGCAATTGAAGAGGTAATTTTACCAGAAAAGGGAGAATCCTTGGTGGTTAATAAGGTCCTGTCTAAACAAGCCAAAGAGGTCACTGAGCTTGGACAAAGGAAGACTTTGTTTAGGAGTATATGCAAAGTCCAAGGGAAATGCTGCCAGTTAGTCATTGATAGTGGCAGCACGGACAATCTGGTTTCCACTGAGGTGATAAAGAAGTTGAAGCTGAAGACAAGGGAGCATCCAACTCCCTACAGGGTGTCCTGGCTGCATAAAGGGTACCAGCTGATTGTAAAGGAACAGTGTGAGATAGAGCTGCAAATGGGCAACTACAAATACAAAGTCCTGTGTGATGTGATGCCCATGGATGTGTGTCACATACTGCTGGGTAGACCTTGGCAGTTTGACAGAGCAGCAGTGCATGATGGAAAGAAGAACACTTACAAGTTCTTCAAAGATGGGGTACATCATACATTGATACCCATGGAAGAAGGAGAACCATCAAGCAGAGTGGCTGATCCAAAGACCTTGTTGCTGAGCGGGAAGGAGTATCTACAGAAGATTGAAGAAGAAGAGGTAAGCTTTGCTTTATTTTGCAAACCTAAGGTAGTTCTTACTTCTACAAAGATTTCTGATTTACCAATAGAAATCCAAGAGATGTTAGACAGTTACTGTGAAATTGTTGTGGATGAGTTACCTGATGAGCTGCCCCCTGTGAGAAAGATCAGTCATCAGATATATTTTATCCCAGGTTCAAATATACCAAACAAGGCAACCTATAGAATGACTCCCACAGAGAATGAGGAAATCAAGAAGCAAGTATAGGAGTTAGTGGACAAGGGGCTGATCAGAGAAATTTTGAGTCTGTGTGCAGTACCAACAGTATTGAGCCCGAAGAAAGATGGAGGCTGGAGAATGTGTACTGATTCCAGAGAAATCAATAAGATAACAATCAGGTATAGATTCCCTTTGCCCAAAGTTGAGGATTTAATGGATTGTTTGAGTGGTGTCAAATATTTTTCAAAGTTAGATTTAAAAAGTGGATATCATCATATTAGAATAAAGAAGGGTGATGAGTGGAAAACTGCCTTTAAAATGAATGAAGGAATGTATGAATGGATGGTAATGCCTTTTGGGTTGTCAAATGCACCTATAAATTTTATGAGACTTATGAATGAAGTGTTGAAAGAATTCATTGGTAAATTTGTGATAGTGTATCTGGATGATATGTTAGTTTTCAGCAAAACTAAAGAAGAACATCTAAGGCATCTTAATTATGTCTTGAAGAAGCTGCACCAAGAAAAAATGTTGATAAACTTAAAGAAATTCTCATTCACGAAGGAAGAGTTGGTGAATTTGGGCTTTGTTGTCTCTGCAGAAAGATTGAAGATTGACCCAGAGAAGGTTAGGGCAATTGTGGAGTGGCCTTCACCCATAAATGTTTTTGAGGTAAGAATTTTCCATGGACTTGCCAGTTTTTACAGGAAATTTATAAGAAATTTCAGTAAGATTAATGCACCCATCATTGAGACAATAAAAAGGAGCAAACATCCATTTAAATGGACTACTGAAGCAGAAAGAAACTTTAAACTTTTGAAGAAAAAGATAACTGAAAAGCCTGTTTTAATTCTGCCTGATTTTACTAAACCATTTCAAGTGAAGTGTGATGCCAGTGGAGAAGCCATTAGAGCCGTGCTGAGTCAGGATGATAGACCTATAGCCTATTTCAGTGAAAAATTGAATGACACCAGAAGGAAGTATTCCTCTTATGAGAAGGAATTCTATGCAATTGTTCAGGCATTGAAAAAGTGGAGGCATTATTTAATGTCCAAAAAATTTGTATTATACTCTGATAATCATGCTTTGCAGTACATTGTACAGAAGCCCAAGTTAAATCTTAAGCATGCCAAGTGGGTTGAGTATCTCCAAGGTTTTAACTTTTTTTTTAAACATATAAGTGGCCAAGCAAATAAAGTAGCTGATGCTTTCAGTAGGAGACACATGCTTGTTCAAGAAACCAATTTTGAAGTTGTAGGATTTGATTTTCTCAAAGAACTGTATAAAACAGATTCAGATGTTAAGGAAGCATTTGAAGCATGTTGTAACCCTATTCTAACAGATAGAAGCTAGTGGCTGGATTATTTCTTGCAAGAGGACTTACTATTCAGGAGAAACCAACTATGTGTACCAAAATGCTCCATGAGAGAAAATTTGATCAAGGAGAAGCATGGTGGTGGACTTGCTGGGCACTTTGGTACCGATAAAACTTATGAGCAGCTGAGTCACTTCTATTATTGGCCTAAGATGAGAGTAGAAGTGGACAAGATTTTGAAAAATTGCAAAATCTGTCAATATGCCAAAGAAAGGAGCCAGAATGCAGGATTGTACACTCCCTTGCCTATTCCAGACAGGCCTTGGGACATGGTGAGTATGGATTTTTTTCTAGGATTTCCCAAGACTAAGAGAGGGAATGATGCAGTCTTTGTTGTAGTGGAAATATTTTCCAAAATGGCACATTTTATTCCATGTTATAAAACTAGTGATGCCACCCATGTTGCTAAATTGCTTCTCAAAGAAGTTGTTAGGTTGCATGGGTTGCCCAAGAGTATTGTTTCAGACAGAGACACCAAATTTGTGGGCCATTTTTGGAGGACATTGTGGAAGAAACTTGGTACGAACTTGAGTTTCATCTTAGCTTATCATCCTCAGACTGATGGACAAACTGAGGTAGTGAATAGAAGTCTAGGAAATTTGTTGAGAAGTCTTGCAGGAGAGCATCCCAAGTAGTGGGATCATATTTTGCCCCAGGAAGAATATGCATATGAATATGCCTTATGACTCACTAAATAGAAGCACGGGGAACGAGTCCATTCCATATAGTTTATGGAATGCACGAAAGAGTATCGAGGAGTTAAGCAATGCGGGAAAGGCGGTGAGAGTGCGGTGGTGAGGAATTTTAGCTAAAAATCCAAGCCATACATGAACAAGTGAAAAAAAAAGCTACGAAGCGGTAGCATAAAATACAAAGCGGAAGTAGACTTGAGTAGAAGAAAGTCCATTTTGAAGTAGGAGATCTAGTTTTGGCACACTTGAGAAAGGAGAGATTCCCAAGGAAGCAGTATAACAAACTGAAGTTCAAAAAGATTGGGCCATGCAAGATACTTAGAAAGTTTTATGCAAATGCTTATGAGATTGAATTACCTCTTGATGTTGGAATATCTCCCATTTTTAATGTTGTATATTTGTACAAGTATGAATATGATGGTGCAGAAGAAGGACTGGCAAACAAGGAACAGATTGAATGGAAAAAGCAGCTACCTCCAGCATAACCATTAAAGCCAGAGAAGATATTGGACAAAAGAGTGTCCAAGAATACCATAGGACAAGAGTACTTTCAGTACTTAATCAAGTGGAAGGACCAGCCAGAGGAAGAAGCCACTTGGATGACTGAAGGAATGTTGCAGAAAATAGGCAGATCAGTGGAAGAACTCATGGACAAGAGTCCATGAAGGAAAATTTCCCTCGGGAGTCTAATGCAGAGGCATTAGACACTAGCCAGCAATGTAGTGTTGAATATTGCAACAAGAAACAGTGAAGGAGGCATCCTGAAACATCTTTCCTGATCCTAGTTGGAAAGTGATCACCAAAACTAGGTGGGGGCCACACAAGTGATTTTTGTCGCAAAGCCTATTTTTAGACATATGGATCATGTTCTATGAGTTGCAAGATGCTATTTGTGGATGGTTGGTCAAGTCAGAAAAAATATATGGACTTCTATTTTTAGACATATTGAGCGGAATCTATTTTTAGATCGCTAGTCTAAAAATAGATATGTCGAATATTATTAGCTCTTAATAATATTTGGACTATAAACATTATCTTATTCTCTTGGAGAACTTCAGTTAAGTGCACAGATGTGGCACAGGAGCTGACAGAAGGAATTACGCTATTCCTAAGGGTTATGTGGAGCTATTGCATGGATACTTTAGCTATAACTCATGTGACAGAGTTTGGTGGAGTTGATTAAGGAAGTTAATGGAGTTGTGTTTAGTTTAACTAATCTAAACATAGTTGAACTATTTGTATCTAGTTTAACTGATTGATACAATTAGTGAGAGTGGTGTGAATTAATTATTAATTAATTCACTAATTATAAACTCATTAATCAACTAAATAATACATCGATTAACTTCGGGTCATGGACAATTTAGGTGGAGACTAGTGCAAAAATGATGAAAGGGCAAGTGTGACTATCGATTGTGGCCCATAAGTGATGCATGGTTTGCATCCAACACTCGGTAGAGATGCCTATAAAGAATGTGTGAGCAAGGTTGGGGTAATTCAATTCTCAATTTCTCATCAGAGGCATGATTCTTCGGCAAGGATTCTTATTTCTTGATGGGCGAGCTATCTTATTGAACCAGATTAGAGCATGTGTCTTGCTTAGATCTAGCTCGATGGGTGTGTAGCCAGTGGGGAGTTATCTTTGAGAGCTTGTGAGGAGCTTTGTATGATGATTATTTTATGATCTCTGTGACATATATAATATACAGTGATTGCAGGTTTTTCGGCTTTAAGCTTTCATTGTCTTTAGCTGTTCATGTGTGATTGTTTATGGTTTTAATGTGTGCATGCAATTGATTTTATTTCCACATGTGATGATCAATGGTAGAAGAGATTCTGTATTGTGCATGAAGATAAAATAGTGTGTGATCAGGAGAATCTCGGTGGATAACATATCGGTTATTCAAATTTCTACATGGTATCAGAGCGATATTGATCATTGGAGAAATTGCAAAGCATTGAAGCGGTTGAGTTTTAGGATAAACTCAGGAAAATAAAAATGGAGAAGAATGACAATATTTCGGTATACTTGAAAAAGTTTGTCCACTGCAGGGATGAGCTTGGGAGTGTAGGAGTTAGCGTGGATGAAGAAGGACAAGTCAAGAAGGTTGGGATTTGAGCAAAGAATCTCTACAGACTTGAAGTAGATGGGATGTCTACGGAGCTTCCTACTGTTGGGAAGTGCGAGAAATACATGCAATTGATGCTTGAGAGGGAGCAAGTTTTGCATGCAGGTAAGAGTGAACCTCGGGATGTGGAGAAACCACGAGATGAAGATCATGGAGTGGGAGAAACCACTCATGCAGAGAAATTTTGTGCCAGATGGGCAGAGGGAGTGCATGCAGCTATACCACCAGGTGAGAGGTGGGGCGACATGCATGAGTAATCCCAAGAGGAGATTTCTGGGCAGGATTCATCGAGATGGTGTGGATCTCATGAATTGAACCTGGCTACGAGGTGCCCACAGTGCAGCAATAGCATGATCAGTTGGATTGATGCAGGCAGATCAAAGTAACAGTGTCGGATACTGGAGCGCGGATCAGAGTTGACAGCAAGTGCAGAGTGCATGGGTGCAAGAATTCAACCGTGCAGTGGTTCCTGATGACATGTGCAGTTGGTACTAGAAGAAGTCGAATACTTTGATGAAATATGCATCAGACTGATTGAATTTTTTGGAGCCTATTCAGTTTCATAGGAGTTGCAGAGCAGATGCATGGAGTTGCATGGCGCTTGTGAAGGTTGCAGGGGGAATGCATGGAGTTGCATGTCGCATGCAAAGACAATAATTTCTTGTTGAGAGGGAGTGTTGAATATTGCAACAAGAAACAGTGAAGGAGGCATCCTGAAACATCTTTCCTGATCCTAGTTGGAAAGTGATCACCAAAACTAGGTGGGGGCCACACAGGTGATTTTTGTCGCAAAGTCTATTTTTAGACTATGTCTATTTTTAGACATATGTAGCATATTCTATAAGTTGCGGGATGCTATTTATGGATGGTTGGTAAAGTTGGAAAAATAGATGGATTTATATTTTTAGACATATTGGGCGGAATCTATTTTTAGATTGCCAGTCTAAAAATAGATATGTCGAATATTATTAGCTCTTAATAATATTTGGACTATAAACATTATCTTATTCTCTTGGAGCACTTCAGTTAAGTGCACGGATGTGGCACAGGAGCTGACAGAAGGAATTACGCTATTCCTAAGGGTTATGTGGAGCTATTGCATGGATACTTCAGTTAGAACTCATGTGACAGAGTTTGGTGGAGTTGATTGAGGAAGTTAATGGAGTTGTGTTTAGTTTAACTAATCTAAACATAGTTGAGCTATTTGTATCTAGTTTAAATGATTGATACAATTAGTGAGAGTGGTGTGAATTAATTATTAATTAATTCACTAATTATAAACTCATTAATCAACTAAAGAATACATCAGTTAACTTCAGTGCATGTACAGTTTCAGTGGAGACCAGTGCAAAGATAGGTGAAAGGGCAAGTGTGACTATCAGTTGTGACTATAAGTGATGCATGGTTTGCATCCAACACTTAGTAGAGATGCCTATAAAGACTGTGTGAGAAAGGATGGGGTAATTCAATTCTCATCAAGAAGCATTCTTCAACAGGGATTGCGCAGTAGAGGCAGACTATCAAGTGGCAGAGATTGGAGCATGTGTTTTGCTAGATCTAGCTTGATTAGTGTGTAGCAAGTGGAGATTATACTGAGAGCTTGTGAGGAGATTTGTATGATGATTTTTACATGATCTCTATGACATATATAATATACAGATAGTTGGGGTTTTCAGCTTTAAGCTTTCCCATTACATACTGTGTTCATATGTGTGATTGTTTATGGTTTTAATGTGTGCATGCAATTGATTTTATTTCTGCATGTGATGATCAATGGTAGAAGAGATTATGTATTGTGCATGAATATAAAATAGTGTGTGATCAGGAGAATCTTGGTGGATAACATATCAGTTATTCAAATTTCTACATGTAGGAAATTTTTTCCACATGTTGTGGCTAGGAGGGATCAAAATCATTCGAATTTGTAACAGCAAGGTGTCAATACCTTAGCTGTCTGTTGCATTTAGATCAGTTACAGTCAGTAGAAGTTGAATAGTTTTAGATTCAGTCCATCTGTCCTATTCAGTTATTCGAATGAATGTAATTATGCCTTTTGTTAGAGTAGAAACGGTCCTCACAGAGGAACCGAAGAGACATATGATGGTGTATAAAATGTAACCCCCGGATACATTGGATAGGAGAGGATTTCTGCAGTAAATTTTGTGTGAATTAAGCAATTTCTCTCTGTCTGAATAAAATCCGATGTTTATTGATTATCTAGGTGTGTTTGAATTGGTCTCTGGTGCACAACTGCTTAATTCCAGAGTGGTTGAACCTTCGTTTCTGTGTTAATGGTTGAAAAAGTCTGTGTGTTTAGGCCTAGCAAGTCTCTCTGTCTATAGTTATGTGTAATTTCCCCATCGAATTACCGAAAGGTGTTCTGCCATTGTAATCCCTGTGAGAGGCCGAAGATTCCCATCAAATGAGTGGAATGGGGCCTGTTGTCCAAACCCGTAGGAGGTCATGAATGGGTGTATTGAGCCTTGTTGCAGGTATCGATTTGTGTGCTCTATTTACCTTTGAAAGAGTGTACCAGGCAGTGTTGTTTTCCCACAGAACTGTGGACTTCTGGTCGTAGTAGAGAAACCTGGTTATAAGAGAAATGGTCTCGCTTTATTGTTAATTGCAACCATTGTCCCGAGGGTCGAACCTTGAGTTAGGGAACCGAAGCGAATAGAAATAATGGCGTTAACCCCGGTCTAATCCTTTGGTCAAACACTGTTCATAATTCGGGAGCAGGTTTGCGAAACCAAACCACCCATATCGCACCGCCTTTGTACGGAAGGGAAACCACTCCAAACCAACGCGATCCTATGAAAAGCTGCCACGTCGATAGGAAATACCACCCTCATCGCTCCCTCATCATGCGATAACGATCGACGGTGAAATCAACGTGATATTGGCGTATGCCATCCGATCTGGAGGCCGGATCATCGAATGGTGATCGCACTCAAAGTAGCACGAAGGATAAACTAAGGTATGCGTGTTTGTTTTTGTTGAATCCGTGTTGTATGGGTGGGCCCAAGGCCTAAAGTTGTTATAAGTGTTTATTTATAATGCGTCGGGTTATTAATATAAGATTATGAAGGGTGATAACCTTAGTTATAAGGTTCGGCGATAGAATTAAAGTTTTGGGATATATTTAATTTTTCCCAAGGTCTTAACATTGAAATGAGTATAATATGAAATTTATATGTATATGAATTTGTGCGCGGGATTAAAGAGCACAAGTGACAATATATAGGTGGGTTTATAACCAAAATTGGTTATGGTAATTATTTGTCATTTTCTCTTAAATTGATAAATATATTTGTAAAAGAAATTCAGGAGACTTCTTGTATTACAACAGAATTTTCACTAAGGCAAAGTGGACAGAGTGAAGCTAGGAACCAGCTCTCCTTGGGGTCGGATTCAATTTTTTTGTTGTCATTTGTGGTATCAGAGATGTTTTTGAGTTGTTTTTGCAGAGAATTAACATGGCAATCCGAGTTGTTAGAGGTGCTGGCAGAAGGAGAGGCATACCTGTTGCCAATCCTAAAGTGTTGGAGACCTTGCAGAGGGTCCAAGCCAGATTGGATGCCATGGATCTAGGACAGCCCAAAGATCCTGAAGACATCAGTGAACCTGAAATAGAAGAAGCTAGAGAAAATGTTGAGATTCCTCTTGAGATGAGTCTCCTCGGAACTGTTCTGGGGTCTGTGGTTAAGCCCAAGATTGAAGTGTGAATTTTTGCAGGAGGACTGAATCCAGAAGAGCTGATGGACTGGATTAATGAAATGAACAAGTGCTTTGACTATGAATAAATGAGCGAAGATAAGAAGTTCAAGCTTGCAGTAACAAAGCTGAAGGGACATGCTGCACTTTGGTGGGATGGAGTGCAAGCAAAAAGAAGGAGAGCTGGAAAACAGCCTATCAAAAGCTGGACCAGAATGGGAGCTAAGCTAAAAGGTAAATTCTTGCCTAGTGATTATCAGCTAACGTTGTTTAGGAAAATGCAGAACCTTAGACAAAGGTTGCTGACAGTCAAGGAATACACAGAAGAATTCTATAGAGTAAGCATAAGAGCTGGGCAATTTCAGGACACACCAGAGAAGATTTCCAGATATGTGAATGGTCTCAAGCTGGAGATCCAAGATGAAATTGGTATTCTATCTCCTAAGACAGTTGAATAGGCCTATCGGATGGCCTTGAAAGCAAAGGATAAACTCCTGAGAAAGAAGTCTGCCAAAGGGAGAGGTACTTTCCGTGGAAAGGGAAGTCAGGGTGGTAGAGGAAATTCTACTACATCTAGAGATGGAGCTAACTGTAGCTCACCTCAGAATGCATCTATAGAGGGTGATGCAAGAGGCAGAAGGGGTTCTTACAGAGGAAGAGAAGGCAGAGGCAGAGGTAGAGAATTGAGGTGCTATAGATGTCATCAAGTGGGACACAAGCATTATGAGTGCCCGAAGAATATGGGTGCTGGTCCAAGAAATGCTATTGTTGCTCCAGCTGGAGAAGAGGAAGCAATTGAAGAGGCAATTTTACTAGAAAATGGAGAATCCTTGGTGGTTAATAAGGTCCTATTGAAACAAGCTAAAGAGGTCACTGAGCCTGCACAAAGGAAGACTTTGTTTAGGAGTATATGCAAAGTCTAGGGGAAATGCTGCCAGCTAGTCATTGATAGTGGCAGCACAGACTATCTAGTTTCCACTGAGGTGATAGAGAAGTTGAAGCTGAAGACAAGGGAGCATCCAACTCCCTACAGGGTGTCCTGGCTGCATAAAGGGCACCAGCCGATTGTAAAGGAACAGTGTGAGATAGAGCTGCAAATGGGAAACTACAAGGACAAATTCTTGCGTGATGTGATGCCCATGGATGTGTGTCACATACTATTGGGTAGACCTTGGCAGTTTGACAGAGCAGCAGTGCATGATGGCAAGAAGAACACTTACAATTTCTTCAAATATGGGGTACATCATACATTGATACCCATGGAAGAAGGAGAACCATCAAGCAGAGTGGCTGATCCAAAGACCTTGTTGCTGAGCGGGAAGGAGTATCTACAGCAGATTGAAGAAGAAGAGGTAAGCTTTGATTTAGTTTTCAAACCTAAGGTATTTCTTACTTCTACAAAGATTTTGATTTACTAATAGAAATCCAAGAGATGTTAGACAGTTACTGTGACATTGTTTTGGATGATTTACCTGATGAGCTGCCCCTTATGAGAAATATCAGCCATCAAATAGATTTTATCCCAAGTTCAAATCTGCCAAACAAGGCAGCCTATAGAATGACTCCCACAGAGAATGAGGAAATCAGGAAGCAAGTACAGGAGTTAGTGGACAAGGGGCTGATCAATGAAAGTTTGAGTCTATGTGCGAGACCAGCAGTATTGAGCTCGAAGAAAGATGGAGGCTATAGAATGTGTATTGATTCCAAAGCAATCAATAAGATAACAATCACTATAAGAGAATGTGTACTGATTCCCAAGCACTAGTACTATTGGCCAGTGAGGATGAACATGTTTTTATCTTGTTGTCATTTATGTACGCAGAGATGGATTAGAGACAATGCCCCAACATTCTCTTCACACCAGCTAAGCCTCCAGATGATAGAGGTAGTATTAGTGTTTTCTTTAAATTAATCTAGTTTCATTTTATTGTTTTAATTAATTAGAATAAAATTTATTCTAGCACGTTCTTTAAATTGTTTTATTAAATTTTTTAATGAAATTGTCTAATTATTTTTTTGTACTATATATTTTGTAAACATCAACACATTCAATGGGCACATGCCTCCTTTTTAGTGAGGTAAATCCCCTTTGTGGACAGAGGTGATCCCACTAGCCCTAGAGTGGGTCTAGCCACAAACGAGACGAGCTATAACATTGATTCATAGTTAACGAATGGATGGAGATTCGATAGATGACTTATCGGAGGTCCTACGCTGCTGTTGTCATCGGAAAGAGTGGTTGCCTCTCGCTCCTGGTTTGACAGATCACGATCCACTCGCTTTCACGCTCAGATACCTGCACACACACAAGAAACAATGATGATATACAACATACTATTCCACATTCGTAACTATTAGTCAGTCGAAGAAGACTAAATCAATTGCATCAATAATCAACATAACACAATGATGGAACCAACACCATAGTCGAGTATATTAATGAAAGAAAGGAAGAGTACAACCAAGCTTCGACATTGCGGTCTCCTCCAATAGGGTTCTAGTGGAGCGCGTCTCACAAAGGCTCTTCATGAATTTGGACATGGCTCTCTCTACGAAATTCTCCTTGGTTTCACCTTCTCAATAACAATTACTCAGCTATAGTATCTCTTCTCCAAGTTCAGCTTCTTGGATATATGTTCATCTAGCTTTCCTAAAGGGAGAAGGCTTGTTTATATAGAGGGAGAGGGAGAGGTTAGGATCCCTATAATCATGGAAGGGAGACCTATCTTCAAGGAGTGTCCCATGGGGGGAGGAAACCACTACCTAAAGAGGGAGATATGTGGCTCATCAACTTAACCACTTCCTGTGACTCATCGCTGAGGTGGATAGAAGGAAACTTCCGCCTCTATTTGTTAAAAAACATTCCTAAAATAGCTGGCACAGGCACAACACTGAGACAGAGTGCCAGGTGGTGCAGGCTCTAGTGTAAATCCTCCTCATTGGTGTGAGGGGTGAACTGGCTACCCACGCCAAGGCCAAAACATAGGTTTTTATGTGCTTTTTTAGGAAATGTTCAACAGGAGAAATGATGCCCTTATGCAGAAGGATGCAAAGAAGGTGTTTTCAGAGTATGAAACTTCTCATAGGTCACGAGAAAGACCCTCCATTATGCGGGGTGAGGGATTGCGGAGACGGTGAGAAAATGCTATGCAACAAATGCCCCCTAAATCATGAGGTCCGAGAGAGAAGGAGGGATGAAATGCCTTATGAGAACGCGTTCGACCCAAACACTGCTGTCAGAAAACTTGCAAGTATGAATACAACTGATATTTCTGATACATGACATGTGGCATGGACATAGCCATCCATAATAGAGTACATAAACAGTGATATATGTGGTATGGACACAACCATCCAGTAGTAGGGATCAACAAATAGACTCAGGTATGGTCGTATCCATCCAATCAGAAGAGTCCTGTAACAAGTCATAGTAATCCAAAAAGAACCCGCAGCCTGGATTTCATCATAAAAACCCCAGTATCTTGCACTCCATCTCCATCCGAACAAAGTAAAAATTCGAGCATGCGAATATGTGAGCTGAAATCGAACATGCAAGAAAATCGTCTGATTACCAGCCAATGATGAAAGTCGTTAACAGATGCGAGAGAAACCACCAATAATGAAAATGGCTCTCAAGGTATGAAAGGTACAATCCACGGAATGTGAACAGTGATCTGATGTCGAACACCCACAGATTCAGTCGATCGAATGCCAATGATGTCGACCTTGCGTCGAATGCAAAGAACTTGCCATTGAGGCATGAAAGCTCCAAGGTACCTAAAGGGAGTCTCTAGATCAGCTTCCGGGTTAATGATCTGGAGTCGACAGGAATTGCCCTGATCGAAGGTGGGCCATAATGTTTCCCACATCATCGACATGAGACAGAGAGATATAATGTTTATGAATCAAGACCAACAGAGAATCAGAGGGAGGTTGAAAACTTCAGAGGCAAACTTCTCTTGAAAATATCGGCGGCACGACACTGGATTTGGCAGTATTTGACATCAAGGGATCTGAGGTCATGGCAACGTGGAAAAGAGCAGATGAGCGGTCAAAAGAGATTACCCAAACCCATGGAGGCAAACAAATGACGAAGTGAGATATCCCCAACCCGACACAAATGCAGACAAGTGCCATGTTCAAGAACGACATAATACCAACATGACTACAATCTGGTTCCATTTTCCCCCCACCATTTCTGGCGAGTACCCCAATTATTTCTGAAAACAAGCTTGAAGGGGATAGCATATGCTTGCAATGTAAGTTTGTCCTTCGAACAAATCCAACCTAGTACATTTTACGATCCCTAGCAAGGAGGAACTCAAGTAACTTCATAACGACGGAGTCCGATGTCATCATTTTTAACGAGTTTGACAAAGGAAGAACTCGGCATATTTCCATATTTAGAGAGTTTGAAAAGAAAGAAGAAAAGAAAACTCCAGCAGTCCCTTTTTGTAGGTAGTCTCACAGATCCAAAAAGGTAGAAAATTGTGTTTGAGAGAACCTCTTACTCGCGATAGGCTAAGGTATTCATTTTTCTTAAATAATCTATCCCGGCCCGAAAAGGGGGTAAATGTATACTGGGTAGATAACGTTTCGCAGCCATTTAACGAGTTCAAAACGACAAGCGTCTCGGAAATCTTTTCAGTTGTAGAGAGTCAGAAAAGAGCTAAAAGGTGACTCCAGTAGTGACTTTTTCGTGTTTTTACCGAGTCCGAAAAAGTATAAAATACAACTCGTTTCTTCATCATAACCATGTGAAAACCTGTCGCTGCACAAAAAGACGCGTGTAAAATGTATTCCTCGAAAATAATATGATAAAATAATCGACAAATATGTTTTAAAACCTAATTTAAGATTTTGAAAAGTTATTAAAGGCCATAAGTGGTAAAAATTATTTACTTTTCACTTTTACCTCTTTGTAGAGCAACAGTGACCCATTTTCCTTGCGGTCTTGTGGCGACGATTGCGAGTGATCCAGTGAATCAATCTTGATTCCGTCAGTTTTAGGTAAGAGTCAACATCATTTTCCATCTTTTGAGCTAATTTTAATTACCTTTATTTGTCGTTTTGAATCCTTTAGGGGAGGATTTGTCAAAACTAGGGCATCGTGGTTGGTGCGGGTTTCGGGCACAGACTCGCGCCAATCGCCCCTTTTTTACACAGGGGTCGCGCCCATTGGCACGACTATTAGAAAAATATACGCGCCAACCACACAACCCAAAATCTGCCTAAATTTAAAGAAAATGCAACCATTTTCTTGAAAATTTCGATGCCTAAGGAGACTTACAATGCTCACATGAACAACGTGTGCAGGTACCAAGAAAAAAAGATGGTAATTGAGTGGAAAGAGAGAGAACACAATGAGGAGGATGAAATGGCCATGGAGAATGAACAATGCATGAACACCCTCAGACATTGTGGGATAAAGAAATTCTTCCTGACATCGTGCCTCCGGGCTCAGCCCGAATTGCTTCAATATTTGATAAGCATTTGGGACGAGGATCAAGAAAAGTTTGTGCTTCGGGATCAGGAGCTTGAACTCGAAGTCTCTGATGTGTATTTTATCACTGTATTGTCACGTAGGGGTGCAGTCCCTATCTTGATCGGTACCCGTCCTTCTAGGGAAAGCATGGCAATGGTGATTGACAGGGTGTGCCGAGGGGCATGAAAAAGAACAGGGAGTGGAAAGGTTGACATCCAAACCATCACTAATCTAGCACTAAAATTAGTGCTGCACACTATCACACGGGTTGTAAGATCGTAAGCACCGCATGAGGCCACAAAGACACAACTACTTCTTGCCTCAGAGTGCATGAACCCGACTCTCTTCAACTGGGCCGAGGCCGTGACTATTAACATCAAGAGGCAACTTACCAAGTGCAAGAAGACCAAACTAAAGGAGTTTGGGTATGGAACGATTCTGGTATCATTATTCTTGGAACGACTACCCATATTCCAGCGTCAGGAGGTCATTGTCCCGATGCCACCACCCAGAGAGCCACATATGGCCCGATGGGCCGCATTGATGCCTAGAGCAGGGGGTGGCCAACAGATGTCCTAGAGGCTAGAGTTTTTTTATTGGCTCCATCGACAACTGATTATCGTGGAGGATTTTCCCTATGCTGGCATAGAATTCATTGGTGATCCAGACCTCTCACTCCCGGAGTGAGAGGATTGGGACGAAGAGTTAGGTGAGACTCATTTTTTATTTTCATGAGTTTATGATTTTTTGGTATATATGCATGTTCTGATAGTTAATATTATATGTATGCATATGTGGGCCAAGAGTGACCTGCAGGTATGTTTCCAATAGCGAGGTGAACGCCTCGTGGTTTCGATCCTCATGGTGAGGGTAGTGACGAGGAGATAATACAGAACTTGGAGGGGATCACCCGTGGGATTCCAGACTATGCTCATTTTTATGATGTTCCTCGAGCCTATCAGAGGCACACTGTGGGGGTGCCGAGTCGTATCCATCGCTTGCTGAGGCGGTTGGTACGATCGGTGACGTGCTATCATGAGCACCACACTGATTAGGCACTTAGGCTTTTATTTCCACACATTTTGAGAGACATGTTGTCTCGTGATGTAACTGAAACATACATATATAATTTTTGGGTTTTTATGAGGCACACAGTTGTAAACATGCGATATATATATATATATATATATACAGATCTTTGTACATGTGATGATGCTTTACAAATTATGCAAATTCCTAATACAATGTTTACCTAATGTATCAGTGAAATAATCTACATAATAAGTAATGACCCAAGAATCAGGAAAATGTTCACAAAGGGTATAAAGCCAAAAGATTTCATTTTTATGCAAGCTCGAAAACAAAAGTAAACTATGCTTGAGATTGGTTTCATGTTGACACAAGATTGAAACAAAAGTAAACTATGCTTGAAACACAGGCATGCCCCCTAGCATGGTGACTCAATTCGAGGTTGACATGCCCCCCAAGCTTCAGTCCATATGAAAGGAAGATGGAGTGAAGGTTCAAAAAACGAGATCAATAGAAAGACTCGAGTGGGATTTTATGAGATCTAGCAAAACTCGAATTGAACAGGAATGTGTTTCGTTGTTTTAACGAGGTTGACACATTAAAAGAACCATCCTCGAAACCTAATTCATTTTTTTAAACGAGGTTGATAGAGAAGATTAACTATCCTCGAAACCCAATTCATTTTTTAACGAGGTTGACATAGAAGACGAACTATCCTCGAAAGAGCTTTTTTCACTTTTTAAGGAGCTTGACACAAGAAAACAAACAGTGCTCCGATGAACTTTCATTACAACAAATAAGAGGTCATAGATTCCAAGAGGTTCGCATCTAATGGGAGAACAACATCTTGAAAATCAAGACCCAATGCCCCCAGCACACGATGCACAATGGCACCATCACTGACTATAGGCATAGGACAGGTAGCCACATAATTAATCTGTGGCAACGATAAAACCAGCAAATAAAGACCTAGAAGGGATGATGGTGGACCATATGTCATGTCAGGACCAATGAATGAAAGATGATCAATGGTCATGATCTGACCTTTGTATGGAAAATAGATCACACGAAAAAGGGAAGAGATGACTACCCCCATGACATAAGTATAGTCGTGCCCCAAGAGTAAATTGAAATCTAAGGGGGCTAGAAAAACCATCACATCTATATGGACGACTTTCATTCCCAAAGTAATAGGAAACTTTGGAAGGATCCCTAACGATTGGCTGGTTCCTCTGTTAAAAGCCAACAGATTCTGGGTAACAGGCATAAGCGGTGGAGAACCAAAAGCTTTCCAAGTGGTTGAAGACAGAATACTAACAGACGTGCCTTCATCTATAATAGTGTTGGGTATGACCAAATCAAAGGTTTGTACCGTTATCTCGAAAGGCATATAAGATGGAAGGCGGTATCCGACAAATCGACTCCAATCAAAGGAAGCGACCAAAATACTTGGATGGGATACCATCAAATCGAGATGGTTTTCCCCTAGTGTTACTGAAGAAATAGGAGCACTCTCCTTGACTTCCATCACGGGAGTAGGATGAGAAACTTCTTGAACTACTCAGATGGGAGAATCTATCTCCAAGTCTGAAGAATCTGATGAAACAAGAAGAATGTGGGGGGGATGAGATCCACTATCAACAGAAAAAAACCTGATGGACCATAGGTGGAATCAAGTCAATCGATTCCACGTCCAATTGTTGGTCAGGAACAGATTCTTAAATTTGAATTTCCAGGGGAGAGAGATCAAGCAATGATGGCACTTGACCGATCGCGGAATCAACTGGCAGAGGACTCAAAGAAAGCTTCTCGTAACCAGTCGGAAGGAAGGGTGCAAAAACAATGGAGTTTTCCAACACTCTCTTGGCTTCATCCATGTACGGAAAAAGGTGAATGGGATGATGCCCTTCACACAACTTACAGGGATTCGTAACCTTACCATGTTTCTTATGAGTCTTATTAGAGCTAGTTGAAGATGTGTTACCAATATGGCTTTCCGAAGTCAAAAGCAACGGTGGACGGCCGTCAGGCCATGCATCAAGTACCTTAGGAATGCCAAGGTAGTCTCGAAGCAGATGGTTACCTTTGTAGAGCATGCAAGGGAATTTGACTTTCTGTGGAAGTGTGGATGGTTCCGCAAGGGAAGTTTTTTTAAACGCAAGAGCTGCAATATTAGCCTCTCGCTTATCTGACTTCTTCTTCTTCTTCTTAGCCACCTGGTTACTGGAATCCAAACTTTCACCAAGCGAAGTAGAAGAGGAGGATGAAGAAATAGGCAAAGAAGGGGAGAGGTCCAACTTAGAATCAACATGATGTTGCTCAAGTGGAGGAGATGGTTGAACATAGGCCAGAGCACTCGGAACCATCGAGGTTGAAAATAACCATACAGGCAACCCAATAGTTATCCCAAACAGGGATAATGTTGCCATATAAGGAGCACCAAAATTCCAAAAACCAGGAAAAGGACCAGGATTCCCTTGGAAGGGATTCCTTGGCAAGTGAACTCCAGAAACATTTCCATCAAAAACAACTTTAAAACAACACCCTAAGGAAAATAACTTTAACCAGGAATATTTTGTGGACAGTTAATTTTTAAGACATTGAAACAAAACTCTGTTGTTTCATATTTTAAGAGTCGAGAAACGGGAAAAAGGTGATTCTATCACTTTCAGGTTGAAACGAGCATGAAAGGACAAGTGCTTGATGATCTTTTCAAATTTATGGAGTCAGTAAAGATTGAAAATGACTGCTCAAGTATTCTAGGTAAAAGGGTGTACCAGGTTTCCGTGAACTGTCATATACACCTTGGTAATCAAATGAAAGAAGAATCGACCAAGGACTTGACGTACGTGTAGGTAGTCTCCCCGAATGCTGTGTTTGGTGTATCATGGTTCCAAGGCGGGAGACTTGGATTCTTACGGATAAAGGGATTGCAACCTAGAGGGGTCTCCCTTTATATACTTGACGGTACAGGGAGCACAAGTTTGTACTAGTGTTGTCTGAAGCCAGATGGAGAGCGACAAATGCTAGGTTTAAAGACGCTGGAACACGTCTCTAACTTATACCACTAAATGTTTCATTAAGTTTCAATGTTGCCTTAGGTTAATTGAATGAATTTTAAGTTGATCTTGTATTTATGTTTCAATTCCAAGGTCCTACTGAATGTTGAATATCACGAATCCCTAAATGCAAGCTACATGCAATAAAATACTATTTCATTCGATGAAAAGCTATCTACGAGAAAGTTAGGAGTTTTCAAGCGATAGAAAATAATGAGAACACACAGAAGCATCCATTACAGTGCCTGATGCAAGCTAATGAAAATGGGAAATCTTTCCTAGAATGCCCAATGCTAGATATGCGAAAGACTTTCCAATTCCACAATGCAAACAAGAATGCAAGCACTATTTTTTTTTTTTAATTTCAATGTGATAGAGCAAATAGTGCACTAAATGACATGAAAAACAAAACAACACACTAGCTCGAGAATGTTAATGCGAGAGTTGAAACGAAACAATTTCAATCAACCCAAAAGCAAACAAAACAAAACTCAAACCAATGTTTCAATCTCTCAAATCGAAGAAAGATGTCGAAACAGAACCATACAAATAGTGTAATCTATGCTTGGAGTGACAAGAAGCACAACTGAATGAAAGAGACAAGACTCATTTCACCAAATGCAATCACTCAAACGGATCAAGGGAGCTGAATGCAATCAAAAAAGGAATGAAGGTGACTGTGACACAAAAGACCCAAAATTCTACAAGAGGCTCAGCATACCAAAGCACTTAAAAACCCTAAGGCTATGATGCTGACAGGAAACATACAGACAACTAAAGGAAGGAGGTTGTTCACAATCACAAACAATCCCAAGGCACTCAAAATATGTCAATAAATCACCCAGAAACACAAGTACTGACCAAAAACTCCAAAACAAGGCAAACCCTAATACCTACAGAAATTACCGCGACTGTTTGGCTGTAATTAGCACCAAACAGGGGATGGAACGGGTGATGAACTAGCAACAAGCGCCACTGGGTGCGACTGTCTGGTCAGAAAATGTGCCAAGCTAGTTAACCTTGGTAAAAGGAAAATTTTGGAAAACAGAGGTCAGATCTAATCCTCTGGGGCTGAAGAAGGGTCTTAGACTCAGCAAAAATAATCAGACAAGGCAAGCTAAGCAAGAAAAGACCTAATGGATGAAAGACAAACTTGCACTGATCCCCAGCGGAGTCGCCAATTTTTTGGTGAGGTAAATCCCCTCTATGGACAGAGGTGAACATACTAACCCTATAGTGGGTCTAGCCACAAACGATATGAGCTATAACATTGATTCCTAGTTAATGAATGGATGGAGATTCGATAGATGACTTACCAGAGGTCCTACGCTGTTGTTGTCATCGGAAAGAGTGGCTGCCTCTCGCTCCTGGTTTGACAGATCACGATCTGCTCGCTTTCACGCTCGGATACCTGCACACACATAAGAAACAACGATGATATACAACATATTATTTCACATTCATAACTATCAGTCAGTCGAAGAAGACTAAATCAATTGCATCAATAATCAGCATAACACAATGATGGAACCAACACCATAGTCGAGTATATTAATGAAAGAAAGGAAGAGTACAACCAAGCTTCGATGTTGCGGTCTCCTCCAATAGGGTTCCAGTGGAGCGCGTCTCACAAAGGTTTGTCAGGAATTTAGATGGGGCTCTCTCTACAGAATTCTCTTTGGTTCTACCTTCTCAATAACAATTACTCAGCTATAGTATCTCTTCTCCAAGTTCAGCTTCTTGGCTATATGTTCAACTAGCTTTCATAAAGGGAGAAGGACTGTTTATATAGAGGGAGAGGGAGAGGTTAGGATCCCTATAATCATGGAAGGGAGACCTATCTTCAAGGAGTGTCCCATGGGGGGAGGAAACCACTACCTAAAGAGGGAGATCCGTGGCTCATGAACTTAACCACTTCCTATGACTCATCCCTGAGGTGGTTATAAGGAAACTTCTGCCTCTATTTGTTAAAAAAAATTCCTAAAACAGTTGGTGCGGGCACAACACTGAGACAGAGTGCTAGGTGGCACGGGCTCTAGTGTAAATCCTCTTCATTGGTGCGAGGGGTGAACTGGCTACCCGCGCCAAGGCCAAAAAATAGGTTTTTGTGTGATTTTTTAAGAAATGTTCAACAGGAGAAATGATGCCCTTATGCAGAAGGATGAAAAGAAGGTGTTTTTAGAGTATTACACTGCTCACAGGTCACAGGAAAGACCCTCCAATATGCGAGGTGAGGGATTGTAGGGACGGTGGCAAAATTCTTTGTAACACTCCTCCCCTGCCGAATGGAGGAGATGGGGAGATGGGCAAGGCCCAAGAGGGTGAGGCACATCCTTAGGGGGTCATGGACATCTAGGGCCATAGATTTGGTCCACGATTTCAGATGTAATATTGTGATAGATTGGTTATATTTTTGGTTGAGGAGAGAATCCTCCCTACGAGGGCTCGAAACCGTCGCTATACCGACGTCTATAGAAAAGTGTCGCAATACCGACACTTAAAAACGTGTCGCAATTGCGACGTTTGGAGGAAGACGTCGCAATTGCGACACCATGGCCCAAAGCGTCGCTATTGAGACGACTCCAAACGTCGCAACTACGACACAATGTCTAGGTGTCGCCATTGTGACGTTTGGAGGCACCCGTCGTAATAGCGACACCTTTTCCGCCATCGGTATAACGACACTTATTTTCGCGCTACATAAAAATACCAAACTTATATGCGCGCTACATAAAAATTCGAAACTTATATGCGCGCTACATAAAAATGATTTTATTGTTTCGTATTTGTCGCAATAGCTACATTAACATCTCATATCACGCGCGCATTCGCCCTCTGCTCTTGCAGAACAGCATTTGCCCTCAGCATTCGTGCTCAGCTCTTGCAGAACAGCATTTTCCCTCAGCATTTGCCCTCAGCTCTTGCAAAATGGTAAGTTCTTACTGCAGGCCCTTCCTCCTATAGTAGGGTTGAATCTATTTGGGTTTTTTTGGTCAATTCCATTGGATTGTGTTAGGCTGTAGGGTTCTCTCTAGATGTCAAGAATCAAGATTCAATACCCTCTATTATCTTCATCACCCAATACAAGATTTAAATTTTTCCCAAAGAAAAGCTTATTAATTTGGCAGCCATTATTTCTCCCTGCTTTAAAAACCCTACATTTAAATGAAAACAAGCATTGCATTTCAACTACAAAAATCTATTAGTGTTCAAATGTACATGTGTGCTACATTAACATCTGATATCACGCACGCATTCGCCCTCCGCTCTTGCAGAACACCATTTGCCCTCAGCATTCGCCCTCAGCTCTTGCAAGCTTGACGTTACGCCCTCGGCACATTCGCCACAGGCTCTTGCAGAACAACATTCACTCTCAACATTCACCCTGAGCTCTTGCGAAACGACGTCGCCACAGATTCGCCCTCGGCTCTTTTTAGAACAACACGCCCTGCATTCGCCTCAACTCTTGCAGAACGGCATTTTCCCTCGGCATTCACCCTCAGCGTTCACCCTCAGCTCTTGCAGAACAACATTCACCCTCAGCTCTTGCAAAATGGTAAGTTCTTACTGCAGGCCCTTCCTCCTATGGTAGGGTTGACTCTATTTGGGTTTTTTTGGTCAATTCCATTGGATTGTGTTAGGCTGTAGGGTTCTCTCTAGATTCTAGATGTCAAGAATCAAGATTAAATACCCTATATTATCTTCATCACCCAATACAAGATTTAAATTTTTCCCAAAGAAACGCTTATTAATTTGGCAGCCATTATTTCTCCCTGCTTTAAAAACCCTACATTTAAATGAAAACAAACATTGCATTTCAACTACAAAAATCTATTAGTGTTCAAATGTACATGTGTGCATCACTTGTGTAGGGTATTCCTTTTCCACTTTCACATTATCCAAGAATGTGTGCGGTATAGTTCATATTTTTTGTGACTTAGATTGTCTTGAAAAAGGAAAGGTAAATTATTTCCCATGGAAAAAGAAGGTTTTCCCTTTTTATAGGTTGTTTGGACTTACGTGGAAAAATTTATGGTATGCCTTTCATATTATGTAGTTTAAATTTGAATTAACAGATTCTACATGAAAATATAATTACCTATGTGATGTCCTTCATCACTAATTAAAATTATAGGGTTTCAATTTCCTAGACTCTAACTCATCTGATGCTAAATTCTAGGTTCTCATTGGTGGATCACTCTTCCATTGATTTCCTTTCCCTTTGGATCTTGTCATACTTTAAAATTCATCAATGATACATATATTATTTCAGGTATCCCAAAAGGCTTTATAGTAGAACATATTGTGAAGTTTTTTTGACACTTGAGGATTCTTTTTAGAACTGCAACGCGGTCTATGCTATCGAGTTATATACCAAGCAACTTGTCCTTAATAACCACACTATAAGGTAGGTTCAACCAGTTTGAACTTGTTGGGACATAGCATATGAAGTTGTGTGATGAGTCCATATCACAGGTCTATTATGGTGACAAAAGTGAAGACACGTAATGATAGTTATTATGTTAACATTACTAGAAACATTTTCGAAATTATCCATGCTATCAAGGTGTCAAAATTCCAGGCATTAGGTGTCAATACTCGTAGCTAATAGATAATAATAATAATATAAAAAAATCACAACTTTATTCTTGAAATATGATTGTTACACATTGGTAACCTAGTTCATGAGTTACTATCACCCAAAGATTGCAAAACAAACTTAAAATATAAATTAAACCAACATGAGAATCAAACTAAGGGTTTCTTGACAAAATCATGCCATAACCTGGCATTTTGAAACCCAAATTTGAATCCATCATAAGTAATACAATGCAAACTCAGATGGATTTTCAATGCATGTTTGCATGCTACACTTATTCTTTGTCTAGATATCATTTTTTAAATGGAACCATTAGTCAAGCCCACAGTCCTTTTTATGTGAAAAATTTCAACTCTATTTGAGCTCTTTTTTGCTCCACCACCTCCATAAACCAGTGTTACACGGGGTCTCGCCCCCCCACCTAGGGGTCTAGATTCCTCGCCCCCTCGCGCTCCGGGGTCTTGGGGACTTCTAGGGGATGTTTCCCTCACGCCCCCTCACGTCCCCTCACAGCCCCTTTTAGTTTATGGTTTCGTGTTAAAATTTGATGTGCCACTTAGCATATTTGAGAATCCAAGTGATTCTGATTCAGATGGTGACATGGTTGATCTTGATATATTCGTGCAGAAGTTGGATGCAGAGACTAGTGGGACATTAACTTGAGCATTTATGCTCATTTATCATTATGATGATATCATTTGATATTCATATGTTATGTTTTATGTTTTATGTTTCAGACATAACTTATTTGCGTTTAAGTTTTATGTTTCAGACTTGAGTTGTAAACTTCAGTTTAAACTCTATTTTGAATCTTGATATAATATGTCATATGATATCTTGAACTTTATTTTCATTGTACATTGTTAGTAGTTACATTAATGATTATATAGTTACAAAATTACAAACTTACATGCATGATTGTATGATGTATGTTTTAACTTTTAAATTTTAAATTTGTTTCAATTATATGATTCATCATTCATCGATTTGTAATTTTATCATTTATGATTTATCTTTCATGATGCAAGTGTATGATGATTGTATATACATTCCTTGCAAAAATATAGTTACATTTTAAATATTAAATTTTATAATTTTTATGACCCCGACGTCCCCCCACGTTTCCTGAAAATTGGTAGGGAGCTTTTGCATAGGCCACTCCCGCGCTCCCTCGCCCCCTCGCTCCCACCTCCAGGGGACTTGGTGGAACATTTCCATAAACATATGAAAACATATATCATGATATTGGAATTCCATTACATATGTATGTGCCAATGTTCCATAATCATGCCCCATCATCAATTTAAGAAATTTCCATTGAATATCAAATTATGGAGGGGGGGAACTTTTTGCTGCAACATTTGGCTCAAAATCAGGGACCATCTCAGTATGAGGTGAATGAGAACTATAGATATTTGAAGAAGTAGATTAGTGCTTTTTCCTCTGGCCATGGAGTCATATACAGTCATCCATCACAAAAATTTGTCTTTGTTCATTCTCACCTTGAAAGTTGCAAAAATTCATGCCCTAATTGAAACGACACTAAATTAGAAAGATATAATAAAAATGCAAGCTAGAAGTGCCCTATTAATACAAAGGGAAAACCTTCCTACCTACCCTAACTGAGATAAATTTTGATTGAATAGGAAACATGATATTTCCTATGGAGTTGATCCAACAACTTGTTAAATGTATGGGACTAAATCATGCATTTGATTTCCGGGGAAACATGCGCATGAAGAGAAAAAGTGCAGAATTAATGGAAAATCCATACATGCCACTTATAAAAACTACACCGAAAGGTCAAAAAATACTTAAGACCTTAACTTAATTTGAATCCAAAAATGACAAAACGGGATTAGTGAAAACACGAGAGTGGTGTGGGTGAACAACATAAATAAAAAGTGAAGATACCTTTCCCCAAGATGCCTTTGTCACCGTTGTATGAAAACATGTTTTCCTTTCCCTTTATACATGCAAGTGAATGCATTATAGGTATGGTGTTTTCCCGAATAGGAGAAGCCTACTTAAATATATCATTCGTGGATTGAATGTTTGGGTGCCTTAATGTGCAATGACATGTTTCCAGGACTGAATTCAATGCAAGGCATATTTGAAACTCTAACTCTGTCTTCCGGTGTCTTATTAGAAATTATTTCAATTTTCATTTTGTGTTTTCAAGTTAGATATTGTTTTCAAGTTTTTACATTTATTATTTTATTGCAATGTGGCAGACTGATCAGAGCAGTGCAGGAACAACCCCGAGACAGGATGATCGCGGAAAGAGGCCAGCGGAAGAACATGTAAAGTGCCAGCATTGCTCTATCTTTAGGTATTTTAGTTATTTACATAATTGAAATAATATTAATTTTGTTCAAATATGCAGACACCTAGCCATGGTACGCTTGATGATTCCCTCTTTGAGGAAGAGCTTTTTTCATCCCTATCTCCAGTGTTGTTGTTGCAAAAAAAGGCACGAGATGCAACGTCGAAATTTAATGCTTTGATAGATGCGCCTCAAACACCTGAAACAGAAGAGAGGATACAACATCTTATGAGGCAGCTAAATAGATATCAGGTAATAATAAAAATTCAAAAGGATATTTTTTTTGTTCTGCATGAGATGAATTGTGATAGTTTGATTTTTTAATTTTTACATTGACTAAACTAACAAAAAGTTCTTTTGTATGTAGCATTTTCTGGCATTTGCTGAACCCGGTGTTGGTGGTAGTGGGACACAAGGGCAAGAGATTGCCCAACAACCCTCTCGTACACCTTCTAATCCTTTAGGTGCTAGCCAAGAAACACACCCTGCCCAAGCAGACACCCAGCCAACCGCTGAACGTGTTGGCAATGATGAGGCTGATATGGCCAACTACATTATTGCGTTTCCTGGAGCTACACGTGTCAGCTCCACAGGGACCATTAATGGCATGTTTTTGGTGAACGATGAGGGTGTCCCTATAAAGCATGTACAACTCCCAGGTAAATTTTAATATTTTAACTATTTCATGTACTTTATCTAAAACATATTTATCATGATTTTTATTTTTAAATTAATGATAATATCTTCTTCTTTTTTTGGTTTTATTCTGTGTAGGAAACAATGAGTTCTATAGGATTCTTGAGAGCCATGCGTTGGTAATTTTTAGCCCAACCATACGTACAGGGTGGAATTCCCAGAATTCCAACCTGAAAAAAGAACTTCTAGATTATCTAGAAGCCCTTTTTGGGGTCGGCACATTTGACAGAAAAGCGGTGGCTCGGGTAGCCGGCAAATATTTGAAATATACCAGGGACACCTATAGGACGCAATTGCAATTTAACCCTAGATATGAGCATCCTCTCGCAGTTTTAGAGAGTGAGTGGAGAGCACTCATCCATGACGGAAAAGAGAAAAGGGCAAAGAAAGAAGGAAAAATGCCAACTGGACCCGCAAGGTAAATTACAACTTTAATTCAATAGCTTTAATTTTCTCTATGTCTAAAATAAAAGTGTGCTACGTCATATCTGACCTCAATCTTTTGATGCTAGGTTGCTTGACACCTCGAAGGCAACCAAAGCTAGGATTGAAAAAGAGGGCCATCACAAGCTAGGCCAGGGTGCCTACTTGAAATTAGCCGCAAGAATTGTAATTAAGTAGCTAAACATCTTATAATTAATTGTATCGCCTTCCAACGTTTTTGTAATCCTATCAAATATGATTAAAAATACACAATCATATGTAATGTAGGGTGATGACTTCGGAGCAGAAACTAGAGAGAAAGATAAAAATATCGCTTTCTAGTTCGGCTATCAAGCCGTAGTTGAACGTCGCAGAAGCTTGGGGCAGGTCCCAAGATCCAGAATTCCTGATAAGGTAAAACATTAACCTTTCAATATGTTTGTTTTCGTCCATAAATTTAATGTCTAACAAATTTGTTTAAATCAGGGGAGCAACACTACCGATGAGGCAAATAACCCAGTTTTAGAGCCAGATGTAGATGATCCTCACGTGCAACCTGATCATTGTAGTGGGGACCAGGCCGACAATGCTACTATCAGTGAGGGCCGTGACGGTAATTAATTTCCACTTATAATTTTTCTAATTATACCTTGATGGTTGTCCTTATAACGTTTTTTTTTTAAATGACAGAGAATGTTTCCCTTGAGGATCTTACCACCAGAGAGGAAGACAGGGCAACAGTCCCAACGGCGACAACTGGTGCACCAGGTAAATAATCTCATTGCAATTTTTTTTATTAATATTACCGAACTAGTTCAATGATATTTAAAAACTAATAATTAAAATTTAATATTATCTGTTTTTGGAGGCGATGCCCCGTCACTGGATGAGACCAGACATCGTGACAATGCAACTAGGTCAGCGGCGACAACTGGTGCACCGGGTAAATAATCTCATTGCAATTTTTTTTATTAATATTACCGAACTAGTTCAATGATATTTAAAAACTGACAATTAAAATTTAATATTATCTGTTTTTGTAGGCGATGCCCCGTCACTGGATGAGCCCAGACATCGTGAATACGCAACTAGGTCAGCAATGCGGGTTGAAAGGCACGAAACAGGAGCAAAGCACGATGATATTGATGATGTAATTAGGAGCTTTAAAAATAGGAAGAAGAAAAAGAAAATTTGACAATGTAAAATATTGTATTATTATAAGACAAACGTTACCATACTTGGAACGTTTTTTTGCGTTATATTAAAAACTCATTTATCATACTATTTTTATGTCAAGCATTAATTGCAATGTTTCCTTGCGTACTTTTTGTTGAATTGTTTTTTATTAGTTATTGAATATTTTTTTTTATGCTCATGAAAGTAAAAAATGAAATATAGATTGGGTATTGGGGAATTGAGAGTGATGTGAGGGGGGGGGGGGGGGGGGGGGGAGGGCCATAAGAGCTTCCACCTTCACGTGGTTGGCCCTGTTTAGTAGAGAATAATTTATTGGAGCGATTTAATCTTGGAGCAAACCTCCCTCGATCCAGCGTAGCAACAAAAAAGTCAATGTTGACTTAGTTGCTACTCTTTCAGATCGTGGGAGGCTTGTTCCAAGTTCATGCGACTCCAATAAATTGTTCTTGAAATGAAGAGGAGCTTATTCAGGTATGTTTTGAAATTTTCAACATATGTTGTAACATTATCATAAGAATGCATCTTAGAGTAAAAAATACTACATCAATTACTTGTATTTATTGTATAGATAATGATGGATTTTGATTGACTTGGCAGTGCAGGTACAAATCCTCTTGCATCATGAGCAATACAACTTGTCAACCAGGGTCATGTCCAGGATATTTTTGCTTGTGCGCTTGACCAGGTTCGTAATGTCAAATTTTGTAAGTTCCTTTACAGTTCATAATTCAATATTAAGCTTGTTCATGATTATTATCTAGGTTTTTTGTATGTGTTTTTTCATCTATTTGATTGTAAGAAACTATGCATGTTTCCTGTTTTTCACTATGATTTCTCCCATTACCACTCCCAGGATGAATTCGAATTTATTGTTACATAGGTTACTTTATTGTTACTATGATTTCTCCATTTACGATTTCATAGGTTACATCATGTAAAGTTGTCAATCGCAGGTTGGTGATGAGCTTTAGTTCTCCAGATTTGGGGCTTTTCTGATATTTTCTCCCTCATGTCATTCCTGCATCACCTCGTTGTTTGAGCATGCCAATTTTCTACCACTTGTACCAATTGGCACATGTCAATCTCTGAGTGGTGCCACATTTCACCTATTTTCGGTGAGAGTTTAGGGTTTCTCTAACATAGCTTCAGAAATCCGATTCAGTGCCTGCTTGAATATTGTCACATAATACTTATGGTTTGGATTGATGAGCATGTTATGAATGGTTGGTTGATTCATAAGAACCACCCATATAGTCATCTTGAGATATTTCAGAAGATTTCTCGGGTTTCCTTTTTCACCGTTTCTAGTGGGTGGGATGGTGTGGGGTGATCCATCAATACTGGTGCTCTTGTAGTAGGGAATTTGTTTTGGGGATATAAAGGAGCATTTGATGTAGATATCCCATTGGATGCATTCATAGATGGGCACGAGAGGTCAAGAATTTAAATTAAAAATATGCAACCTCTAGCATGGCAACCTGAAGGTCGCGAGAGACACTGGTTAAAGATTGTTTTGTGCTGGCCTTAATATAGTCGTGATTTCTTTCTATTATCTTAATGCAAATATATAGTCTGGTCTCATTAAAATGAGGATTGTGGTTGTATTTCTCTTTGGTTGTTTCTCTCTTAATGCTCCAGAAGTTGCCAAAAGTTGCGATAGTTGTTTAGTTTGCCTGTTACAACTTAAAAGTGGTTTTTAACAATGGGAGTCATGTTTTTTAAGGTTCATACTAATATGAAGATCTTGTAATTCTATATTCAACATAAGAGAAGATGGCCTCTGCTTTGGGCGGTATGACAAAAATTGCCACATCTACCTCATTGGGTAACAATGGAAAGGGGAAGAAGTTGGGTGAAATGTTTGATAATTATGGCAGACAATTGTCTTCTCTTTTAGTTTTTTCACCCATTTCCTTTAATCGCTCAAGCAGAAGAGGGACTCTGAGATTACGCGACAGAGAGAAGGTAGTTAATACAAGAGCTATGGAAAAGGAGTTATACTTCAACAAGGATGGCTCAGTGACAAAAAAATTGTAGGTCAGAGAAAAAATTATGTTTAAAGGAAGGTCACCTGCACGTGAAACTTCACTGCGGTGGATCTTTCCTTGTCCACTTATATTCGATTTTAATGTGTTATTTTATTTTTTCATGGAGGGTTGTTTTGGCATATGGTCTGGCATTCAATTGCACACTTACTGAAAGCATTGTCAATTTGTCTTGCAGGCGGTGTGAACAAACTTGCTGATCTTGTTGGAGTCACCCTTGGGGCGAAGGGCAAAATGTTGTCTTGGAGAGCAAGCATGGTTCTCAGAAAATAGTTAATGATGGTGTGACAGTAGCTAAGGAGGTAATTTGTAGATGTGTGCTCTGGTTTTCTTTTTAACGTTGTATTAGTTCCCCCTCTTAAATGTCTTAGATTTGGTAGGCATAATTTGAAAACTCAAAGGTGAAAGGAAACATATTTGTTACCCGGTGGTCTACTTGGCCTATGGACTAGCCACATTAGAGTAATGCATAAAGCTTTTCACAACAATAAAAGGAAAGGGTTATGGCTGAGTCAAATTTTATTGTTATTGATAGTGTAATGAAATGTATCTCAATGCTATGGTTTTGGCCTTTTTATTGGTTGAATTAGAGGACCCAGTTGAAAATATTGGGGCCAAGTTGGTAAGGCAAGTTGCGGCAAAGACAAATGATTTAGCTGGGGATGGAACCACAACATCTGTTGTTCTTGCACATGTTGGAATATTGAAAAATTCCCGAACAATGAATGGAGAATAAATCTCCCTTCCTCTAACACAGAGAAAATAAAAATTTCTTTGACAGGAGACAGAGTTTCAATACTTTGAAAACAAACTTCTATTCCCTTTAATAACTCAAAAAAAAACTATTACACTTCTTCCTCACTGAGAGGGATTACAAAATTATGACTGCTACAAAACGCAGTGCATAAAACCAACTCAGTGTCTGTTCAAAACAAACATACTCTGTCTCTAAAACACTCTGCTGTGTTTTTCCCTTTCGCACTGTTGTGCATACACACTTAAAAAGTTACACTCAGTCTTTCACTTTTTACACACTGCTGTGTAATAAAAAATTTACGTACTGTCTATAAAAAAACTACCAAGCTTTTTCGACCTTTTTATTTTTATATGCCGTAACATATAAAACATATTATAATAAACCCTCTTTAAAAAAAAATAAAATTAAAACTAAATTCTATGGCCCACCTTTCATTTCACATATGATATGTATATAACATATGTTTAAAACATATGTATATATTAAAGCATACATAAAATTAAACTATCAAAACATTAAAGAACCCTTTCCGTCGGACTTCAAAAGTCTGAATAGATTGAATTTCAAACCAAATTCACGTTCCAAAATGGGATGCTGACGTCTACCTAATTTTAACTCGAATTCTCAATCCAATGTGCCCTATAAAAAATTCGGGTCCGGTTTTCAGGTTTTCAGATTCCCTTCAATTTCATGTGATCCAATATTAATGCTCCACGTGTCCTCCTTTTGAATTTACAAAACTGTCGGGTAAATTTCTGTTTGTTTAATTTCTGGTTGGTGAATTGAGTTAATGTTGGTTGTTGTGTTTAAATACAATCCTGTACAGAAATATGGCTGCGACCGTCTACAAAAAAAACTTGCAGGAATTTTAAATGCTGAATTAAATTTCTGGATGGCATGCAAGCAACCTCCAAAAAAAAATGTTGCTGCTGCATCCGTCCTTCTGCTGCAGCAGTTGAAGTTAAAATTCAACAGCACGGGGTTTAATAAGTGAGGGTGTAAAGGTAACTTTTTGTTGATAGTACTGGATTAAGATCATCTATTCATTTTTGTAGGGTCTTATGGTGTTTGGTTTTTTAGTTTTGGGTTGGGCTTATTGAGTCTAAGATAGTTTTGAGTGAAAAAATTGCTATCAGGTATTAAAAATTTTTGGTTCTTTTGTCAAAATTTATGAGCTTGTTAGGAAATACAAAACTGACAATGGTTGTATCTTAAATTTGTGGAAAATAATTTGAAATGAAACCTTTTTGTTGAGGTTGTTGCAGCAGGTGCAAACCCCATTCAAATTACTAGGGGCATTGACAAGACAATAAAGGCCCTTGTTTCGGAACTCAAAATTTTGTCAAAGGAGGTAAACGCTTGCCTTTTGAGTAGGCTGGTTTTCCTTTTTGCTGATGGTTTAGTGTATCTAATTGAATTAGTTGCCTAAGGTATTTTTGGTTGCAAACTCCTTTTCATTTTTCATACAGTATTGGCCTTGTGGAATACATTTGATTGTGTGGTCTTATTAGATCTACAACATTTGTATTTGTTTAGTCTTATGGCCGAGGTGCACTTTTATTATGGAAATAGTTGATGCAAAATTGTCATTTAATCCTTACTGCAGGGTAGCATGTTGAGAAGTTTCTTGTGAAACATTTGGTATTCAAAATGACACTTGATCCTATACAGCATCATGCACTTGACTTGAAAATTCATATTCAAAGTGTGCCAGACAATTCTTGCAAAATTTCAAATATTTATGTTGTTTTAAACCATTATCTTTTTCATGTATTGGATGTTGAAAATGTGAAAAAGACTTTGGTATGAAACCAAATGGTGAATAATTTCCAGCAAAAAAACCACTTCCAAGACATGATTTAGAAGTAGAACATATGTACTTATGAAGCATAGAAAGATATCCTTGATGCATTGTCAATGTTTGGCTAGGGTTATTTTTGGAGAAAATAACTCCTTATTCCTAGAATAGTGATCTTCAATACAAGTAAATGCCAGAGAAGAGAGATCATCGTGTGATGCAACAAAATTGAAATTGGACCCCTAAGGAGAGCTGGTGTGTCTACAATCGCTCTGTCAGCATTTTCCCTTGGTTTACCCCGTTCTTTTCCTCCAGCCTGAGTCTTAATTGACTTCTTCTTTCTTTGGGTTTATTTATCAAATTCGTAGAATTTGATAAATAAATACTATCCACAATGGTTGGACTTTAATTTATATTCCCAACTTTATATTATCTCCAAGCCTTATAACCAATGTTTAACTTTCAACACTTTGTATTTATACTCCACGTTTCTTTTTAAATAGATAACTTGTAATGAAATTTCGGCTCTATATTTCACCACCCGGCCTTACAACAATCACGCTCCAGACTTATGCTAATTATCTGCCAATCATTTAATTAAAAAATTTCATTATACTCCGGCCCCACCTATATATATCAATAACCAATCAAACACTCGTATCGTACCTGGCTATCCTCCGCACACCTTAGTTAACCTCAGGGCAAGTTCAACGTGCGACCACCGTCCGATGGCCCTTCTCCAAATCAACGACTCTTGGCAATTTCGCTCGGCTTCCAACGTCGGGCTTTAACGTGCGATGGCGCGGGTTAAATGGTGGTTTTCCGGGGGTCACTTCGCCACGTGTCGCATTCCCTATGGAATCGCTCACGAATAGGAAATACCGCCTACTCCGCAAAAGCGGTGCGATATGGGCAACCCGCTTTTGTGATTCCGCTCGTGGTTTTGGTAGAGGGCTTGACCACGAGTGCATGTCTGGTTCCGCTATCCTTTTGTTTGTTAACTCATGTCCAATCCTCGGTTCAGGTTCCGAAAGCACAACAATTTTTTCTCTTTATTAAGCGGGATTTTTATGTTACAGGCAGTTTTCACGACCTAGTTTCTCTACACGGACCACCATGGATATTTTTACATAAAAATGATTGTTCTCAATAATTATTTGTAAACAACTTTTCCACATAGATTTGGTGACATTCCCGTGATTTATTTTAATATGTGTATTATCAAAGAAAACCAACACAAATTTTATAAGATGGGATCAAACAAAATTGTTCTTAAGTCGAGCCCGCCGGACTTCAAACGGTGATAAACCATAATTCAAACCAAATTCGTGTTCAAAAATAGCCTGCTGACGTCGGCCAATTTTGTGACGCGAATTTCTTATCAAATTCACCCTAATATTTTACGGGTCCGGATTTCCACTGCGCGAGCGGCCCAAACAAAGATCCGCTCCAATCAATTTCTGCCTCGTATCCTCAATAAAACTTGCCCTGCTCCCGGCTACGGGTGCATTCGATGGTGTTTAAGGTGATGGGACATGGATATGGCGATTTCATATCAATCGCATTAACATTTAACGTTGTTCAATTAAGTTTTCACATCAAATCTGCATTAATTAATTTTTAACACTGTTCAAGATCGGACCTCCACTCCTCTTAGCGATTCAGCACGCTCCAATTTGATCCGGCCTTCGGCTCTCATTATTAATGATTAGATATTAATTATGATGGGCGTCCTTTGATTGCATTGCAGTCGGGTCAACAAAATGGCGTTTAGCCATGGTTTTTCAGACAAGCCGGTTGCTGGATTACACTGCCTGCTAACTGTGACGATAAGGAGAAGTGGCCAGCTGAACTACTGCCTAGACCTTGCTGCATATTTTCATTTCTCTCGGTTCTGTCTCGTACGTATTCCTGCATTGAGTACCAGTGCAGCTACTTCGTCTCCTCTTGTGCCCATTTTTTACGAGATTGCACCCATGCCTCGCGTGCGTCGCCCAGGATCGTTGCGCGGGGGAGCACTAGAGGTCAATCCCGGCGCGCTCCCTCCAGCACCTCAACAGAGATGACTTCCGGCCAGTCCAGTGATTATTACTTAGGTCGATATCCAAATACTAGAAGTGGGCGGGGTCGGCCTTGTAGCATCTGGCCACCGTATGGATTCCCCTGCTCCTGGCTTCCCCACCGCTAGTTCACCTTCTCCCGATGGTGCATGAGCTTATTTTCGCCCCAAATTGCACTCTCAACGCGCGAATCCCACGGCCTTAGTCACCGCGGTCTTTCCACGAGAGGCCCAAACGGAGGAAGAATGCACCGTCGGCGGGTCGCGGGCTCGGAAAAAGTCGGCCAGCATTCGGGCCTTCAGGAGGGGAGCCGTGGCATGCATGTGGAGGTAGCACCTAGCGATCCTGGACCTTCCGAAGGATGGTGCCGAATCGTGGAGGAACCAGCGGAGGATTAGTTTGGTTAATTTGTTTTCTTGCTTAGCAGGCCCAGTTAATTGGGCTACTTTTAGTTTATTTTACTGTGCTGGACCTTTAAGTAATATTTTTGAATTCTGTAAATTAAACGTTCAAGACTGGTTTCCCCGTATGAGGGCAGTCTTCTTAATTTTTTGATTTTTGATGACAAATTTGCCATGAGTATGGCCAGGCAATGTTTTTGACTTCGGTGTAATTTTATTCGCAATGTTAATAGATTAACTTTACTTTGAATTCTCACATGATTAGCGTTTTTCTTGATCTGTTCAAGGATTTGGGTACTTTAATTTGTATTTGGAACAATGGACGTCGGTACTCTATCTGTTGCTTTACTGTTCTACATACTACTATTTCACTTTCTTATAGATGCCTGGGGAATATTTGAATGCTTTCTCAGATTGTCGATAATCTCCATGTGGACCGTTACTGGATTTTATATCATGTCCCTGTATGTGACATGGGGTATTTTTCTATCATTTTCTAGGGTGGGACTTCCACTTTTCTGGATGGATATTTGGGTTCCAATCTTCGGATGTGAAAATGTAATGACTTCATGGACTGTTTTACTTCATATAATATATTCAAAACAATGTTTTTTCTCTTGTGAAAAAAAAATGATTAATGTTTATCACTCTGCCTTCAAAACTAGCGATGTTGGTCTATATTGTTGGTTTATTGATATGGTCTGATGGTATTTTTATATTTTGGACATATCACACTCCTCACATGATTAGCGTTTTTCTCTGTTCAAGGATTTTGGGTACTTTAATTTGTATTTGGAACAATGGACGTCGGTACTCTATCTTTTGCTTTACTATTCTACATACTGCTATTTCACTTTCTTATAGATGCCTCGGGCATATTTGGATGCTTTCTCAGATTGTCGATAATCTCCATGTGGACCGTTATTGGGTTTTATATCAAGTCGCTGTATGTGACATGGGGTATTTTTCTATCATTGTCTGGGGTGGGACTTCCACTTTTCTGGATGGATATTTGGGTTCCAATCTTAAGATGTGAAAATGTAATGACTTCATGGACTGTTTTACTTCATACGATATATTGAAAACATCGTTTTTTCTCTTGTGAAAAAAAAATGATTAATGTTTATCACTCTGCCTTCAAAACTAGCGATGCTGGTCTATGTTGCTGGTTTATTGATATGGTCTGATGGTCTTTTTATATTTTGGACATATCACACTCCTCACATGATTAGCGTTTTTCTCTCTTCAAGGATTTTGGGTACTTTAATTTGTATTTGGAACAATGGACGTCGGTACTCTATCTGTTGCTTTACTATTCTACATACTGCTATTTCACTTTCTTATAGATGCCTCGGGCATATTTGGATGCTTTCTCGGATTGTCGATAATCTCCATGTGGACCGTTACTGGGTTTTATATCAAGTCCCTGTATGTGACATAGGGTATTTTTCTATCACTGTCTGGGGTGGGACTTCCACATTTCTGGATGGATATTTGGGTTCCAATCTTCAGATGTGAAAATGTAATGACTTCATGGACTGTTTTACTTCATATAATATATTCAAAACGGCGTTTTTTCTCTTGTGAAAAAAAAATGATTAATGTTTATCACTCTGCCTTCAAAACTAGCGATGCTGGTCTATGTTGCTGGTTTATTGATATGGTCTGATGGTCTTTTTATATTTTGGACATATCACACTCCTCACATGATTAGCGTTTTCTCTGTTGCAGGGTTTTGGGTACTTTAATTTGTATTTGGAACAATGGACGTCGGTACTCTATCTGTTGCTTTACTATTCTACATATTGCTATTTCACTTTCATGGACTGTTTTACTTCATATAATATCTTCACTTTCATGGACTATTTTACTTCACTGTTGTAGGGTCTTGGGTACTTTAATTTGTATTTGGAACAATGGACGTCGGTACTCTATCTGTTGCTTTACTATTCTACATACTGCTATTTCACTTTCATGGACTGTTTTACTTCACTGTTGTGGGGTTTTGGGTACTTTAATTTGTATTTGGAACAATGGACGTCGGTACTCTATCTGTTGCTTTACTATTCTACATACTGCTATTTCACTTTCATGGACTGTTTTACTTCATATAATATCTTCACTTTCATGGGTAATTTTACTTCATATAATATCTTCACTTTCATGAATTTTGTTTTACTTTATTGTTGTAGGAGTTTTAGGTACTTTAAATTGTATTAATTGTATTTGGAACGATGGACGTCGGTACTCTATCTGTTGCTTTACTATTCTACCTCTTGCCTATTTCACTTTCCGCCATTGTTTTACTTCAACATTGTGGTTCAGGTACTTTAATTTGTATTTGGAACAATGGACGTCGGTACTCCTATCTTGTTGCTTTACTATTCTACACTCTTTGCTATTTCACTTTCATGATTGTTTTACTTCATATAATATCTTCAAAACGGCGTTTCTCCGTCTTTTAAAATTTTATTTTATTTTTTAAAAATTGAACCCTCCGTCGGTCTACCGACGCCTTGTAGACGTCGGAACTGCGACAACCCAGAAACGTCGGAAGAGAGACAGTATGAAAACGTCGGAAGAGCGACGTTCCAAACGTCGGACCACATATCGTCGGAATTACGACATCTTCCGGACGTCGGAAGAGTGACGTCCAAAACGTCGGACCACGTTTAGTCGGAATTGCGACAGTTTACAAGCGTCGGAAGAGCGACGCCAAAACGTCGGACCACGTTTAGTCGGAACTGCGACGGTTTATAAGCGTCGGAAGAACGACGTCCAAAACGTCGAACCACATTTCCCTGGAAGTGCGACAGTTTACAAACGTCGGAGAAGCGACGGTTTGTGAGACGTCGAAAGAGTGACGCCTGTTTGGAAGAAGTGTCGATAGTGCGACACTTTTTACTTGCGTCGGAACGGCGATGGCATGACAAACCACGGTTTTTCCGCCCCCGAACTGTCGCTCTTGCGACGAATATGTGTCGGAATAGCGACGAATTGGCCGTCGGAATTTCCGCCAAATTCTCTAGTGTAAGGTTCTTCAGAGTAATAATGTCTTGCCCGGTAGCTACAAAGAGGCAAATAAATTGTTGAAAATGTTGGGTGTTTAGTACATATCAGATCATGCATGTCCAAATTATTGTATTATATATAGAGGAGAATATGCAGACAAAGAGATATGTCCTAAATGTGGGAATGACACGTATGATAAATAAAAAAAGAAGGGTAACTCACATGGTCCTCCTTTTAAGATATTGAGGCACATGCCTATATTCCCAAGGATTCAAAGGCTCTTTCATTGCAAAGAATTAGCTATGTTGTAGGGATGGCATGC